>CM056050.1:563477199-563898016 GCA_029574335.1 Rana kukunoris | reverse complement strand
CCAATGTATCTTTCCAACACACTTATCACAACACACCACAATGCACAGTAATACACTAGCATTAAAAAAAAGTGCATACACATTTCTGGTGCATTTTTCTGCATTACGCAATCCAATAAAAATTAAGGCAATACCTCTGCACAGTGCAATTTAATGCTTAGCATAATGTGCCTGCATAACAGGCATGTGTTACTGCGGCACAACACTGTGAATCCAGCCTAAGAGTAACACTTACAGGTATTTATTACCTCTCACAGAGCTCACTTTACTCCCCCCTGCTGGTGCCTTTATCCACATTTCTTTTTAGAAGGACAGAGCCAGTATAAGTTAACACAAAAATATTCTCCTGCGCTCTGGTGTATCGCCAAACTGGGTATGTCAGTATAGTCTTATAGCAAAGTCTGAAGTCTTGCAGCCCTCCACAGAACCAAGGGTGTTCATAGAACTACAAAAAAAAAAAAGAAAAGAAAGGAGGGCGCACCGACCTTGTGCATTACCACTTAAAAGTTTTATTATACAAGATAAAAAAGCAATGGTCCTACTCACAAATCAATCAGAAGTATGCGCTTTTTCAAAACAGCTGAGACTGGACCTCACGGCACCTGCCAGTCAAACCTTTGACATCAACATGGCTGACGCGTTTCTGGGGCGTACCCTTTCCTCAAAGCCTAGATGGTCCTAGGCTTTGAGGAAAGGGGTACGCCCCAGAAACGCGTCAGCCATGTTGATGTCAAAGGTTTGACTGGCAGGTGCCGTGAGGTCCAGTCTCAGCTGTTTTGAAAAAGCGCATACTTCTGATTGGTTTGTGAGTAGGACCATTGCTTTTTTATCTTGTATAGTAAAACTTTTAAGTGGTAATGCACAAGGTCGGTGCGCCCTCCTTTCTTTTCTTTTTTTTTCCAGTATAAGTTGAGACATCATCCAGGCTTTCCTTACTGGATGGAGCTGCTAGAGATGACACAGTCATGCAAATTATGGGGCCTGTGCAGCTCATTGCTATGAAAAGTATGACAAAGATTAGCACTTACTGCAATTTCTTAGTGTACGCTCTCAGCGAGCCCCGCCCGTCGGGAAAACCCGTCGAGCAAATAGAGAACAGGTTCTCTATTTGCTCGACGGCCCGTCGGGATGAATGGCTGGTTGCCTTTCCCGACGGGCGGGTCGCCGATTCTGACGGCCGGCAGAGACCTCGACGGGCGGAACGATGTGTTCCGCTCGTCGAGTTTCTCTGCCGTGTGTACGGGCTTTACCCTGTACCTTGCTAGAAAGTTATCGCAGTCTGATCACTGGTTGAGAGGAGACTCAAGAAATGCTTCCTCCTGCTTACAGCAGAAGTGGATGTAAACCCACTATCATTCTTTATAAACTACTGCCATGGTGCTGATCTATAAGGATATACATGCCTCCTGCATGTATCCTTACCTGCCAAATGTCTTCCCTCTGTCTGTTATAAGAACTGAAAAACTACAGATTCTGTGTGTGGATCTGTTGTCTGGAGCTCGGTGGGTGGAGTCGTGATGTCAGTAGACTCCCCGCCCACCTCTACACTCCCCTTGTCAACATGCATTTTTTCCTGTGTATTCCATACACTAAATTCTGCTGTCATCACTAACATCCAGTCAAAATCCAGAAAAGTAAACACATGACTTCAGAAAAAGAGTGGGTTTTGGAATTAAAAAATAATGCCTGTCTCAAGCTAGTACATGAGATATGTAAATAACCTGTCATTCAGAGCAAGGGGGAAGAACGGACAAAAGTTTTCTCCTGTTTGTCCGTTTATCTCACTGAAAAAAGAAAAGAGGATTGCTCAGAGCTGGATTAACTGTTTGTGGCAAGACTGGGCACAGATGATTGGAAATGTTATACTCTACATTGTGACATAACAAATAAATAACAACAATTGGGTTTACATCCACTTTAAAGACAGATTTTTTATTTTATTTTTGGATAGAGTGAAGAAGGATTAGAACACCAGTCAGTTTTTGTTATTGTCGGGGCCTTCGTTAGAGAAATTCACCCTCACTATTTGTCCTGTTTACCGTTATGATCATAAGTGAGAATCACAAATTTTGGATTGACATCATTACAGTAAGGGGGAATCCTCCAATGGGGACACTAGTTCTGGTGATCTGGGGGCCCCCAATGGATTCCCTTAATTTTCAGGGATCACGTGTGAGGTCCCACCCAACTGGAGACTCAGATCCCCTGAAGACACTTGTTACAGAGAAACACGTTGTGAGCGCCTCACATGCACGGCCGATCCGCCCTATAGGCTCACAATGCAAGCCGCTTAGGGCCCCGCAATGCTGCCAAGGGCCCCCCAAATTACTAGAGGCCCCGCCTGGTGAAAAGTAATTTTCGCCCCCTCATCCCGCTTCTCAACTCGCTGGCTGCATGGGAGAAGTGGTAAGAAGTCAGCCCCCCCCCCCCCCCGCTTCTCAATTTAATGTAAGATGTCATTTCCCGACAGCAGAACACCCCCCTCCCCGCTTCTCAACTTTATTAATGTGACATGTCACCTGTCGTCAGCGCCCCCCGCTTCTCATTTTTAATGTGCCATGTCATTTTGCTTAGGGCCCCAGGGAGGCCAGGATCAGCACTGCTCACATGTAAAGTTGTTCAATAAGTGGGGTTGACCGTTTGGACCTGCTTGCTGTTTGTAATACATGTTGTTTAATTCCTTGGAGATTGCAAGTGTAATTTTATTGTTTTAATAAAATTAATTGGTGAAATACTACACTATGTGGTTCTCCCTCTTTACTTAAATCCCCTTCATGGAGTCTATTTCAGCTTAGGAGTTCAGGGAACTTTTGTATTCTGGATCGTGGCGTTCAGTGATCTCCTTCTGGGATCAGAGCAGCTGGTAGGGCGCTCATTTAACCAGCTGTGGTGATTCCTTTCGGGAGCTCTTTTCATGGTGATGCACATACTTATCTTTTCACTGCATAAGAGAGGAAATGCTGATGTTTTGGAACTGAGCACCTTTTGCACTATAATACAGTTGCACTATCATTTTTGCACAGTTTTGCACAGTTCTTGCACATTATATATGGACTTTACTTACAGTACCTTTAAAAAGTATTCTTACCCCTTGACATTTTCCTAATTTTGTCATGTTACAACCAAAAAAGCGAATACATTTTATTGGGATTTTATGTGATCGACCAACACAAAGGGGGTTATTTACTGAAGGCAAATCCACTTTGCAATACAAGTGCACTGCAAGTGCACTTGGAAGTGCAGTTGCTCTGGATCTGAGAGGGACATGCAAGAAAAATATAAACCAGCTTTAGTGCAAAACGGAGGGGGAGTAGAAGAAAATAGGATTGAATGTGATAATGACTTGCAGATCCCTTATAACAATCCACACAATCCCAGTGTGCTTCTAGCCACTCACCTCCAAAATAGACCCCAATGGGTCTAGTCAAGCATCAAGGTAATCATTTGTGGTAAGCTGGATCTCCTTCCTCTCTGTTGTGGATCTTTCAGCTGGACAGGGAACAACTACAGCTTTCAACAGCTCCTTTCCTTCATGGTCTGTGCCCTGTGATAACCTTGCTCCAAATACTACTCCAGATCTGAGATATCAATAGGGTAGAAAAAACTCCATAGTGTAGTAGTTTAAAAATATAGTATATTTTTTTAAAAGATGGTGTTTTAACATCTAAAATGGCAAAAAAGCCAGCAGCATGCAGATAGGTAGCAAAAACAGCAGCTTGCATAAAAACAGTGTGTCAAATTGAGAACTTGCGGTCTCGTCCGTGACTTGAAGTGACATCATCGGGCTCCCGCCGACACGTTACGTCACAACACACGTGACTTTTTTAAGGGAAAAGTGCCCAGTAGACACGTGGTTAGTATAAGATGAGTTTATAATAAGTTTATGGTGCTTTACTGTGTTTCTTATGAGAAGTTAATTTGTATAAGAACAGCACACTTTGGAATTTTGTTTTATTATAGTTTGTTGCTCATCCTGCCCAGATTGGTGGTTTAGATGCAGCAGTCATTTTTAATAATTTCTTGTCACTTTATTTCAAGCTCAGTCAAAATGGAAAAGTAAAAAAGTGGGGGATAGTTGAATATTAGTGGTATATTTACCAAAACATACAGTAGTGGTATCTTTGACGTGGTAAAATTGGCAATTGCATACACTGAATATCCATAAAGAACCAGGACTAGAAAGATGGTGAGGAGCAAGCTAAGTCACAAACTGACAATGTTAGGGGCATATAGGCAAAAAAAAAACATAGATGTATCCCATTGAGTATTCCTCCCAACAGAAATTCAACCATGGAAAAAAAGATGAACCAAATTAAAGAGACAAAAAGGAACCTACCAAAAAATCCAACAGCAAAGAAATCGAACAGGCTGCCTGGCTTACTGTCAGCAGTGATCCACAGCCAAAGATTTATAAAGGGGAGGGAGGTAGGTCTAACTTGGCATACACCAAAGAGAACATTCCTCCTGCACAAAGGAGCAAGAGGGAGAAGCCTCAGGGGGCAAATCAATCAATGGCCCGGGAAACGCTCTATTCTACACCTTTGAGTGGTAATGGTGTCTCCTGCCTCACCAGTGGTGGGGGTGGCGTCACATCCGCCAGCATGCATATTGCACGCATTCTAACAGCTAGAAGAGGCGCTTGCACATGCACAAAAGATCCACTGGGTTTTAGAGGCCCAGGGCAGCCCAAACTGGGTAGAAAAGTCATGCTGGATCAATAGATCCAGTCGTTAAAGGGGATGCAGGGGAATGATGCATGATGCATGCAATAATGTATGAAAAACAGAGCAGGTGGGGACTGCACATGCCAGGAGCCCTTTTCTCTACCCAACTACCCAAAGTTGGCAGAACCCTAAAAACAACAGAGAGTTAGCATAACAATTTTTGTTTATCAGAGAGCACCATGCCAAATTGCAGCTAATGTACATTGCCATGAATAAAGTGTACATTTTGTACACTTCAAATTAAGTTTTGTACAAAAAAAGGAAGCCGTGTGATGCACTGAATCGGTCTGTGTACTGCCCCCTACCACAGCTGGGAATGGACATGCTCTGGCAGCTCTCTCCTCCCATGTTCCTCCTGCTTTGTGTCCCGATTCCTAGCAGGCCACAGAACGATACTGATCTAGCGGCTCAGGGGTTAAGGACCTCTTCCATAGTGAATCTTCTTGCATGATGTGTTATAAAAAAAGGAGGACATAACACATAATTGTGGGTGGGGGTTGCCACATAAAAACTGAAAAATAAATCTGTCCATTTTCTCATGTATATTGCAAGAAGCGTAAAAAGGATGTAGGTATAGGGGCAGTTGCTGTGGCTGCCCATACACGTATACCCACCCAGGATGGTTATAATGGATCTCGGTACTGATATACAACAATGTTTTTTTCAGTATAAAAAATGTGTTTAATACATATAAAATAACATACAACGACATACAAAAATTCAATAAAGTATCATAAACAACTACTAACGGTTCCCCTGTGAGGTATCTGTTGAAGTGGAGTATAGACGAGTCTTTCCTCAACTAGTTCTGTAAGATTGTGTATGTTGTAAGAAGAACAGGGGTAATATGTCAGGTATTTGCTTTTTTTTTTTTTTTTAGAAATGGTTAGATAGGCTTAATGGAGTTATTTTTTAATTTCATTTTTCTCGAAGTTTCAAGGGTATCTTTCTTTGATTGAATCCAGCATACTGTGGCTGGATTTGGTGTGAGAAGAATTCTTGGAATTCTCTGTTTTGTAACATATCACTCTTCATTTTCGCTCTTCAAGTCGGCAAGCCAGTTCAAGGATTCACTGACACAATTTATCTATTACCTGGGCTCTGACTGCTTATGAATGCCATGGCAAACCATCATGAAGAAGGCTTTCTGTAATGTATGAAAGTGTCATGTTGTTAGGTGTCACAGTGAATAAGAGTACATATTTTCTTGGTTTTATTTCTCTATGTAGAAATTTTAAAGCAACATTTTATCAACATTTTATTATCTTGTTTTTTACAAGTGTTTTATTTTGATATCATTTAACTTAGCAGGAAACAAAAATTACAATAATAACCCAAATCAATAGTATAACCCAAAACACATTTTTTTTAATAGAGTAGACAAGGGTTAGAACCCCTATCATGTTCTTATTGATGTCTGTGTCCTCACTAAAAATAATTTTCATTCTGCCTTGCTGACATTTGTCATGCTGACCAATATTAATTATATATTTCCGTGCTTAACCACTTAAGACCCGGACCAATACGCTGGCAAATGACCCAAGGGGTTTTTGCGATTCGGCACTGCGTCGCTTTAACAGACAATTGCGCGGTCGTGCGATGTGGCTCCCAAACAAAATTTGCGTCCTTTTTTTCCCACAATAGAGCTTTCTTTTGGTGGTATTTGATCACCTCTGCGGTTTTTATTTTTTTGCGCTATAAACAAAAATAGAGCGACAATTTAAAAAAAAATGCAATATTTTTTACTTTTTGCTATAATAAATATCCCCCAAAAATATATAAATCAACATTTTTTTTCCTCAGTTTAGGCCGATACGTATTCTTCTACATATTTTTGGTAAAAAAAATCGCAATAAGCGTTTATCGGTTGGTTTTCGCAAAATTTATAGCGTTTACAAAATAAGGGATAGTTTTATTGCATTTTTATTAATTATTTTTTTTTTTACTACTAATAGCGGCGATCAGCGATTTTTTTCGTGACTGCGACAATATGGCGGACACTTCGGACAATTTTGACACATTTTTGGGACAATTGTCATTTTCACAGCAAAAAATGCATTTAAATTGCATTGTTTACTGTGGAAATGACAGTTGCAGTTTGGGAGTTAACCACAGGTGGTGCTGTAGGGAATGTGTGCCCTAATGTGTTGTTTACAACTGTAGGGGGGTGTGGCTGTAGGTGTGACGTCATCGATCGCGTCCCCCTATTACAGGGATGACGCGATCGATGCTCCGGCCACAGAGAAGCACGGGGAAGCCGTGTGTACACACGGCTCTCCCCGTTCTTCCGCTCCAGGGAAGGATCGCCGCACTGCAGCGGCGATCGGGTCCCGGTCCTGGAGCTTCGGACCGGGTCGCGGGCGCGCGCCCGCGGGCGCACGCCCGCGACCCACGGCTGGGTACTAAAACCAACGTATATATACGTTGATGTGCCCAGCCGTGCCATTCTGCCGACGTAAATGTGCAGTAGGCGGTCCTTAAGTGGTTAATAACCAATGTTAATGTGACCAGATCACTGGCTGCTACTCTATGGCCACGTACACATGATCACACCGGTCCGATGAAACTTGTCAGACGGACCGTTTTCATCGGACCACGCTGAAGTCTGATAAGCGTACACACCATCGGACCAAAAATCCGATCAGGCCAGAATGCGGTGACGTAGAACACAACGACGTGCTAAAAAAACGAAGTTCAATGCTTCCAAGCATGCGTAGACTTGATTCTGAGCATGCGTGGGTTTTTGGTCCGATGCTTTTGTGTACTAACCATCGAATCTGTCTGAGGGACAGGTGTCCGTTGGACATATTTTAAAGCAGGTTTTAAAACTTTGGTCCGCCGTACACACCATCGAATTTGTCCAATGAAACTGGTCTTCAGACAAGTTTCATCGGACTGGTCTGATCGTCTGTACGCGGCCTATTAGGTACTGTAAATTATATATTAAAAAATATCAAACTAGAACTGAAAAGTCCAAATGATAAAACAGCGCTTATTTAAGTTGGTTAGATGCCCAACTGCATAGAGGCATTTGCGTGATGACGATGCAACAAAGATTTTCTACAGTGATGGGTGCTTGTAATGATAGGTATGTTATGGATCCTACACCTGCTCCCAATCTTCACCACAAGTGAGGCAAACTCCCCTTCGGATACAAACTCACCAGAAGGCCAATAAACATGAGACTTAAGAGGTAACTTTCACTGGAACATCCGTCAGCACTGCCGGGGTTAGCATGGGTTAATACTCCATATATATATATATATATATATATATATATATATATATAAAGACAAGAAGGCACCAACATAGCGTAATCCCGCTTTTAATAGATAAAAGAGTACCCCTTTAACATAGTAAGCAAACCCCAGCTCCAAATGCACGTACCGTCAGTATAAAGGTGATGAGCATATAAAGTTAGAGTGACTTTGAATGGTATCTAAGGCCCCAGAAGCTTGCGTGTTGTTGCCACAGCCGTATATGTAAATTATATACATAGGTGTTTTGAGCACTACCTGGTTACATGAAAACAAATCCCCACTTCTGTACTCCTGATAAATACATTTGCAATAAGCAATTAAACCAATTTTGCAATAAACAATTGAAAAACAAATTATGGTTGCTCCTTAGTTGCTGTTTGCTCACTTCCTAAATTTAGACCCCGCTTATATGAGCCCTCTTATGAGGCATACCCTTGCTATCTGGGATTCCACCAAATATTTTAGTAAATTGCTCTCCCCCACACTTACCCCTCTCACCTCTTTTGGGTAACCCAATGTTTCCTCTGGGACTGGAGTCCACTGGAGCCTTTCATTGGTGGCACATAATTTTTTTTGTGCCCATTCTTTTCTCAAGGGCCGCACCAACTATACTTGGACATAAATTAGGTAAAAATGCCATGCTTCGTGCTCCAAATTATTATGATTCCTACAAATAAAACATTGTCTCTCCACCATATTCACAAATGGATCCCTTACAAATTGGCTATCACTATTTGAGCATATATGTCACCATAAACCTCTCTCCCCTAAACTGATCTCTATTCTCTACCCTCAATTGAATAATTCCAGCCACCATATAGATCACGCTTACATTTCCAAGTGGGAGACATATCTCTGGCATACCAGGGATAGAGCAGACTGGTTGTATATATGAGCCATAATAACCACCTGCTCTATTAACCACTTAAGACCCGGACCAAAATGCAGGTAAAGGACCTTGCCCCTTTTTGCGATTCGGCACTGCGTCGTTTTAACTGACAATTGCACGGTCGTGCGACGTGGCTCCCAAACAAAATTGGCGTCCTTTTTTCCCCACAAATAGAGCTTTTTTTTGGTGGTATTTGATCACCTCTGCGGTTTTTATTTTTTGCGCTATAAACAAAAATAGAGCGACAATTTAAAAAAAAAATGCAATATTTTTTACTTTTTGCTATAATAAATATCCCCCAAAAATATATAAAAAAAACATTTTTTTTCCTCAGTTTAGGCCGATACGTATTCTTCTACATATTTTTGGTAAAAAAAATCGCAATAAGCGTTTATCGGTTGGTTTTCGCAAAATTTATAGCGTTTACAAAATAAGGGATAGTTTTATTGCATTTTTATTAATTGTTTTTTTTTACTACTAATAGCGGCGATCAGCGATTTTTTTCATGACTGCGACATTATGGCGGACACTTCGGACAATTTTGACACATTTTTGGGACAATTGTCATTTTGAAGCAAAAAATGCATTTAAATTGCATTGTTTACTGTGGAAATGACAGTTGCAGTTTGGGAGTTAACCACAGGGGGCGCTGTGACTTTGAGTGTTCCCTGTGTGTGTGTTTACAACTGTAGGGGGGTGTGGCTGTAGGTGTGACGTCATCGATCGCGTCCCCTATAACAGGGATGACGCAATCGATGCTGCGGCCAAAGAGAAGCACGGGGAAGCCGTGTTTACACACGGCTCTCCCCGTTCTTCAGCTCCAGGGACGGATCGCCGCACTGCAGCAGCGATCGGGTCCGCGAGTCCCGCGGTCCCGGTCCTGGAGCTTCGGACCGGGTCACGGGAGCGTGCCGCGGCGCGCGCGCCGGTGACCCACGGCTGGGTACTAAAATCAACGTACTGTATATATACGTTGATGTGCCCAGCCGTGCCATTCTGCCGACGTAAATGCACAGTAGGCGGTCCTTAAGTGGTTAATGTGAACACTATCAAGTTTGCATTCAAAACAGTTACCAGGTGGTACCTTCAGCCTTCCCATACTCGCCTGTGCTTTTGTGGTTGTACAATGCCGGGTGATGAGTTACATACCTGTTAGAGTTGTCCTATGGTTACCTGGTTTGGACCAAGGTTTTTCAAGCTCATACATTCTTTGTTTAATCGCTCTTTCCTTAGAGATCCTTGGCATGTCTTATTATTACACATTAAACCACCTGATTTTGCTAAAAACCCAATTTAAATTGATATTTAAATGTTTACATATATCTAACTAGAAAATGTGCTTTTAAAATAAACTCTCACTGACCTCTATAGCAATAGATACTGTGGAGAAACTCATCCTCAAAATGCACTGGCCGCCAAAAACATGATGGCTTCCATTTTGTCTCCTGTTATTGAATTATGAATATAAGTATCTTGGACAAACAAGTTTTTTCAGTTTTCATGTGGATTTCTTCCTTTTACCATTGGCACTCCTCGCCTTGTTGCAGAGTTGCTAAAGTCATTTCATAATATTTGGCCACCACATTTATTTTGCTGTAATAAAGATTGGAGTGCAGTGCCTCAAATCTCCTCACTCTTGCTTGGCAAAAATGGGACTTCTTGCCAATGTTGGTAATAGGGAGGGAACAAAAGTCTCATATTTTTTTCCAAGAAAAGGTAGAAGCCTTAAAAAAAAAACCTGACACTTGATGACTGCCCCCTTTAAATGATGCCACGTCCCTAGAAACAGTACAAATGCAGGAGATAATGGGTGGGATTTTAATGGAACAAACAAAATATTACAAGAATCCCTTGTACATAAAGGGCACACATATAGATACAGTACATGTATACCCCAAAAAGCCACACTGTGATTTTGGTGTGGAAATGCACCCCAATGCATTTCAGTGTTTGTTGTCTTCTTCAATCTTCATTATCCTTTACTATGTTGAATCACATATATTGTCGATAGTGTCAAATCCGTATCTAGCTGCCTCCACCGTGCTTATATTCTCAAAATAGGATATAACCCAAAGAATTAAAATAGAATTGGTGTGACGCTTATTATATTACTGACTGTAAATAAATAAATTAATTAATTAATAACTTGTGTACGTTGCGTTTTTGCATATAGTGCCATATACATATGTGCCATCCATCCCATCGTGACGTTTGCTGTGCATTAGTACATATATAAAAGTAATATGAAGTCTCAAAGAATATAGAAAGTTTCTGTATAAAGTTCAAATAAATACCAATTTTCCAAGAAGTGCAGTATAAAAAGACTGGTGACTGGTATGGCCACTCCTGATGACATCAATGTGCTGAAACGCATTGGGTGGGATCTGTTGCAACACTTCCGCGCATTTTTGGTTGGTGGAACACAGGTGGTTATAGGAAGTAATATGTGTGCTATATTTTGTATGCAATGCAAGCATTATTACAGAGTACATGGATTTTAAATGTTCCTATGGTTTAATATAAAACATTACACTAATGGAGGCTGTTCTTCCGTTCTTTTTCCCCCTCATTTGCATGCACTAAAGATTGAGATTTTTTAGCACCAGTAACTTTATACAGCACTTTATGATTTGATTTTATTTGTACTTTGCACAGAGACTTTTTATATTTTAAGATACTTCATATTGCTTTTTTATAATTACAGGCATACCCCACTTTTAGGTACACAATGGGGTTTATTTACTATCGCTGGCTCACTTCTGCATAGAAACCAACCAGCTCCCAGGTTTTATTACCAGGCTTAATTGAACAAGCTGGGGTTAGAAGCTCATTGGTTTCTATGCAGAACTAAGCCGGATTTTGCGCTCTCCAGCTATAGTAAATACACCCCATTGTGTACTTAAATGTGGGGTATGTCTGTACTAATGCACAGCATACACCATGATGGGACAGATGGGCACATGCATATATGGCACTATAGATTTAGGTAACACAAGTTATTAATTTATTTTTTCCACAGCTATTTTTTTTTAATTCTACTTAAATGATGCTCGAAGTCAGGGGTATCGTAGTGCTGCCAAGGAGATATTAGCAGGGTGGGCTGAATGATGGTTATGTTTGGATTGATTTAGAGGCCAAAGGATCTGCTGTTTTTTTTTTCAAAACCTGATCCTCCTACGACCACACTATTATTGTCACCTTATAAATCACTGCAGTGTACTTTTTGTCCTGCATTTTCCCCCCACAGCAATGCTTCAGAAGGCCTAAGGTTAGCAGCATGGCAAACAATCAGCCTTGTGTGAAAATGTAAAAAAAAAAAAATCTTGGTAAACAGTAAAATGTTGTAGACTAACCATAGAAAAATAAAGTTAAAACAAAAATATCACTCCAAAGCACCCCTGGGTGTAAATGCTTATTCCTGATCGACTGCTGTCTAAAGAAACTAAAAGCCGTTTCTAGAAATAGGTTTGTATGGAACACACATCACTCTGATGTCTGCATATACAAGTTTCTAAAGTGTTTTGCAACCTGCTGAGTGTACTACATTCATTATCTGTTATTCATGATTGTATATATAGCTTTTTCATACATTGCATACAGCTTGCTATATTAAAATATATATATTTTATTTTTATCTTTTATGGAGAGTAAAGAAGTGTTTAGGACAGCTATAAGTATTTTAAAATTATCGACACACTTAAATAGTTTCAGGTTTTGAGCAATTTGCGTTGCTCTTCTTGATTGTGTGTACCTGCACCAATTTCTATCTGTTTTTCCCTAAAAAATAAAAAAAAAGATACAGTTGGTCTGTGATAATTTTTTTTAAGTCTTAGAAAAGGGGAAAATTTGGGACTTCAAATGAGGCACATGTTGACTATGCGACTCCATCCCTAATCCTTATCAAAAGAAGGGGGGTTTTGGGACTTTAGCCTCGTATACACGCTTGGTTTTCTCGGAAAGAGCCAGCAAGAAAACTGCTAGCAGAGCTTTCTTGCCAAGTAAACGGAGCATGTGTACGAGGCTTTCAGGTTTCTCGTCTGGAAATCTGGCCAGAATCTCGGTGAGAAAAAATAGAGATCCTGCTCTTTATTTTCTCGTTGAGTTCTTGTCAACCTGTTTTCCGACAAGAAACCCGAGAGTGTGTATACTTACCTGTCGCTGTGGAAACACGTGCATGCTCAAAATGACTTTGACGCATGCGCGGTAGCTTCCACAACATAGGTAGGGTGAAGCAAGATGGTGGCGACTGCATGCTCGTCGTACGCGATGACATCACCACGTTCTTGCCTTTCAAGAGAACCGCGGTTCTTTTGAAAGGTCTGTGTGTACACTCGGACGGCAAGAGATTCTTGCCGAGAATCTCATCGGGAAAAACAATGCTTTTTTTTCCTGACAAGATTCTTGCCCGTGTGTACGAGGCCTTAGAGTGAGGCATGTGTGGCATGGAAACATAGTCAATGTTAAAAACAAGAAGTTTATTCTTTTGAATGATGAATGCATATCAAGTTATAATGTACATTGGTATATAACCATAGACATAGCATGTTACACAAATATATATATATATATATATATATATATATATATACATGGTAACTAAAAGGCATATAATGGTACACAGTCCCACTATAAGTTGATCACCGCCATTACTAGTAAAAAATACATAAATAAATAAAAATATCCCATAGTTTGTAGACGCTATAACTATTGCGTTTTTTTTTAATGTAAAATATGTAGCAGAATACACATTGGCCTCAATCGATGAAGAAATTACATTTTTTTTTTAATCCCACAGGGATTACCTTAATTTGAAGAATACCCTTATTTTAGATGAAGGTCTGGTATATATGTTAATAGGTGACCTCCACACACAAAAAGAAAGTAAGATATCCCCCTAATATCCTTGCCAGACCCTTATCCAATGATGCAACCTAGCAGATCAGGAAAGGGGGGGGAACCAGTGTGCAGCACTGGGAACCCATGATGTCACTGACCTAAAATGGAAACACCGCTCTTTTGTATACACTATATTGTCAAAAGTATTGAGATGCCTGCCTTTAAACAGACATGAACTTTAATGGCATCCCAGTCTTAATCTATAGGGTTCAAGATTGTGTTAGCCCACCCTTTGCAGCTATAACAGCTTCATCTCTTCTGGGAAGGCCATCCACAAGGTTTAGGAGTGTGTCTATGGGAATGTTTGAGCATTCTTCCAGAATTGCATTTGTGAGGTCAGGCACTGAGATTGGATGAAAAGGCCTGGCTTGAAGTCTCTGCTCTAATTCATTCCAAAGGTGCTCTATCGGGTTGAGGTCATGAATCTGTGCAGACCAGTTAAGTTCTTCCACCCCAAACTTGCTCATCCATGTCTTGGATGCCATGGATCTTTCTTTGTTGCTTTGTGCAATATATATATATATGTATGTATATATATATATATATATACACACACAGATGTGCTGATAAGTTTACATACCCTGGCAAAATGTATGATTTATTGAATGATAACACAAAAACATTTCTTTCACTCATGGTTAGTGTTTGGCTGAAGCAATTTATTATCAATCAACTTTGTTCCCTTTTAAAGGTAACTATCCTCACCTGTGATCAGTTTGCTTATAATTAGGCTCCTTACACACGGAGCGGTCTGTTTTTCGGTCCGCTCCGTGTGTCCGTCAGCTCAGCGGGGGGTCTCCGCTCAGCTGTCGGCGGACAGGGCGGTCCCCGCACACTGTGCAGGGACCGCCCTGTCTCTCCTCCACTCTCCCCTATTTGGAGTCGGATGGAAAAGGACCGTCTGTCCGTTTGCATCCGATCCGTTTGGCCGGACGGAAGAAAAATAGGACATTCTTCCGTCCGCAAAAACGGATGCGGATCTGGCGGATGTTAGCGGATGCATCATCCGCTAATGGATCCGCTCCCATAGGGGCCCATTACAAGTCCGTAAACGGACTTGTAATGAGCGGACGAACGGTCCGCTAGTGTGAAAGGACCCTTAGTGTGTGTGTGTGCATAAAAGATCAATGAGTTTCTGGACTCCTGGCAGACCCTTGCATCTTTCATTCAGTGCTGCACTGACATTTCTGGATTCTGAGTCATTTGGAAAGCAAAAGAATTGTCAAAGTATCTTAGGGAAAAGACAGTTGAACTGTATAGAACAGTAAAGGGATACAAAAAATATTCTCTAAAAAAGGCCAAGAAATGGACAAGAAATCATAAATTCTGTATATTCAATCATAAAAGTCATAAAAAATGTATACGGTATATACATATATATATATTATTTATTTTTGTATTTTTATTTTATTTTTTCAGATCAAGTTAATACAGTGCAAGGATCCTTTAAAATAACTTCAGGAGCAACATACACATCTGAATTGCAAGATCCAAGTTCATCAAACTTCAAATCACTGGCTTTTGATGTCCAGAAAATGGTATGTGTTCTTTCCTGTAGTTCTTAATTACTTTTATTTGGCTGTATTAGTGAAATTATAATATATTCTTTTTACCAGATCAATGAAATCTTCCAAGCTAGTCAGCTGAAGTTTGAATATAGAACATCTGAAATTGTGCAATTCCGGTAAGATTAGAAACAGCAAAAAAGAAAACGATTTACCGGTATCTGTTTATTCAATTTATAGCAAAAGTTTATACCCAGTCAAAACCTTTTTTCGTTTTGGACAGAATGGGGAAGGATTAGAATCCTTGCTAGATTTTTACTTCTATCCGGGGCTTTATTAAAGAGATTACCCCTCATGATCACCAACTTATATAAAACATATGATAATATCAAGAAAATGAATATTGCAGCCAGCCACTGTTATGTGTTCCCATACCACAAATCCCAATGTACCACTTGACCTCTAGAAGATTTACCCCCTTTTCCTGACTAGCCCATTTTTTTTGGTTTTTGGCACTGCATTATTTTAATTGACTATTGCACAGTCATGCAAAGCTGTCCAAAAAAGTCAAAATGTATATACATTTTTTTCCCACAAATAGAGCTTTATTTTGTGGTATTTCATCAGCACTGTTTTTTTTTTTTTATGCCCTACATGCGCTATATACAAAAAAAGGAAAACATTTTGGAAAAAACAACAATATTTTTTTACTTTCTACTATAAAACATATCCAATAAAAAAATGGCAGCCAATCTGACACTACTTGACACTCTGTGGGAACCAGTGACACTAATACAGTGATCAGTGCTAAAAAAAATCACTGTATACTAATGACACTGGCTGGGCAGGGGTTAAACATCTAGGGCAATCAAAGGATTAAATGTGTGCCTAACCAGTGTTTATGTATGTACTGTGAAGTGCTTTTTCTAAAGGATGTGCTTCGCTGGGTAAAAAAAATCAACACATCCCCACTGACAGTAGCTCTGTATTGTTCAGTGAGTGAGTGAGTGAGTGAGAAACTTGTATAGAGCAACACATGCAAACTGAATCGCCTCAGGGTGCTTGGTATCCGTTTCCTACTATATTTTGCATTCAGAATAGATGGGTTTTGAGTTTTTCTCTGAAGGCCTGGTGATTCACTTCCATTCGGATGCTGGTTGGTAAAGCGTTCCACAGTCTAGGTCCTTGGACTGCAAATCTTCGTTCTCCTTTGGACTTGTATCTGGCCTTGGGTATCTGGAGTAGATTTTGGTTGGTAGAACGGAAAATGCGATTGGAGTTGTGACATTTTATTTTTCACATAGATATTGGGGCGCACTTGTACACATTTGTGCATCAGGCAGAGTGCCTTAAACGTAATTCTGTATTTTACGAGCAACCAATGAAGGGATATAAGGGAGGGGGAAATTTATTCCCAGGGTTTTTTACGTCATGCCGCCGTATTTCTGGACGACTTGTAGACGAGCAATTTGGTACTTTGGTAGTACGAGGTAAAGGTCGTTTGCATAGTCGAGTCTGGAGTTGATTATCGTTCCCACCATGACTGTTATGTCTTCTTTTGGGATAATGGGAATAAGTCTACGTAACAGGCGCAGCAGATGGTGGGATCCGCTGACTACTGAACTTATTTGTGCAGACATTGTCATGTGGGAGTCAAAAGTGACTCTGAGACTTTTGACTTTGGTGCTAGGGGTAATTGTTTGTCCCAAAATTGGCAGGGGTGTCCATGTTGTCATGGCAAATCTCTTTCGGTTGGCGTGGACCAGATGAAGTTCTGCTTTTGAACCATTGAGTTTAAGGTAACTCTCCGTCATCCAATCTTCTATCAAAGTAAGGCATTTCTCTAGTCCGAGATAATGATCATTTTTATTGCTGATGCGAAAGTAGAGCTGGGTGTCATTCACGTAGGAATGGTAGAGTAAATTATGGTTGCTGATGATTTTCGAGGAGAGGGCGGAGATAGATATTGAATAGTATGGGCAACAAGGGTGACCCCGCGGACCGTTTTCATCGGACATGTCTCCTCGTGTGTACGCAGCCTTAGGCGCCATACACACGGCAGAGAACCTCGACGGGCAGAACACATCGTTCCGCCCGTCGAGGTTCTCTCCCGGCCGTCGAATTCGGCGACCCGCCCGTCGGGAATGGCAACCAGCCATTCTTCCAGGCGGGCCGTCGAGGAAATAGAGAGCGTGCTCTCTATTTCGGCTCGACGGGCTTCCCGACGGGAAGCTCGCTGAGACCGTACACACGGCCGAGGTCCTCGCTGGAATGTGCATTCCAGCGAGGTTCTCGCTGATTTTCAGCGAGAACCTCGGCCGTGTGTACGGCGCCTTAGAGTTCATCAGGATTGATCAATTTTTAAATATATATACCATCGTTTATAAACTCTATAACTTCCACAGAGACTAAATAATATACACATATTTATGTTATTTTATTTTACATAAGAAATGTAGCAGACTACATTTTGGCTTAAATTTATGAAGAAAGATTATTTGTTTTTAAAATTTTATTACAAAAATGAAAAAAAAAAAAAAGCATTTTGTATTTTTTTGTTTACAAAGCAAAACAAAAGAAGAAAAAAACCCAGTGGTAATTAAATCCCACCAAAAGAAGGCTCTATTTGTGTGGGAAAAAAAAATATATGAAAAAAAAATATATACCGTATTTGCCGGTGCATAAGGCGACCCCCTAATTTTACATTGTTTACGATTTTTTGCCTGTACTCACCGTATAAGACGACCCCCCTTCCGATGCTTCTGATGCTTCATATTTCTTCCTTCTGGAGCCATATTCTTCTTCCTTCTTGCTGGAGCTGGAGCTAATCATGGCGAGCGATGTGTTCTATTAATGAATACAAAGCCTGCTTGGATTGGCAGAGGCTGTAACATCGTCAGCCCACGCCTCTCTGACTCTCAAAGCCAATCCGTGCAGGCTACTATATGTAGCCTGCTCGAATTGGCAGAGGTTGTTACTCCAATCTGAGTAGGCTCTGTATTCATTTGAATACATTGCTCACTGGGATTGGCTAAGCGGTATATACTGTATGTAGCCAAAGCTGACCTGGCGTATAAGACGACCCCTGATTTTTGGCCATTTTTTTTAAGTGTAAAAGGTAGTCTTATACACCAGCAAATACAGTATATAAATTTAATTTGCATGTAGCATTGCATGACTGAGCAATTGGCAGTTAAATTAGCACTGAATAGCAATAAAATGCCAGGTTATGAAGGGGGTAAAACCTACCAAAGGTTACGTGTTTAAAACAGTATACTTAAAAAATCTACAATATCAACATACATTAGAACAAACACATAATTGTGAATAAATATACAATCATCAATTACAGAGTGTAATTATGTTCCAAAGGAACACAGGCTCTGGTCATGATGTTTACTTTTAATTTCCTTATAAGTTATTATAATAGATGCATTATTTTAAATACAATAGAAACTTTTACTGGTAAATAAAGTAATGTGACAAAACCAGATTTAGTACATTTTATAAAAACAAGCCTGCATTTAGTGCGTTTAAAGAAGTATAAATCTGGGTGTACTTTGAAACTATGCCTTCCTCTAAAAATCTCTCTCTGCTGCCCAAGGGAGTGCATATATACAATTAGCATGTTCTGTTTCCCTGAAATGACAGCTGAAGCTCAGTGTTAAGGATATTCCAGTCCTCAATGTCAGCTTTTATGTTTCCCCAGCAGCAACAAGATGGCCAAAAAGTAAATGAACTCAAGTTCAATAAGGACACAGGCCTCAGAACAATTGCTATGCGATAACTGAATAGGTAGCTTTAGACAGTTACCTAAAACAAGCAGCTTCCCTGAATAGTGCAGAGAAAAGGTTGGATGCAGTTCATTATATTAGCTTGAAATAAAAGTAGTTAAGGAAAATAGTTATCTGGAAATATTTTATTATTATCATGAAGATTAAGAAGATAAGTGTTATACCCCTCATTTGCATGCAAATGTTGTGGTGTTTTTGGTGACATGGTGGTTAGTTTACTAAAGGTAAACAGGTTGTTCACTTTGCAAGGGAAGTTTTAAGCCGCTTACACACGATCAGTCCATTCGATGAGAATGTCTGTCTGAAAACAAGTTAGCTTTTTTTTAACTGATGGATAACTAACCGATAGCGCCCACACACGATCGATTTGGTCCGATGAAAACGGTCCATCAGACTGTTCTCATCGGTTTAACCTATCGTGTGTATGTGGCCTACCTTTGCAATTTTTGGTATTTTTTCCCTAAATAGCTTCCTTTACTTTAGTGCAGTCCTCCTTCACTTACCTCATCCTTCGATTTTGCTTTTACATGTCCTTATTTCTTCTGAGAAATACTCACTTCCTGTTCTTCTGTCTGTAACTCCACACAGTAATGCAAGGCTTTCTCCCTGGTGTGGAGTGTCATGCTCGTTCCCTCCCTTAAAGGGGGGAGGGGGGGCAAGGGGCAAGCAGGAGAGTCAGGATGCCCACTAACACACAGCTCATTTCTCTATCTGCAAAGTAGAGAGTTTGTTTGCTGACACTCCTTTTTGCCAAGAGGCTTTCTCCACTGTAATTTTTTGTGAAGAGTCAACAACAAGTGGGACACAATCATGAAGTGGAACAAAATGTATTGGATATTTCAAACTTTTTTAACAAATAAAAAAACTGAAACTGAAAAAAACTGAAAAATTGGGCGTGCAAAATGATTCAGCCCCTTTACTTTCAGTGCAGCAAACTCTCTCCAGAAGTTCAGTGAGTATCTCTGAATGATCCAATGTTTACCTAAATAACTAATGATGATAAATAGAATCCACCTGTGTGTAATCAAGTCGCCGTATAAATGCACCTGCACTGTGTCTTAGAGGTCCATCTAAAGGGGAGAGACCATCATGAAGAACAAGGAACACACCAGGCAAGTCCGAGATACTGTTGTGGAGAAGTTTAAAGCTGCATTTGGATACAAAAAGATTTCCCAAGCTCACACTGCACTTTGTGAAGGATCCCACAGCCTCCTGGGACCCATAACGTCTCCCAGAAGGCTGTGGGCAAAAAAGGGCATGCTTCTGAGCAGAAGTGGGACTTATTAAAACAAGGTACCCGCCCCCCCCCCCCAAAAAAAAAAATGTGTCCAAAAGTGGGAGAGGAGGGGATGAGGAGGCAGAAAAGAGTAACTTCCCCTATTGGGCAAAGGTTCGCTTTGAGTCTGTAAAAGGGAAATATCTAAAGTGGTGCTGAGGATGTTTTGGGAGGGATGAAGTTTTTCTCTACCTAAAGTAGTGCTTCAGATCAATATGAAGAAACAAACTAATTTGTATTATTTTCGTTTCAATAGTTTTTATTGAATGTATAAATGGTATTACAAACAGTGGCGTCGTACATCATAATTGACATTCAAATATGGCAAAGAGTAGACACAACATAACAGGTCAACGAAGACTGTCAGAATACACAACTGTTATGGGTGGTGAATGCCAAGCATGCTATGATAACTGCGATCCCTGGACACCCCCAATGGGAGCATTCTGTGTCCAGGGGGATGGTGAGGCATTCCACCCCCATTGTGTTCAGGCAGGGTAACAGGGAGGAAATTTCCAACAGTGGAATAGGTAACCTTTAGCGACAGGAACAG
This sequence comes from Rana kukunoris, assembly GCA_029574335.1. Classification (NCBI taxonomy): domain Eukaryota; kingdom Metazoa; phylum Chordata; class Amphibia; order Anura; family Ranidae; genus Rana; species Rana kukunoris. The sequence continues at coordinate 563,877,119 of CM056050.1, read as the reverse complement.
TCAATTGTCAAGTATGAATGCGTAACCATAGTGGTATATGCCTAATGTCTGAAAACTATTTAGGAGATATGTAATAAGGCATATGCGTCTTCTAGTAAATAGATATATAGTGTAGGGGCAAGACAAGGCTATCTATAGGGTAAGTAAGTGGGGGGGATGGAGGGGGGGGGAGGGGGGGAAGAGCAAGACAGTGACTATATTGTGTCAAGGACGGATCATTTAAGATTTTTGGCGTACCAACGGGTCCATGGGAGCCAGTGTGTATGGATTATAGAATGGGATGGTTTTCCCTTTGACAGAATCAGTTCATATGCGCAGTGGGAGTGGACTAATGCTATAACTTCTGTAGCAGATGGCGTTACATTAGTTTTCCAGCGCCTGGCCACAAGTAGTCTGGTCGCTAGAAGTATGTGTGTAACAATGAGGCGGAAAGATACCGGCAGTAAGTCAATGTCTACATTTAGTATAGCCAGTTGTGGAGTGAGAGTGAATGGGATGTGGCACACATCCCGTATAAGACTTTCGATCTTTGTCCATAATTCAAACAGGGCAGGGCATGACCAAAAAACATGGAAAATAGTGCCAATTTCGCTACAATTCCTACAGCAAGTGGGAGATGTATGTGGCTGGAATTTGGCCAATATTTGGGGTGTCAGATAACATCTAAGGTGCAATTTGTGGGTTAATTCCCATAAGGAAGTGCATCTGGTGGACTTATAGATTGATTTCAAGGCTGTCTGCCATTGACGGTCAGACAGCGTTAGGTTCAGATCTCTCTCCCAATCAGTATGGGGTTTTGACTTGTGGAAAACATTTTTCTCTTGCAGTGTGGAGTATATGAGGGATGTACCTTTAGTGGGGGAGACATCTGAGAAGAAGAAGTTCCATAGCTTGAGCGGTAATTCGCCCTCTAGGCGGGGGTGTGCTGCTAGGCACCTTTGGATTCTAAAGCAAGTGAAAAAATCTGTGGCGGGTGCGTGAAATGTCGTTTGGATGTGATCGAAGGACTTATTCAATAACTTGGATCTAAGGTCAGCAGTGTCGTTCGTCTGGGTAAGTATCCAATCCGGTATAACCAGATCAGGCGATAACAATTGGAGGGTACGTACCGGTACGTGTATAGGTTTGGTAAGAGTATCGGACCATTTTTTACAAAGCAGTGCTTTCCAAGCTTGCACCGATGCTCGGATGGGTGGAGACTGCAAGTGTAGGCGGTGGTGAGTGATTGCGGTGCTGAACAGCCAGTCCCTAAGGTTGTGTCCTGGAGTCAAAGTGTTTTCAATGTCTCCCCAAAGCGTGGTGGGGTGGTCAGTAATCCAGCCTGTCAGCTGAGTCAAGATAGTGGCGAGGTAGTAGTCTTTGATATCTACATATCCCATTCCCCCTGCCAGCTTGTGTTTGATGGTTTTAGTGTGACCACACCTAGGGCGTTTGCCTTGCCATACAAATTGTTGGATAATGGATTGGAGGGAGGTGAAGTATGATGTGGAAAGTGGTATGGGGAGCGCGCGGAACAAATAGAGCAATCGGGGGAGAACCAGCATCTTGAAAGCCGCCAGTCTCCCGGCCCAGGAAAATTCGAATTTGGATCTGATACGTTCTGCAAGGGGTTCCATTACCAGATTGAAGATAAGGGGCGAAAGGGGGCAGCCTTGACGGGTGCCATTGGTGATTGGGAACGGCGTGGACAGCATTTCGGATGTGTACACCTGAGCAGAGGGGCTAGAGTACAGGGCCATTATTGCCGAAAAGATATGGCCCCTGAGACCAAACTTCTGAAGTGTGGCCCGTAGGTATGACCAATTGACACGATCAAACGCCTTCTCTGCATCTAGAGACAGAAGCAGAGAAGGCGTTCTGGTGGAGTCAGCATAATGGACAATGTCTATGATTCGTCGTGTGGCGTCGTATGTTTGTCTACCTCTGGTAAATCCTGATTGATCAGGGTGGATCAATAACGGCATTATTTTCATTAGTCTCGTTGCTATAAGCTTGGCATAAATTTTTACGTTCAATAATTTTTATTGAATTTTTCAATAGAGAACAAATATCACAAAGAATAACATGTCAACTTACAGTCAGTCAATCTCTATACAGTGTTTTCCGTGTCCTGGGACAAAAGTTACAACATTAGTGCAAGAAGGGAAGAAAAAAAAAAAAAAAAAAAAAAAAAACGGAAGGGAGGAGAGGAACAATCAAACAGCGGCCCTGTGTAGGCCTGGTAGCAGTCAGCTCGTATAGCAAAGAGCTATTCACTTCTCAAGGTCCCCCAAGAGACAACTCTCCGGTGGGGGAGGGGCCCAGAGCCCCAGCTCCCGATAGGCCCCGAAGGGATCACACTGCCCCTCGGGAACAGGGGACCCCGAGCTCCATCCCACACGTGTCCCGAGGCCATCAACGTGTAGGAGACCCATGAGGCCATTTACCAGAAGGGTGCACAATCGGCCTTGTAGGCCGTCACTTGGGGGAGCTAGTCTCCACCCTAATAAAACATACCAGTAACCGGAAAATCATGTAACAGAATGGTAACCGGGGGGGGGGGTAGAGGAAAAAGAAGAGGTACAGATGCATAGGAGAGAAATGGGAAGCGAAAAAGAGGGAGAGGAGACGAGGGGAGGGATGCCTGCTCTGTTAGGGAATTGAACGGTCGGTCGGCCCGCTAGGCAGAACTCCCGGTATGAGGGATATGTTACAGTAGGTGGCCCAGGGTTCCCAGATGGCCAGAAATCTCTCAGATTTGTCATTAATTCTAGCAACGATCTGCTCCTGCGCCATGATCCAAGAGACTTTTCTCCTGAACCCCTGAAGGGATACCGAAGGTTTCTTCCAGGCTTTAGCTATAGACATTTTGGCTCCCAATAGTATGAAAAAGGATAAGGTTTGGCAATGTTTAGATAGGTAAAAGGAAAGAAAATTGCGCATACCACATAAACAAATAAAAATAAAAAGCTGCGACTCAAAAATGTTATACAACATAAAATAAACTAAAAATAGGGGGGGGAGTCGCGCTAAACGTGAGACAGTGCTTGCTGATAGCACAGTGTAATATCAAAAATTATGTTGATATAAAAAACCCCAATTGCTATTTAGTGATGTCCACACAATGTGATGATATATGAACAAAAAAACCTTAATAAGTCAGCCATAAACAAAAGGGATTAGATTCTTGATATTGGTCAAAAGTCCATCAATATAGCCAGTGACGTTGGATCTTGATACACCAAAAAATGTGAAAAACAGTGTCCCGTTACATTCATGTGGATCTTGTACTTGTAGAATTTCAATAAGCAGTGACAACACCGGAAAGAAAAGAAAAAACTTTCATAGTGTAATACTGTTGTGAAAAATATATATACACCCGTGAAAAATAACTGTATAGTGGACAGAAAAACGATGACAACCCTTCACCATGGGGCACAGTTCACACTGACCCTTACCAGATCGTAAGACCCTCTCGAGGTCAAGTGCAGCCTTAAGGATGGTCAATATGGGCTTCGTTTTATAGCATCATGTTTTCCTCAGGTGAAACAAAAAAGAAAAAGCTTTTCATAGTGTGGATTGCATGGAGATAAATACAATCACCCGTGAAAAAACAACAAACGAATACTGTGAGGGAGAGGAGTGCTGGTACCACCAGTGTGTGCGTCCGGTGGTGGTACCAGCACTCCTCTCCCTCACAGTATTCGTTTGTTGTTTTTTCACGGGTGATTGTATTTATCTCCATGCAATCCACACTATGAAAAGCTTTTTCTTTTTTGTTTCACCTGAGGAAAACATGATGCTATAAAACGAAGCCCATATTGACCATCCTTAAGGCTGCACTTGACCTCGAGAGGGTCTTACGATCTGGTAAGGGTCAGTGTGAACTGTGCCCCATGGTGAAGGGTTGTCATCGTTTTTCTGTCCACTATACAGTTATTTTTCACGGGTGTATATATATTTTTCACAACAGTATTACACTATGAAAGTTTTTTCTTTTCTTTCCGGTGTTGTCACTGCTTATTGAAATTCTACAAGTACAAGATCCACATGAATGTAACGGGACACTGTTTTTCACATTTTTTGGTGTATCAAGATCCAACGTCACTGGCTATATTGATGGACTTTTGACCAATATCAAGAATCTAATCCCTTTTGTTTATGGCTGACTTATTAAGGTTTTTTTGTTCATATATCATCACATTGTGTGGACATCACTAAATAGCAATTGGGGTTTTTTATATCAACATAATTTTTGATATTACACTGTGCTATCAGCAAGCACTGTCTCACGTTTAGCGCGACTCCCCCCCCTATTTTTAATGTTTAGATAGACCAGGAATGCTTTGGTTCAAAAGAGCAATGCCTGGATGGGGGGTCACCACTGATGCTGTCACGGAGCGAATGATCCGGAACACCTTCCGCCAGAATGATCTGATGCGGGGGCAGGTCCACCAAATGTGGAGCATAGATCCTTCCAACTCACAACCTCTGTAACAGACCGGTGATGCCCCTGGGAACATCCTAGCCAGCCTGGAAGGAACATAATACCACCTGAGTAAGACTTTTAGACCAGCCTCTATGAGAGAGACGTTGAGAATACCTTTATACGCTCTAATAGTCGCTCTGTGCCAGACCTCAGTGTCCCACGAACCGTCCAGTTCCTCCTCCCAGGCCCGAGCGTACGATGGCTTTACCTCTCTAGAAACAAGCGCTGTATAGATCAAGGAGATGCCACCCTTCTGATCCGCTGCGGTAGTGCACCAGTGTTCATATGGCGAGATTGTGGGGGGTACCTTTCTATTGGTCCAGATTGAGTGCATGAAATGGGAGATTTGTGAGAACCTGAACAGTTCCGAATCCGGCATGTCCAGTTTCTGTCTGCAAAAGGCTAGGGAAACAGGGCCCGTCGGGGAGAGGAAGTGGCCAATCCGGTAGAGGCCTTTGTCCGTCCACCACCGGAATGCCTCAAAACTCATTCCCGGGGGGAATTCCACATTATGGAACAGGTGTGCCAACGGTTTCAAGGGGGACGTCAGGGGGTGCGCGCCAAGTAGTTTGGAGCTTAAGGAAACCGAATGCGAGAGGGTGGGAGATAGGATTGCGGGTCTGACCTTTGGTTCACAGCAAAGGAGGAAGTCAATGGTGTTCTTGGGGGTGGCTTGTCTCTCCATGGAGAGCCAGTCAGGTTTAGGTCCTTGGCGGAAAGCCATCGAGATTTGTGCAAGTTGGGCTGCCCGGTAATAACCCCAGAGATTCGGGAGACCCAGCCCACCCTGTGATTTCAACCGATAGAGGATGCCCGAGGGGCATCTATACCCCTTGTTACCCCAGACAAAATGGACTATTCGGGATTGGACAGAACTGAGAAAACGTTTTGGAATCGGGACCGGGAGAGAGCGGAATAGATATAGCAGACGGGGGAGGAGTGTCATTTTCACCGCATGTATCCTACCCAGCCAGGATAGACCACACTTCGACCACGCATCCAAATCCTCTCTACACTTGCGTATTATAGGGGGATAGTTGGCTTCAAAGAGACTTGTTATGTCTGGTGTAAGTTTGATGCCTAAGTAAGGAATCGACCCGGATGCCCATTTAAAGGCGAAATTGTTAGAGAGCTGGTGGAGAATGTCGGGGGGGACATTAATGTTCAAGGCTGTTGACTTGGTCATATTAACTTTCAGTCCCGAAACGTCACTAAAGGCCCGTAGAGTCTTAAGTATCACGGGGGTAGAGGTCAGTGGGGAGGTGATGAAAAGGAGCAGGTCATCTGCATACAGCGCGCACTTGTGCTCACCCTGTCCGCACGTCACCCCCTTGAAGTCCGGGTTCGATCTAAGCGCAATTGCTAGTGTCTCTATGGCCAACGCGAATAAGAGGGGGGAGAGTGGGCACCCTTGTCTGGTTCCCCGACCAATGGTAAACGATTCCGAGTATCTGCCCAACAGGCGAACTTGGGCCGTGGGGTTCGAATAAAGAGCTCGGATTAGGTTCAAAAAGTATGGGCCGAAACCCCACTTCCCCAATATGTCGGCTAGGTAATTCCAGTCAATCGAGTCAAAGGCCTTGTGAAGGTCTATAGAAAGGATAAAGCCTTTCTGCGGGGTTCCCCCATCCCAGTGGGATCTAAGAAGCGAAATTATGTCAATGGCCCTCCTAACCTGATCCGGACCCTGTCTCCCAGGAATGAACCCCACCTGGTCCCCATGTATGTATGTGGCGATAAAACTCGCCACCCTATTGGCCATGATCTTGGTCATAATTTTGATGTCGTTATTGATAAGCGAGATTGGGCGGTAATTGCTAACCTCACTAGCGTCCTTGTCCGGCTTGGGAATCACAGAAATGTATGCAGAGTTTAGGTCTGCGCCCAGGAGGATTCCCTCCCGTAGGGAGTTAAATAACCGAGCCATATGTGGAGCCAGGCAAGGGCCAAATTTCTTGTAGTAGCTATTTGAAAATCCATCGGGACCGGGCGATGAGCCAAGTTTGAGGGATTTTATGGTGTCCAAAATCTCAGCAGAGGTAAACGGTTCCTCCATGAGAGTCCTATGCTCAGGGGAGAGGGTGGGAAGAGGGAGAGCGTCCAAGAATGTCTCGCTTAGGGAGGCCTGAGCCGGGCCAACAGGTTTATATAAGTCAGAATAGAACTGTAGAAAAGTGTCCATAATTTTTGTTGGGTTTTGCGTCAGGTCCCCTGAGGTCGTCTTAATTTTAGGGAAGGCTAGAGCGCGTGGCTTAGGGTTCAACTTCACTGCCAGCTTAGATCCAATCCTATCCTTCTGAGAATAGAATTTAGCCCCAGTCCATCTAAGGTGCCTTTCTGCGTCAGTGGTCAGTTTCAGATTGAGAAGGGCCCGAGCCCCTTCCAACTGTCTAAGGGAATCCGCCGTAGGGTGTCGCTTGTGTGCTTTCGCTAGAGCACGGAATTCCTCCGTGAGCTTCAGCGTGTCTGCCCTGTGTTCTGCCCTACGTATCGAGATCATTTGTATGATCTTCCCCCGGATCACCGATTTGTGTGCTGCCCAAACGGTAGCCTCCGAGACCTCGCCCGTCGCATTGAGAAGGAAGTATTCCTTAATCGCTGCTTCCAAAAGGGTGCACTGTATGGGGTCACTCAATAAAGACTCCTGCAGACGCCAGCGAGGGGCCGTTCGCACTCCCGAAGGTCTCAGCGTGGTCAACACGACCATCGAGTGGTCCGAAAGGGAAGATTCAACAATCTTGGAGCCTCTAATTAAGGGGATCGACGAGGAACGTGTGAAAATGTGGTCTATCCTGGCAAATGAGTTATGTGGGGCAGAGAAGTGCGTATAGTCCTTCGTGTGAGGGTTAACCTCTCTCCAGACGTCAATCAACCCCGCCGAGTGTAATAATTCGGCAATTTTAACACTTTGTTTGGAGGGTCGTTTTGGTATCGGCTTCCCAGACCTGGACTTATCCAGCGAGAAATCGAAAGCGATGTTAGAGTCCCCACAAATGTAGACCGTTCCCTTGAGATGCTCGCTCAGAGTGTGCAGTAGAGAGTCAAAAAAGGGTTTCTGACCCTTATTTGGGGAGTAATAGGAGAGAAAGGTGTAGGTTTCTCCATCAATTTGACCAGAGACCAAGATGTAGCAACCGGTTGGGATAGATTAATGTGTTTAGCGAAACAAATGGCCACTCCCTTAGTTTTATTGTCCGCGGATGCCAGAAAAAATTGAGGATAATGCTGGTGAAGGAAAGTAGGCTTATAAGTGACCGGGAAATGAGTCTCCTGTAACAATAACACGTCAGCATGCATAGAGTGGTATAGCTGATACAGCTTCCTACGCTTAATTGGCGAGTTAAGGCCCTGGACATTATGAGAAACTATCTTGAGGGATGGAGGTGGGGAATGTGTATTAGGCATGGATCAGAGTGGTTAGAACTAGTGTGATGTATCGGTGCACTCCTTGATCTAAAAAGCGGTACTCACCACACAGCCTGAGGCGCATACACAGCGAGAGCTCGGGTCCCGGGAGGCGAGGTCCGTCACGGACGAAGGCACCGAAGAGACTCAGATAGGAAGTGGCATGAGGAGCAGGCAGGACATGAGGGAAAGAAGAAGGGAAGAAAAAGAGACCGGTTACAAATTGATAGACTGAACAAAAGGACTGAAACAATAATAAAAAAACAATAGGACATAAACAAAGGACCCTGAGGTCCCCTAACCCCACCCCACCCCTGGGTCGAGATGGACTATCCATCCCTACCCTCAATCCTGAGAGGATCGGAGTTCCCTAGGGACAGGGACTCCGAGACAGAGCCGAAGAGCACGATAAGCGCTCCCGGTCCTAGTATGAGGTGCACTGGGTCCACCACAACCCATCCACCCAAAATATATCATCCGTTGTACCAAAGGCCCACACTGGGGCCTAACGTATTCTAAAGGAACAAGCAGAACGCCCCCATGTATGTCACTGTCTAATAAACTGTGATAACCAGGAACCCCCCCAGTCCCCGACCCCCACCCCGCGGGGCCCAGGATCCTGGAAGGGAGAGAGAAAAAAAAAAAAAAAAAAAAGTACATTGAGACTTAAAACTACATTGCTGTTAACCATAAAATGCACCAGAAACTGATCGGCACACAAAAGGGGAAAGGCCACCCTAGTCGGTCCGCCACCCCCTCAAGCTCCCCAGCCCCAGTTCGTGTAGAGCCCACCCGCCCCAGTCCCAGTCAGGAAGTAAGGCCCTGCCGGGCAACCTGCAACAAAAGGAGAACATTAAAGGAGACAATATTATAAGTGCTGTCCGCTGGAAGTCTTCAGCAACAGGTATCCCCAGCAAGGGGCGGCGGGTGGAGTACCCCCAAATCCGGGCATCATGGGAAGTGAGAAGTCATCGAGCCCAAAGAGGGACAGAAGGGGGAGATTCTTCAGGTCTGTTGATTGTCCTTGGACCGCTTGTAGCCTTGCTTGAGCCAGGTGTGCTGCAAAGGGCTTGCAGGCGAGGGTCTCTTTGTAGAAGCCGGGTTGCTCCTGCCGGTCTGCATAGGAGGGGGGTCTTGGAGCAGGATCCCTAGATGCGCCAACAGTCGCTCCCCTTCAGACAAGGATGAGAAGCCATAGTGTTTGTTCTTGAAGGAGAAGTTCAGCCGTAGGGGAAAAGACCATCTGTATGTGATTTCCCTCTCCATCAATAGGTGCAGCAGTGGTTTAAGCGATCGCCGTCTCTGCACTGTGTAGGGGGAGAGATCAGCAAAAATTTGGATTCTATGACCGTTTAGCGTAAGATTTTCGGAGTACCTGGATTTCCTCATCACCTCCTCCTTCACCGAGTAAAAGTGTGGTTTCACTATAATATCTCTGGGGAGTCCGTCAGCGCGAGGGGGTTGCAGGGCCCTGTGTGCCCTGTCCAGCTCCAGGCGGTGTTCCGCTATATCAGGAATGAGACTTTTGATAAAGGATTTCACAGCCGCCTGCACCTCCTTTTCGGATTCGGGGAGCCCCCTTATCCTAAAATTATAGCGTCTGGTTCTATTCTCGAGGTCATCGATCTTGGCAAAGGCAGTCTCTAATTGATCCTGGACATCTTGTAGCCTGGCCGTGTTTTGGTTAATGCGTGTTACGGCCTGGTCAGCCTTTTTCTCTATAGTGTCCATTCTCAATCCGATCTGCTGCAGGTCTGCATGAATGGATGAAGTGATTTGGGCTGCATTGAGGGCCAAGCTCTTGGAGAGCATCTGTGCAAAGGCCTCCATCATGGAAGGAAAGTCAGTGGGGATACGAGTGGACTCTGCTGTTTCACTCACAGTCAGCAGCATGCCTGTATGGGGATCCAGCAGGGGGGTGGAGGGGGGCCCCGCGCTCATTCGTCCCAACAGGGATTCTGTGGAGGCTGGGGAGGCAGCCTGATGCAGGGAGGGGAAGTCAGTACCTGGTGATGGCGGTAGGACCAGATCCTGGTCAGCAATAGAGTCCCCTGCTTCACCCGCGGCATGTAGGCCTTGCTGCGCCGCCGCCGCCATCTTGGCATAACTGAGGGGTCCGGGAGAAGCCGCCATCTGCCGCGATAGATTCCTCCTCACCGGCGCCGATAACATCCGCCTGTTCCCGGGGTCTTCCCCTACTCGTGGGACCCGGTGAGAGCGCTGGGGGGGCGTCCTGAGAGCTCCGGTGGCTATTACAGGGCCGTGGTGGAGCGGAGCTCTAGAAGCCGGCGGCCATCTTAGGAGCTGCCGCGCATGCGCCTCAAGCTTGGCATAAATTTTTGTGTCAATATTAAGGAGGGATATAGGTCTAAAATTTTGAGGAGAGGTAGGCTCCTTCCCTGGCTTCGGTAGGGTAATAATTAAAGCATTCAACATTTCATGTGGGAGAGAAGAGGAGGAGGCAGCGTCATTGCAGACATGTGATAGAAATGGAGCTAGAAGAGTGCGAAATTGCTTATAATACTCCCCAGTGAGGCCATCAGGGCCCAGGGATTTGTTGGATGGGAGGTTAGCTATCACATCGAGGATTTCAAGTGGGGTGAAGGGCGCATTAAGTACTTTTAACTGGTCAGGAGACACCTCAGGCAGGTTTATGTCCTGCAGAAAGTTAGATATGTCCTCATCTGACGGCTGTGTAGTGTTGGGGTCATCTTTCAGATTGTAAAGCTTTTTGTAATAATGACTAAATGCGTCTGCTATGTTTTGTGGGTCAACCAGTTTAAGTTTAGAGGAGGGGTGATAAAGATGGGAGATTTTGGATTTAATGCGATGGCCTTTAATTCTAAGGGCCATTGCTTTCCCCGCCTTATTTCCTGTAGAGTAGTAAGTAGCTTTGAAGCGTTTTTGTGCTCTGTCATATGAGTCTAGCAATAGGTTTCTGAGTTCCTGCCTAAGAAGTACTAGGCTATCTTTAAGCTTGGGGTCAGGGGATTTTTGGTTTTGTTCTTCAATCGTTTTAATTTGGGAGGTGAGAGTGGTAAGACGCTGTGATCTCCTCCTCTATTCTCTGGCACCTATTTGGATAAGAAGGCCTCTAACAAATGCCTTATGGGCAGTCCAGAGTACATTGGCACTTGACACAGATCCTTGGTTTGTGGCGAAGAATTCTTCCAGGTGCTTGCGAATGTAGGCAGAGTGATCAGGTGACTGAAGGATCGAGGCATTCGCTCTCCAAATTGACGTACGATGGGAATTAGGTAGGGCTTCGAGAACCATGGAGACGGGCGCGTGGTCTGACCACGTTATCGTATCAATAGCTGAGGCAGAGATTTTGGGCAAAGTCCACTTGTCGACCAGGAAGTAATCGATCCTGGTATAGGAGTTGTGTCGGTGTGAAAAGAATGAGTAATCACGTTCTGTGGTGTGGTGACACCTCCACACATCGTACAGATCGTGGGTTCTGAGAAAACGTCCCATAGGTGAGGCAAGTCTGGTTTTATAGGAGGACGTGTCCAGGGAGTTGTCTGGGGCTAAGTTAAAGTCTCCACCCAGGATGAAGTTGCCTTGGCGAAATTTGTGAAGCTTGGACAATAGTTTACGGAGGAACCGGATTTGTCTGGTATTCGGTACATACACATTGACCACGGTGTATCTAACATTGTCAATGGAACAGTCAAGAGCCAGATATCTACCATCTGCATCAATTAGGCTGTCATGGAGAACAAAGTTAACTGTATTCCTAACCGCTATAAGCACTCCATTTTTCTTGGTTGGGCCAGGGGCCTGGAAGACGTGGTTAAAATGCTTATTAGTGCAAGTTGGCTCTTCCGATTTTTTGAAATGCGTTTCTTGGACGAACAGAATGTCACAGTGGGATTGCAGGGCTGTACGCCATAGGGAGGCTCTTTTCGCTGGATGGTTTAGCCCTTTGGCATTAAGCGATAAGAATTTTGGCATCTTAAAAGTATTTGTAGATATGCACCAGGTAGAAACGTTACTTACAGTTAAGCTGGAGTGTACGCTTGGTTCAAGGGAGCACGGTCGCTCTGTCTCGTCTGGAACTTGCTCTCAGGGCGGGGGGGGGGGGGGGGAGACGGTGACAAGGAAAACTATAAAACAAAATAAGGTAAGGTGCGGGAGAAAAGAACAAACAAGAAAAACAGCACACAGACAGTAGTCAATGAACTATGTGACTACTGTGGTTCGTCGGGGAACAAGTTCGTGGAACAGTCAGTACCGAGCAAGGCATCCGGCCGGAGGTTGCTACTGAATACTTGTGAGGTCCCGCTAGACCTGTATAGGAGGGTGTCAATGGAGACCACCAGGACGGGAACCATCCGGGGGATGGGTAAAATTCTTACGGTTGGGTGGCGCAGTTTGAATTGCGTCTGGGATGATACCCCATTTGGCAAGTAGGTGGAGGCCTTCTTCTACTGTAGAGATGAAGTGTTTGATCCCATTCCGGGTGATTATGATTTTAGTGGGGAAGCCCCACTGATAGGGAATTCTGTGATTATTGAGTGGTTTCGTTATGGTGTTGAGTTGTCTCCTTAGTTGACGGGTATGTTGAGAAAGGTCAGCATACAGTTGGAGGTTAGCGAACGGGGCTGGGAGCTGCCCTAGTTGTCTTGATTTGAATAGTAGTTGATCTTTGGCATGGAAAAAATGTACCCTCATAAGGACATCCCGTGGTACGTCTCCCGGGAGGTGAGAGGGTTTAGGGAGACGATGGATCCGGTCTATGATCGTTTCCATGGGGGTGAGATCAGGTAGCACAGTGGAGATCAGTTGTCTAGCATATGTATTAAGGTCTTGTGGTAGTACGGTTTCAGGGACCCCCCTAATTTTCACGTTATTGCGGCGGGACCTATCTTCGAGGTCCGCCATCTTAGCTCTCAGCCATTGTTGTTCCTCTATTGAGTGATCGTGCCCATCAACCAGGTCATTCACTGTTTCAGTCATTCTGCTCATTTGTGTCTCCACACGGAGCACTTTCTGATCCACACACTGCAGTTGTGAGGAGAATCTGCTAAACCTATTGAGGATGTCATTGTGGAGGGAGCTTTGAAGGGAAACCAGCATCTCCTTCATGGTTGTGTCTAGTACAGGCTGGTCACTGGTGGGGAAGGCTGCAATGGAGGATGTAAGCTCTGAGGGGGGATCAGGCACAGGGCTCACCTTGTCATCCGCGGAGCTGGCATCTAATCTCATCCGAGATTTAGCAGGGCTGTTACTAGCCGATGAGGAGCGGGAGGATGGTGCTTCTTCCGGAGGGTGAGGATGGGGTGATACATCTCCGCCGTCGGCGTCCGGGAGGTCTGAGTAAGCCGCAGACGCTCCGTGTGCAGCCGCGCGGGCGCCATCTTGGGATGTCGGCGTGAGGAAAAAGTCAGTCAGCTTCTTAGGCTGGCGGTATTCTTTGCGCTTGCGGCTCGAGCCCGACATGCTGGGTGGTAAGAGCAGCAGTCTGGTGGTGTTTGCAGGCTCTGTAGTCCGTCAGGCTAGCGGGGATGCTGAGGTATTGATCCGGTCGGTGCGGGAGTAGTGAATCACACGTCCATCTTGCTCGGCGGTTGGCCACGCCCCCTATTTGTATTATTTTCAATAGCCTATCTGGCAAGATTTCTGTGTTATCAGATAACTTGTTGCAAAAGAGAAGTGAGACATCCTAAATTAGAACTCGGCTACGCAGAGAGAAGGGATTTATTTTGATTCCAGAATGGTGTTGTTTTTTTTTCTACTAGATATTGGAATAAAAGAAAATACAATATAACTCAATGTTTTCCTATTAAAGTGATATAGGTTGTGCTGATTGTAAATAGAAAAAGTAAAACATTAAATTAGAGCACCGAATAGCTACTATTCCTGATCCTGTCCATGTGACAGTCCACTCCTTCAGTCTCACAGTGATTCCATTCATCAGATATAGTCTTCAATTAGAAAGCCACTCACCTTTCTTATCTCCTTTCCACTATCAAAAGCATATTGGCCCAGATTCACAGAGCAATTACGCCTGTCTAACTGGTGTTAGACAGGAGTAATTTCAAATTTTGCGCGCCGTATCACTAGTTTGAATCCTCAAACCATGATACGGCGGCTTCGGGCTTCGATCCGAGAGGCTTACGTCTTCGTAAGCCTTCGGATATACGCTGCGATATTTTTGCGGCCGCTGGGAGGAGTCCGCGTCGTTTTCAGCGTCGGGATATGCAAATGAGTTTTTACGGCGATCCACAAAGATACGAGCGGTCTTCGCAATCGCTTTCATCTATTTTTTTCTGCGTACTGTTAGACCAGCTTTTTGCTGGTCTAACGGTGCGTAGCCCATGTTAAGTATGGCCGTCGCTCCCGCGTCGAATTTAAATTTTTTTTTTTTTTTTTTTTACGTAACTCGTTCGGGAATAGGAATGTTCGTAAACGACGCTACTCAAGAAAAAATGACGTAACGACGTGATTTCGCGCAATGCACGGCGGGACATTTTCGGAACGGAGCATGCGCAGTTCGATCGCCGCGGGAACGCGCCTATTTTAAATGCTACACGCCCCCTACTCGCGTAGATGGCTTGCGCCGGGAGAAATACACTACGCCGCCGTCGTTTACTGGACAAAATCTACCAAGATTCCACGTAGAGCCAGGTAAAATACAGCGGCGTAGTGTATTTCTGATACTCTACGCAAATCTAATTGTATCTGAATCTGGGCCATTGTGTTCTCCCACAGAGATCTGATAATTGTAGAAAAATTCATTACTTTATGTAAGCCCTACACTTCTAAGCATATACCACTAAGTTAAAGGAGTTGTAAAGGAATTTTTTTTTTGGCTAAAATTAATGTCTGCAAGGTTGACAGACAGAATAGTGTAATGATTCTGTTAAAAAATTAGTAAATACCTATTAAATTCCTTCATCTATATAACCTCCAGCGTTCTAGTTTCTGTTATTCACTTCCTGGTTTGCAGCGCTCGTTCATGTAAGAATTACATTTCATAGTATGCATTGTGGCACGCCCAGTAATTCGAACCTCCTTGAAGTCTCTAACACGTAGAGAGCGTCCTGTCACACAGATGTAGTTCCCAGGAGGGGGCGAGCACGTCACTGACCACCGCAGTAAGGCCTCCTGTCACTGTGGTGAGTTACAATCAGACAAGCAGGAAGTGAACAGAACAGAGAAGAAATAGAGCAACTTCTGAGCAAAAACAAACAATGAGGAAGTGAAAAGAGGAATGTCTGCAGGTAAAGAATGCTTATATGAAAAAAAAAATTCCTTTACAACCCCTTTAACTCAAAAGCATACAGGACAAATCATCTCCCTATACCAAAAAACATTTATTTAAAATTTTATTATATAAACCATTCCACTTACAGTGAGTGTGAGTGCTTCAAAGCACTCTTTTTAATGACCATAAACTGACCCCTCTCAGCTTCAAACAGATACATGTTGTAAATTGTACACACTAGATTAATCATGTGGTGCACACAAAGCTCCATATGACGCATTTCATCACTGGGCCTTTGAAAAAAGCTCCTTGTGGGTGGGCGAGCATTATCAAGCTAGGAAAGGAAATGTGTTACGTATACTCCAATGAGATTGCCAAACAAATGTTAGCGAAAACAATAAAGCCTTTGCTTCATTCACTAACAAAGTTGTAACCTGACTTCCTGAAAGTGTTCCAAGCAGTAAATCATATAATTATTTGGTATCTGGTCACCTGAGTCCATTTAAGCACAGTCAACATTTTTAAGTACTGATAAAGAGGGAGTATGTTTGACTCCTAAAAGTATTGGCATTATTCTATGAATCCATTTTTATTTATTTTTTTATAAAATTACCTTGGCTGTTTGTTTAATGCTCTCTTTGAATTATATGGATTCGCAAGTCTGGGTCCTTTTTGTGGGGGGTTATCGAACCAGAACCAGGGTGTCCAGTGACCATTTAAGTGGCTCTTAGGAAATATGAATCTAGTGCCCAATTTGTTCTTGTGTTAAGAAGTGTGTTACTGGTACGACCACCAAGTGAAAATTAGGGAAAAAAGGCTAGAAAAAAAACGTAGTGGTTGTAAAGACTGAAGGTTTTTTACCTTCATGCATAAAATGTGTGTAGCTGCCTCCCCCCAGCCCATCCAATCCTTACCTGAGCGCCCCCCGATCCAACGATGTTCATGATAATCTCGGCTGTTTTTGAGACTCTCCCTCCTCATTGACCGAGACATTAGCGTCCAGCTGTCAATCACAGCCAGTGAGCCAATGAGGAGAGTGTGGGGGGGGGGGGTGGAGCGAGCCACAGCTCTGTATGTCTTATGAACACATAGAGCAGCATCTCGGCAAGTGAGCCAGTGGTTTAGGTTGATCAGAACCACATGTGAAAATTACATTAATTTATAGGTACCATTTAACCCATGGTTCCCAATTTCTGTCAAAGAATGTGCAAGAGATTGACCTAATGGCTAGGAGTCTTTCATATTGATAGTTGAGAATAACTTGTTCTAAGATCTCTGAAGGGTTTGGGATGGGGTTGCTCCTCCAATGTCCGGCAATGACCAGTTTGGCCACCGTTAGTATATGTGTAACTACTATCCTATATGGGGAGGATATTTTTCTATACCTATGTGTGGAATGGCCAGAGCAGGATCTGGCGTTGTGAGTATACCGATGATACTTGCGATGATGCTAAATATCTTCTTCCAATAGCTAGTGAGATTTTTGAAAGCTCAGAATATATGAAGAATGGTACTAGAATGCCCACATTCTTGCCCACATAAGGAATATTGAGAGGGGTAATATTTTGCCAACTGGTGTGGGATTCTTTACCTATGAGCTACTATTTTCTGTGTTAATTCACAGTGATTTATACAGTGGGAAACTGTGTAATTGTATCTAAAAGCTGTTGTCTACTGTTAGGGTGAAAATATTGTCTTTAGATCTGTTATCCATGCCAATATAGGAGGACATTTGACAATTTTTTGCTTTTGCTGAAGTATGTTGTCCAGTAAAGATATGCCTTTATTAGAGGATGATGTATTAGTTCCATACCTGAGAATTAATTTGGATTGAGGGTGGTGGATGTTTAGCCAAAAAGTTAATAATGTGTAAATTGAGATGTTTTAGTAAGGTTATATTGTGTTGCCAATGTTGCAAATTATTTGGATGCACTATTTTCCAGTAAATCATCTATCCATTGTATGCCTTTCTATATCCGCTGGTTGACTGAAATGTAAGGGATTAGTATTTCCAGTACTTATATTGGTAATTTAAGGTTTATACTGATGGGATCCTGTTTAGATTGATGGAGAATAGTCCTTCAGGCCAGGATTGAAGCTTGCATGGTGGTTTGACAAGATAAGCAGTTTCCATGCTTTAATATCACTTTAATGCAGTCATCACATCTAAGAACTGGTAAACTGCAATGTAGTATTTTTGTTTCTGGATTAAGATACTCTTTAACCCTCCTGGCGGTATTCCCGAGTCTGGCTCGGGGTAAGATTTTTGTACCAAGAGCGGTATCCCAGAGCCAGACTCTGGCTTACCTCGCAGCAGCCAGAGACATAGTTACTTACCTTGTCCCTGGATCCTGTGATGCTGCCGCGCTGTGTGAGCGAGTGAGTCCTCACTCGATTTACACAGTGTCCCTGTGTGCCGCCGATTTCCGTTCCCTGTGGCGTTCCGATGTACGGGGGCAGAGAACGGCGCCAAATTAAAAAAAGTAAATAAACACATTACATACAGTATACTGTAATCTTATAGATTACAGTAATGTATATAAAAAATACACACCCCCTTTGTCCCTAGTGGTCTGCCCAGTGCCCTACATGTACTTCTGTATAATAAAACTGCCTGCAAACTGTAGATTGTCCAAAAGTGTCCCTTTATGTCAAAAGTGGTTTTAGAGCAGCTAGAAAACAGCGATAATAAATTATAATCACCTACAAAATTGAGCGATAGCGATTTGTGGGGAAATTCGTCATAAAAAAATAAAAGTAATGACAGCGACAATTCTGCAACTGAGCACATTTCAGTGATTTTGAGTTGATTACATTATTGAATAATTTTTATTATAATTATATTATTATTTGTTATAATTATTTATAATTATTTATTATATAAATAATAATTTTGTTTTTCAAACTTTTTCATACCCGGGATGCCTACTAGACTCTTGTTTGGTCAGATTTAAGTGAGTTATTCCTAAGAATTACAGGCCTACAGTATAAAACGCCAAATTTCCATGCAAAATAATGGTACAGCTTTCAGCACCTAAAATCTGAAATAATCATACCACCAGGGAGGTTAATTATTATACACTAAAGACCAGTTTCAGGCTATAAGTAAAATAATTCAATTAGCCTATTGCAGGAAACAATGCCACTACGATCAGGAGAGCCATGTATTCTACCATCAATTTTACCGTTATATAACTGCTGATGGTTAAAGCCGTCTATAGATTGATCAAAATTCAACTGGTTCAGTAGGAACCAGCAAAAGTTAAATCTTTCTATGGCCAGACTGGTTGTACTGAAGTCAATCCAGCCTGTCAGGTTATAGCAGCCAGCAGTGATCCTTGTATTATGCTGGTGGGGAAGACTTACTGCCCTCCTTGCTGGCAGAATATAATAGCGCTGCGGGAGGGATTTCCCCATCAACTGCTGCTGTTGGAGGAAACAAGCAATCTCATATCCTTCAACGTATGGTTAAAGGAAAGAAAGTTGTAAAATGTATGGGCTGCCTAAGTCTATTGCCAGCCTGGAAATGTCTATAATGGAACCTACTTCTCATACTCTTGTACATGTAGAAGAAGTTGCAGTGGGCTATGAGATATAGTAACTCTGGGACCATTGAACACTATTACTCCCCAGGGTCAGTGTAAATACAGAAATTTCATGTCTGACTGAAATGTACTTTTAAAGCAAGAAAAAAAATGTAAATGTAATGAAATATTTAGCTTAAGAGAGTTGTAAAGGAATTTTTTTTTTTTTTTGCTGAAATGACTGTTTACAGGGTATGGAGACATAATAGTTAACTGATTCCTTTTAAAAACAATTAAAAACAGATAAAAATCAATCATATAATGTACCTGCAGTTTAAGATTCGTTTTTGCATGCTGTTTCCTGTGTCTCTGATGTATGAATGAATGAATGAATGAATGAAAACTTATATAGCGCGGCACATGCGAACTGAATCGCCTCTGGGCGCTTGTTGTTCCTGTCTCCTTTGCTATCAAAAGAGAAAAGTCTTGACCTTTTTCCTAAATGCTAGGTGGTTCTCCTCCAACTGAATGCTGGTTGGTAAAGCGTTCCATAGTCTGGGACCCTGGATCGCAAATCTTCTTTCTCCTTTGGACTTGAAGTTGGCTTTCGGAACCTGGAGCAGGTTCTGATTCGTGGATCGCAAAACGCGATTTGGATTATGCGCTTTTATTAATTCGCATAAGTAAAGGGGGGCATTCTCATGGACACATCTATGCGTAAGACAGAGGGCTTTAAAAGCAATTCTGTCTTTAACTGGCAGCCAATGAAGGGCTCTCAGTGAAGGTGAGATGGATTCCCAGGGTTTTTTCCCAGTCACAAGTCTGGCGGCCGTATTCTGAACGACTTGCAGACGAGCGATTTGGTACTTGGGGAGGCCGAGGTAAAGGGCATTTGCATAATCCAGCCTGGAGTTTACAACTGCTCCCACCACGACCGCTAGATCTTCTTTAGGGATGAACGGAGTGAGTCTGCGTAGTAGGCGCAGTAGATGGTGAGATCCGCTGACCACTGACCCTATTTGTGCGTCCATTGTCATAAAGGAGTCAAAAATGACCCCTAGGCTTTTGACTTTGGCGCTAGGGGTGATGAGCTTGCCCAAAATAGGCGGGGGAGACCACGCTGTTGAAAGTTGATTCCTACGCTTGGCGTGAAACAGAAGAAGTTCTGTTTTCGCTCCATTGAGTTTAAGATAACTCTTTGTCATCCAGTCCTCTATCAAAGAGAGACATGTCTCTAGATTGAGGTGGTGATCCTGTCTATTGCAGATGCGGAAATACAGTTGCGTGTCATCTGCATAAGAGTGATAAAGCAGTTTTTGGCTGCTAATAATCTCAAAAAGAGGACGAAGGTAGATGTTAAATAGCACTGGTGACAGAGGCGATCCTTGAGGGACTCCGCATGTTACTGTGCGTTTTTCAGACGTAAAAGGTCCTAGCTTCACTGTTTGCGATCGGTTTTCCAAAAAAGAGGAGAACCAAGATAAATCGCCTTCTGCGACCCTGGCTACTTCAGTAAGCCGAGTCAGTAACAGATTGTGGTCTACAGTGTCAAAAGCTGCACTTAGGTCCAACAGAACCAGGAGACAAGATTCTCCTTCGTCTGCGGCCTTGAGAACATCGTCCCATACTTTCAGCAATGCTGTTTCCGTCCCATGTCCGGGACGGAAGCCTGATTGCAATGGGTCAAGTAGCTTGTAGGTATCTAGATGCAGTTGCAGCTGTTGTACCACTACTTTTTCCATTATCTTAGAGAATACGTTGAGGCTTGTTATGGGACGGCGGTGGAGTGGGTCCTTGGGGTCCAGGGAGGGTTTCTTCAGGATGGGTTGGATTATACCCTCTTTCAACTGTGAGGGCACTATGCCCTCCAAGAAAGACTGGTTGATAAGCTGCGTGATGGGAGGAGCCAGGATGTCGGCGCATTCCTTCAGCAGTTTTGTGGGGATAATGTCATTTGGCGCTGTGCCATTGCGCAGAGTACAAATGACATTCTTAGTGGACTCGATGGAGATGGGTTCTAGGGTGAACTTACCTGATATCGGAGAATTACTATGGGTGCTGTGTGAGAGGCTACAGGGGGGGCTGAGGGGAGAATAGTTTTGCTGAATGCTTTCACGGATTGTCTCGATTTTATTAACAAAATAATCCGATAGCTCATTGCAAAATTCTTGTGTGTCCGAACTGGGGGCTTCAATGCATCCTGGTTTCATGGTCTGGGTGACCATCTTGAAGAGTTCGCGGGGGCGGTTTAGGGCACCGTTGATAGCCTCCGAAAAATAATTCTTCTTGGCTTGGAAAATTCCTTTGTGGTATTTTCTTGTGGTCGCCTTGTAGATGGACAGGTTTAGCTCTGAAGAACATCTTTTCCAGGCAGATTCTGCCCTTCTGCGTTCTTGCTTCAGTAACGACAGCTGGTTGTTAAACCAGCTGCGGTTGTTTTTCCGAATGCGGGTTATTCGTTTCGGCGCTACCAAGTCGGCTGACTGTAGCATGGCCGAGTTTATGGCTTTCAATGTTTCAACGGCCGTTTGCTGCGGCTGAGTTGTTTCTATTTTTTTCCTTAAAGTCGTTTTGAAGAGTTCCGAGTGGAGCTTCTTCTGACATCTAGTCCAGTGTGTTGCCACTGGATTTGATGTTTTTGTTGCGGGGGGGATGGTGGAAATACTGAATATAATTGCCTGGTGGTCTGTCCATGGCAATTTTTCATTTTCCCCAATTTTTATTTCCAGAGCTTGTCTGAAAATAAGATCAAGTGTGTGACCTGAAGCATGTGTGGGCCCACATACTAGTTGCTGCAATCCTAATCCTTCCAGGTGGTCAATACAGGCGTCGGCAATGGGGTCTTGTGAGGAGTTGGCCCAGAGATTGAAATCCCCTAGCAGCAAAAGTTGTTTACTGTTGAGGGTATAAGTGGAGAAGAAATCCGTCCATGATGAGAGCAGCTGCGATTTTGGGCCGGGCGGCCTATAGCAGAGCAGAATGTGGACGGTCTCCTTTGAACTTGCTTGCAGTTGCAGAGTAAGGGTTTCCATGAATGGCAGAGGGTTTTGGCGGACTGGTTTGGTGATCGTAAGATGCGTCTTGTGGATCACCGCCAGGCCGCCTCCTCTTTGCCCTATTCTGTTTTCCGTTATGATACGGTAATTTTCTGGCACCAATTCTCCTAGAATGGTGTTACAGTCGGCTGTGAGCCAGCTCTCTGTAATAAAAAGACAGTCTAGATCCTTTTGTTGAATGAAGTCGCGGATTTCTAGTCGGTGTTTTACTGCCGATCTAGTATTGATCAGAGCACATGATATGTGCTTGAGCTGGGGTAAATGACTGAAATGTCTAACCGTCGATCTATGATTGATTCTCCATAGTCGCTCAGTTCTTAGGGCCTTTTTGGTGATGGCTGGCAGTATTGCGGCGCATTGCCTCAAACTCCAAATGGTTTCGGCAGAATATTGCCTACATGCCATGTTCGCCAATACACCAGGGGGGGGGGTGGATTTTAGGGCAGTGGGGAGAGGAATTGGCTAAACTCCTCTCTCCTGGCTTGGTCCAGAGGAAGGCAAAAAACCCTGGCGGCGCTCGGCCAATGTGCTCCGGCAGGGAAAAAATTCCTTCCTGACCCCTGTAAGAGGCGATCGGGTAACCCCTGGATCAAGCTTCTGTATGCTGTAGAGACAGGGGGGGGGGCTGGGGCTAGGATGGTGACCCTGTTACTGGTCTGGTGGGATGGCTGACTATACCAGCGGTGAGATGAGGACTGACAGGGTGCTTCTGTAGATACACTAGGGGCTGAGAGGGTGTACAATAGGGCCAGGTAACAGTCCTTCTGGGGTAAGGGGGGGTTTCTTGGAGGCTGGGTGAGGACCACAGAGGCAAGGGGAGCGGCGCACCGTTAGGCCGCAAGTGAAGCCGTGGTCTTTCCTAGACCGCGGCCCCGCGATTCAAGGCGGCCTGGCGCGGTGCACTCAAAAAGAGCCCCGAATCTGCGCAAATTTCCGTGAGGATGATGGAGGTGTGGGAGAGCAGGGGGACACCGAGATGGGTAAGTGGAGGTCCGTATTGCTGCTGCGGCTTTATCCTGAAAAGGACGGCCGTCAGCAGCTTAGGTGAAAGGCTCTTACCTGTAGAGAGCCAGGGAGCGGTGCTGGAGGAGAGGCGAGATCCGGGACACAGGGTTTCCAGGGCTGGAAACTGGAGAAGAGGACTGAGCTAGCAGGGCAGGGAGCAGAGCTGGGAGCAGAGCTGGGAGGGACGTTGACCTGTCTGCCTCCTAAGCCTGCCTGGAGCTATAGCACACACGCTCCTACTCTAGGAGACGTGCGCCGTGTGGAGCTCCTGTGGCTAATCCTCTGCCTTACTGACTGACTGGCTGCAGGAGGTATTGGATGTACAGAGCCACAGAGCCAATACATGGCAGCGATGGTTTGGAAAACGAAAGTTATTGGTGCTGAGGGATATTAGACACACAGTAATCACACCTCCTTAGTTAGTGACCACATTGAGAAAAATCACAGTACTGTGGTTATAAGGAAACAGACAACCAGGAAGTGTGGAGATCAGAGAAGGATTACAGCAACTTGAGAGAAAAAACGAACAATAAGGACATGAAAACAGCACTGCATTAAAGTAAAGAAAGCTATTAAGATAAAAAAAAAAATCCTTTACAAACCCTTTAACAAGGCAGTGAAACAGTTTAACACGGTTAGCACAAAAACTTGCTAAGGGCTAAGTGGTACATGAATTTTGGTTCTACCCATGTGTGTTGAAGCACACGTGCAAAAATGTCTTTAATCAATTCTATAATCTCCATGACCTCCACAACTACATGGCACTTACTTTGCATATATAAAACCACCTTAGTGTTAAGAATATGTACTGCACTGACTCAGAACATCAGCATAATAAGCCACCCTGGGCAGAGATAATGGGCGACGAGAAGTCAAAACTTGCCGAATAGCAGCAAACTATTTGTTCAATAGGCAATGACGCTGCAGGATTTAGCAAACATCAGTAATTTTGGATCACTTCTGTAAATTAGAAGCTGTTTGTATTTGTGCATGCAATGTTCTTTTTCCATTCCTTATTACAATTGAATTAATCCAGGCCAGGCTTAATTGCATTTACATTTCTTACATTTGGCAGTCATTACTTCAGAATTCTAACACTTCCTAATAGATTTTGGAGAAAAGTTTGTGAACATCTGTACAAGGTAAACACGCAGGGAATTCTTCAGCTTAGAAATGTGTACAGAAATGTAGTACACAAATGCACTTACAGTCTGAAGGTTTACTTTTTACAATAATGGGAATGTATTGTGTTATTGTTGGTATTTTTTTAGTATGTTTATGTCTTAAAAAAAAAAACTAGTTAATATAAATAACGAATTTCTCTCTTTACCTGTAAAATTTGGTCAAGGTCATATAATGTTTAGGTCTGAGGAAGAGATCAAACAGGTTTTGCTTTGCTCTCTTTAACCACTTAAGCCCCGGACCAATATGCTGCTAAATGTTTTTACAATTTGGCACTGCGCTGCTTTAATTGGTAATTGCGCGATCATGCACTCTTGTACCGAAACAAAATTTGTGTTCTTTTCTTCCCACAAATAGAGCTTTTTTTTAATGGTATTTGATTGCCTCTGTGATTTTTATTTTTTGCAATATAAACGGAAGAAGACCGTAAATTTTGAAAGTAAAAAATATCTAAATTTTAGTCAAACATTTAGGCCAAAATGTATTCAGCCACATGTCTTTAGTAAAAAAAATCGCAATAAGCGTATATTTATTGGTTTTCGCAAAAGTTATAGCGTCTACAAACTAGGGTACATTTTCTGGAATTTACACAGCTTTCATTTTATGACTGCCTATCTCATTTTTTGAGGTACTAAAATGGCAGGGCAGTACAACCCCCCCCCAAATGACCCTATTTTGGAAAGTAGACACCCCAAGGAAACTGCTGAGAGGCATGTTGAGTCCATTGAATTTTTTCTTTTTGTCCCAAGTGATTAAATAATAACAAAAAAATAAAAATAAAAAATAAAATTACAAAAAGTTGTCACTAAATGATATATTGCTCACACATGCCATGGTTATATGTGGAATTGCACCGCAATTTTGGGAGCCTATCCGCGTACGGGACCACGAAAACCAAGCACAAAAGGGCGCAAATTTTTGATTTCACTCCTCACTACCTATCACAGTTTCGAAGGCCATAAAATGCCAAAATAGCACAAAACCCCCCCCAAATGACCCCATTTTGCAAAGTAGACACCCCAAGCTATTTGCTGAGAGGCATGTCGAGTTCATGGAATATTTTATATTTTGACAAAAGTTGCGGGAATATGACAAACTGATTTTTTTTTTGCACAAAGTTGTCACTAAATGATATATTTCTCACACATGCCATGGTTATATGTGGAATTGCACCCCAAAATACATTCTGCTGCTTCTCCTGAGTACGGGGATACCACATGCGTGGGACTTTTTGGGAGCCTAGCCGCGTATGGGACCGCGAAATCCAAGCACCGCCTTCAAGATTTCTAAGAGCATACATTTTTGATTTCACTCCTCACTACCTATCACAGTTTTGAAGGCCATAAAATGCCAAGATGACACACAACCCCCCCAAATGACCCCATTTCAGAAATAAGACACCCCAAGCTATTTGCTGAGAGGCATGTTGAGTCCATGGAATATTTAATTTTTTTTGCCCCAAGTGATTGAATAATGACCAAAAAATATATATATATTTTTTTTTTACAAAACATTGTCACTAAATGATATATTTCTCACACATGCCATGGTTATATGTGGAATGGCACCCCAAAATACATTCTGCTGCTTCTCTTGAGTACGGGGATACCACATGTGTGGGACTTTTTGGGAGCCTAACTGCGTATGGGACCCCGAAAACCAATCACCGCCTTCAAAATTTGTGTGAGTGAAATCAAAAATTTATGTCCTTAGAAATCTTGAAGGTGGTGATTGATTTTTGGGGTCCCGTACGCGGCTAAGCTCCCAAAAAGACACTAATACAGCGATCAGAAAAACGATCGCTTAGTGACACTGGCAATAGGGGGTGAAAGGGTTAACTCTAGGGGTAATCAGGGGTTAAAACCTTTATTAGAAAATGAATGTGGGTACCTAACGCTATAAAAACATGGCGGCGAACCTCAAAATATAACTACCTACCTAGCGGCACTAGCGACACTAATACAGCGATCAGAAAAACGAACGCTTAGTGACGCTGGCAATACGGGGTGAAAGGGTTAACTCTAGGGGCAATCAGGGGTTTAACCCTTTCACCCCCTATTGCCAGCGTCACTAAGCGATCCTTTTTCTGATCGCTGTATTAGTGTCGCTGGTGCCGCTAGGTAAATAGTTATTTTTTTAGGTTTGCCGCCATGTTTTTATAGCGTTAGGTACCCCCATACATTTTCTAACACTATAAAAACATGTCGGCGAACCTCAAAAAATAACTAGCTACCTAGCGGCACCAGCGACACTAATACAGCGATCAGAAAAACGATTGGTTAGTGACGCTGGCAAAAGGGGGGTGAAAGGGTTAACTAGGGGGTGATCAATGGGTTAAAACCTTTATTGGGGGGGGTAGGGGGCTACCCTGGACCTAACACTAACTGCCTGTCACACTGACACTAAATGCAGTGATCAGTAAATAAATGATCACTGCTATTTAGTGACAGTGTGACAGGGGGCTGGGGGGGTGTCAGGTCCCAGGGCTCACAGCGCTCAATCTGTGCACAGGCACGTTAGAATCGCGTCACCGCGCGTGCGTGGCGGGGCGCGTGCACGAGTGCGCGGACGTGCGCGCCTCCTCCCGAGACCAATCGCAGCCCTACTTAAGCCAGTCCCTGTCTTTGCACAGGTTGATGGTTTATCGTCGGCTCTGAGTAAAGTTTTGACACTTTGATTTGTGCCCTTTGATCCGGATTTGCTTCCCGACTCAGCTCTCGCCTGGAAACCTGACCTCGGCTTGTTTTGTGGACTTTGCTGCCTTCCTTAATCCTCTGACCTCGGACCGTGACCTGGATTTGCCTCTGTCTCCTGCCCTTGAACTTTGGCTTGCACCTCTGGACTTGTCTTAAGCCCTGCCCTGAACCCGGACTTCAACTTGTACCCCGGATCTGCTACCGTCAGTCTGTTAGCTTCTGAGCTGTGTACCACTCTCACCTGCCTTGGTGACCATTCCAGCTCCTGCATCCCTTCTCAGCCGCTGACCTTCAGCAACCTGCACCCCACCTACTACTCCACTGGTACCGGTATCTCCTTGTGCCTCTGCCTCCTGTCTCAAACTCCAGGGGGCAGGTGCACTTGGTCGTAAAGGTGAGCCGTCCTCAGCATCTCGGCCTTGGTAAGTACTCGTGCTTCTGACAGGGGGGTGACTGGGGGGGATTTGTGTGCCTATGTGTACTGGTGTCAGTGTAGTGCTTGTGTACTCACTGTGAGATGTCTCCTCTCCTCCGCTGGACGAAAATACCGGCGGGAGGAGCGGTGACATCACTTCCTCCTCTGCCTGTGTTTACAGTTCAAGCAGAGGAGAAAGCGGATTGGCTGGGAGCGATCCGGAGGGGGCGGACAAAAACGAACAGCCGCCCCCTTATCCCGGATCGCTCCCAGAGCCACAGGGATCACCGCACGCAGCGGAGGGGGTCCCGATCGGACCCCCGACCCACGGAAAAGCAGGGACGTACATGTACGCCCATCTGCCTGTACGTGCCATGTTGTGGATGTACATAGTCGTGTGGCGGTCCTTAAGTGGTTAAAAAAAAAAAAAAAACATAGTGCTCTGTGACCAGTGTCATTGTGCTCCCTCTATTTTATTTTTAATTGTGAAATAAAGATTGGGATACCAAAGAAAGGAAAGTTGGGATACCAAGGAAAGCGGTCAGATGCTTCTTTCTCTCCAACTGACCCTGTGGTGGTGTTAGATGGACCTTTACACATTAAATTAAGTCTTAAAGCTGTGTTTTGCCCACCACTACAAAAATTCAATGCCAGTAGCTACACATACTGCAGCTGCTGGCTTTTAATAAATGGACACTTACCTGTCCTGGAGTCCAGCGATGTTGGCACTGCAGCTGATGTTTCCATCAGCTGTCAGGTGCATGCCGCCGCCATTGTGGGTAAGGGAACCCTACAGTGTAGCCTTACGGCCTCAAGCAGGGAACCCTACTGTGCATGCGGGAGGCTCCGCTCCGCTTTCCTACTACCTTGTCAATCTTTTTTTGTTTATAGTGAAAAACCACAGAGGTGATAAAATACCACCAAAAGACATCTCTATTTGTGGGGAAAAAAAGGACAACAATTTTGTTTGGGTACAGCATCGCATTACCGCGCAATTGTCAGTTAAAACAACGCAGTGCCGTATCGCAAGAAAAAATGGCCTAGTCAGGAAGTGGGTAAATCGTTCTGGGGCTGAAGTGGTTAAAAATATTCCACAAATAAAAAGTTTGTTCGTTAAGAGTTGGAGCCATATAGATATGTAGTCTTTTGTTTTATATTTAGAATTTCCTTGGTAGCCCTGTAAAGTAGATATTTTTTTATAGTAGTTGTTTCTCAAATTTTTTCTGCTTTAGGCTCCAGATGTGGGTTTGAAAAAGAGATTTTTCTTTTTTTTGTTATATAATTATTTATATATATATACAGTACAGACCAAAAGTTTGGACACACCATCTCATTCCAAGAGTTTTCTTTATTTTCATGACTATGAAAATTGTAGATTCACACTGAAGGCATCAAAACTATGAATTAACACATGTGGAATTATATACATAACAAAAAGTGTAAAAGAACTGAAAATATGTCATATTCCAGGTTCTTCAAAGTAGCCACCTTTTGCTTTGATTACTGCTTTGCACACTCTTGGCATTCTCTTGATGAGCTTCAAAAGGTAGTCACCTGAAATGGTCTTCCAACAGTCTTGAAGGAGTTCCCAGAGATGCTTAGCACTTGTTGGCCCTTTTGCCTTCACTCTGCGGTCCAGCTCACCCCAAACCATCTCGATTGGGTTCAGGTCCAGTGACTGTGGAGGCCAGGTCATCTGGCACAGCACCCCATCACTCTCCTTCTTGGTCAAATAGCCCTTACACAGGCTGGAGGTGTGTTTGGGGTCATTGTCCTGTTAAAAAATAGATTATGGTCCAACTAAACGCAAACTGGATGGAATAGCATGCCGCTGCAAGATGCTGTGGTAGCCATGCTGGTTCAGTATGCCTTTAATTTTGAATAAATCCACAACAGTGTCACCAGCAAAGCACCCCCACACCATCACACCTCCTCCTCCATGCTTCACGGGGGGAACCAGGCATGTAGAGTCCATCCGTTCACCTTTTCTGCGTCACACAAAGACACGGTTGTTGGAACCAAAGATCTAAAATTTGGACTCATCAGACCAAAGCACAGATTTCCACTAGTCTAATGTCCATTCCTTGTGTTCTTTAGCCCAAACAAGTCTCTTCTGCTTGTTGCCTTTCTTTAGCAGTGGTTTCCTAGCAGATATTCTACCATGAAGGCCTGATTCACACAGTCTCCTCTTAACAGTTGTTCTAGAGATGTGTCTGCTGCAAAAGGTGGCTTCTTTGAAGAACCTAGAATATGACATATTTTCAGTTGTTTCACACTTTTTTGTTATGTATATAATTCCACATGTGTTAATTCATAGTTTTGATGCCTTCAGTGTCACTCTACAATTTTCATTGTCATGAAAATAAAGAAAACTCTTGGAATGAGAAGGTGTGTCCAAACTTTTGGTCTGTACTGTATATATATATATATATATATATATATATATATATATATATATATATATATGGACTTTAAAGGCCTATTCACAATGTATGTTGCTTTTAAGAAAATCTCTTGTAATCTCATCATAACGTTTTAAGTAGAAAGGGGACATATTAAAAAAAAAGTGGAAATTGTGTGATATTTCACAAGTTCAAATGTTTGCTAAGTAGATGTGAATGTTTGCCAATAATTTTAGCCCTAATGGAAATTTTCCATTTTATCATTTAAAATAACTGAGATATTTTCATTGTTTAACCACTTAAGACCCGGACCAATACGCTGGTAAATGACCCAAGGTGTTTTTGCGATTCGGCACTGCGTCGCTTTAACAGACAATTGCGCGGTCGTGCGACGTGGCTCCCAAACAAAATTTGCGTCCTTTTCTTCCCACAAATAGAGCTTTCTTTTGGTGGTATTTGATCACCTCTGCGATTTTATTTTTTTGCGCTATATACAAAAATAGAGCGACATTTTTGAAAAAAAAACACTATTTTTTAATTTTTGTTAAAAAAAAATCAAATAAACTAAATTTTATTCAAACATTTAGGCCAAAATTTATTTAGCCACATGTCTTTAGTAAAAAAAAAAAAATCGCAATAAAAAAAAATAGCTACCTAGCGGGAACAGCGACACTAATACAGCGATCAGAAAAATGATCGCTTAGTGACGCTGGCAATAGGGAGTGAAAGGGTTAACTAGGGCGGTGATCAGGGGGTTAAAACTTTATTAGGGGGGGTGGGGGGGCTATCCTGAACCTAACACTAACTGATTTTACACTGCCTGTCACACTGACACTAAATGCAGTGATTAGATCACTGCATTCAGTGACACTATGACAGGGGGGGTGGGGGGGGGGCAGATCGCAAGGGGTTAAGTGTGCCTATGTGTGTGTGTGTCAGTGTAATGTTGGTGCACACTTACTGTGAGGTGTTCCTCTCATCGCAGCGGTTGGAAATACCGCTGCGATGAGAGATTACATCACTTCCCCCTTCCTGCGTTTACACAGGAGGAGGAAGTGACAGGAGACTGGGAGCGCAGCGATTGGCTGGGAGCGATCGCAGGGGGGCGGGTAAACACCGACATCCGCCCGCTCGTCCTGGATCGCTCCCGGAGACACGGGGACCTCCGCACGCCGCGGAGGGGGTCCCGATCGGACCCCCGACCCGCTACTGGGCGAGGACGTAAATTTACGCCCTTGTGCCCATCCGTGCCATTCTGTGGCCGTAAATGTGCGTGCGGAGGTCCTTAAGTGGTTAATATCTATCTTAGTTTTAAAAGTCCATTTAAAGTTAATCAACAGTGAAGTTTATGACCTAGCAGCAGTTGTCATTTTTGCCACAAGAAGGATGTAAGAGATGAATTTTCCAGAATGACTAGGAATGTTAGGAATAGAAACAAGGAGAACAACAGAACAAAAAGAAGATAAGAATATGTTAGTAAGGCAAAATATGAAAACTTTGGGACAAGGCCAACCAAATATGAAAAATTGTTCCAGGAATTCTATTCTCTAAAATATAAAAGCGAAGACTTTAGAATACATTTAACTAATAAAATTAGTAGGATGTACCATCTGAGAAATACTTTGTAGTTAGCTTCCAGAATTGTGGTATTGATGATATTGCAGATGTTCTACTTATAAATGTATGCTAGGCAGTAAGATTTTTTTTCTCCTATGGTCATCAGTAAATATATGGACAGTTTGAAATGATCTGATGATCATGATGAGCCCGTGATGAGCATCGGCATTGGTTTAATTCCAAATTAACCACATAAAGTCGTTTGTTGTTAGATGAAGACAGGCACTGATTAAAGGGAAGAGATTTCATGAAACTAGGAGCAAAAAGAAAAAGAACGAAGGGCGCACCGACCTAGTGTGATACCGTTTGGGTAACTTTTATTAAAATATTAAAATCAATCATTATACTCACAATTTGAGTTTAAAAATAGAGCCTTGAAAGACAGCACAGCAACAAAACACAGCAACACCAGCAGACTATGATAGTCCCTTGAGTCTACAATCGATGTTTTTCAGAGCTGACGCATTTCAGGGGCGTACCCCTTTCTTCAGAGCTTGGTGGTCCACCAAGCTTTGAAGAAAGGGGTACGCCCCTGAAACGCGTCAGCTCTGAAAAACATCGATTGTAGACTCAAGGGACTATCATAGTCTGCTGGTGTTGCTGTGTTTTGTTGCTGTGCTGTCTTTCAAGGCTCTATTTTTAAACTCAAATTGTGAGTATAATGATTGATTTTAATATTTTAATAAAAGTTACCCAAACGGTATCACACTAGGTCGGTGCGCCCTCCGTTCTTTCTCTTTTTGCTCCTAGTTTCATGAATTCCCACAATTCTGAGGGGGGCAGCAAGACTCTAGAAGATACCGTGTAATTGGATTACACCACCCCATAGCAAGAGATACCGGAGCGCAGGAGATTTGTTTTTGTTTAAAGGGAAGAGATACCGTTTGTTTAGATTGCTTATCAAAGTGCTTAATAAAGAGATATTTTGGGGTTGATTTACTAAAACTGGAGAATGCAAAATCTGGTGCAGCTGTGCATAACCTTTCTATGCAAAGCGGCACCAGATTGTGCACTTTTCAGTTTTAGTAAATCAACTCCCTTTTTTTCATTATCGTAGGACATAAGTGTATTCATGAAATTAAAAAAAGTAAACGTAGATTTTGTGGACAAATCGAGATTTTCCTAGCTTGTGACGGAAAATATTAGTTATATGAAGACAGGAGGCGAGTATCTTGCATTAATCTTTCTTTATTTAATGCCCATAGCAGAAATGTTTTTCTTATATCTTTGTAATTCTCAGAACTTTTTGCACCTAAAATGGTGGAGAAAGGAACTACAATTCCCAGCAGTCCCAGCAGCTGTGTTAGCCACGCCTCCAGGTGTCCTGTATATATGGGACTGCATTGGTGTACTCCCTCCTCTTTCTTGGAGCGAGTGTCGGAACAGTATAACCTGGAAAAGGAGTCCAAACGTGACTCTTCAGCCAGCCGGCCCATCCTGTCGTGATGTTGTAGAAACAAAGGTGAACGGACTGCAATCCTGCCGTCAACAACTCCAACCGGGAGATTTCGCGTAGATTTCGTCCCAACGGGGACTCAAAGAGAAACTTGTTAAGCACCAACGGGAGTCTGGAATGGAGATTCAGTATCCTTAAAAAAGAATAAAATATCCGTAATAGGGTGGGAAGGGTGGGAAGATACTCGCCTCCTGTCTTCATATAACTAATATTTTCCGTCACAAGCTAGGAAAATCTCGATTTATATATCAGACAGGAGGCTCATATCTTGCAGATTCAAAGCTCTATTTACATATAAACATCATGCAATACAAAACACCACTCATATATGTATATATATATATATATAGTATCTAATACACACCCCGATCTAATCGTGGGATAGTGAGAGATCAGGACTGTTAAGAGGTAATGACAGATAAGGAGACATGATTTTCAGGTCTAAAGTAAAATTGACGAAAGGTCGACTCTGACGACCAGTCCGCCGCTAATAGGAGGTCTGATAGAGAGCCCCCTGAAGTAACCACCTTAGTGGCCATAGCCCCCCTGGTCGAGTGCGCGCCAAAGAGGGATACGTCTATACCCGACATCTCCATAACCAACCTGACCCACCTAGCCAAAGTGGCCGAAGCTACCGGGTGGTGTGGTTGTACATATGAGACTAGAAGTTGCGAGAAAACTGACGAGTCGCTGTGTGTGACTCGTAGGT
This sequence comes from Rana kukunoris, assembly GCA_029574335.1. NCBI lineage: Eukaryota > Metazoa > Chordata > Amphibia > Anura > Ranidae > Rana > Rana kukunoris. Next base: position 563,843,971 of record CM056050.1, on the reverse strand, counting down.
CTGTAGACAGCGGACGACGCATAGACGTGGATGAGATAGGAAGAAAGGGTAGAAAACCGAATGTAATTGAGTTTTGGTTTTCTGCGTACTATCGAGAATCTAACCCCTTCCGGCGAGAATTGACGCCTAGAAATATCTAGGGCTCTCACATCCGATATTCTTTTTATGGATACCAGGCATAATAGTGTAGTAAGTTTCAGGGAAAGGATCTTTAAGGAAAGACGATCGTTGTCCTCCCAAGAGGAGAACAGCTGAAGAACCTTGGAGACATCCCAGGTCGAATGGTAGCGAGGACGTGGGGGACGGTTATATCTAACCCCGCGGAGTAAGCGACATACCAATGGGTGTTTGCCAATGGGTAAGGAATCAACTAGACAATGGTATGCCGAAATAGCAGATCTGTAAACGTTAAGGGAACTATATGATTTTCCCGTCTCGTAGGACTCTGCTAAGTAGCTCACTACTGAAGAGACAGGAGCCTTAGTGGGATCAATCTGTTGTTGATCACACCAACGAACCCATAACCCCCAGGCAGATCTATATGACGATCTAGTCCCTGGGGCCCAGGCCAAGGCGTGGAGGTCTCTAGCCGATCGTGAAAGTCCCGTACCAGAGTCTGGCACCCCGAGACCAGCCATGCAAGGAGAGGTAGTTTGCCTTCCGTAAGTAACGGGTATAGGCCCTTGGTCGGATTGGTCAACAGGTGTGGTGAGTGGGGAAGGAGTCTGGGATAGTCGATCGACATCCCCAGGATCAGAGGGAACCACGGTTGCGTCGGCCACCAGGGGGTGATCAGAACCACCGTCGCCCACTCATTGACTATGTGGAGGAGCAGTCTGGTGATCATTGTGAAGGGCGGGAACGCGTAATGTAGCCCCGAGGGCCACCTTTGGAGGAATGCGTCCACTGCTATTGCTTCTGGGTCCGGCCTCCAGCTGTAAAAACAGGGTAATTGCCGGTTGAGTCTCGAGGCGAACAGGTCCGTGTGAAGTGGACCCCAAAGGTCTTGTATTGCTAGGAAGATCGATCTGTCCAATGTCCAGTCGCTGGAATCTGTCAGATATCGGGAATTCCAGTCTGCCACACAGTTGGACACCCCTGGAATGTATTCCGCCACTGGGATAATGTTGCGGGATAGACAGAAATTCCAGAAGTCGGAAGCAATGTCCGCTAGCATTTTGGATTTTGTGCCCCCTAGACGGTTGATATATTGGACTGCTGCTACATTGTCCATGCGTAAGAGAACGCAACAGTTGGATCTCCGTGATAGAAAACTCCTGATGGCGAAGAGTGCCGCCAGGAGTTCCAGAGCGTTGATGTGGAGGGAGGATTCGTCTACAGACCATGTCCCTCCTGTAGAATCCTGGCCACAACGGGCTCCCCAGCCCTGCCGGCTCGCATCCGATTCTAGGATGACGTCTGGCCGGGAATTGAAGATTGTCTTGCCGTTCCATTCGACGGCATGTTTGAGCCACCACCGCAATTCCTCCTCCGATTGCGGGCAAAGGTCGACTTTGTCCGAATAACGGAGGCCTTGCCGGAGGTGGAGGGTTTTGAGGCGTTGTAAGGCCCGATAATGTAAAGGAGCAGGGAAGATTGCTTGAATGGAAGCTGATAGTAATCCGACTATGCGTGAAAGGAGTCTCAGCGAGGTCTGACCCTTGCGCAAAACTGCTCTGATTTCTTTCCGGATCAGGGCCAGTTTGGACTTGGGTAGGCGTAGCACCGCTTGTCTGGTGTCCACAGAGAAACCTAAGAACTCCATCTCTTGAGCAGGGGAGAGTATAGACTTTTTGTGATTGATGAGGAAACCCAGTTCCTCTAGTAGTGACACTGTCCAGCGTTTGTGTAGCTCGGCTTGCGTTTTTGAACGAGCCATAATCAGGAGATCGTCGAGATAAATTATCAGTCGTACCCCCCTGCAACGTAGTGCAGCCACCACGGGTTTCATTATTTAGGTGAAGCACCATGGGGCTGATGATAGGCTGAAAGGCAGGCAGGTAAACTGCCACATACGGCCCTTCCATATGAACCTCAGAAATCTTTGGGAGGAATGATGCATTGGTACCGTTAGGTACGCATCTTGGAGATCTATTTTGACCAGCCAATCTCCCTGGATTAGCAGGTCTCTTAGGAGATGTATTCCCTCCATCTTGAAGTGACGATAGGCCACGTATTGGTTCAGTTCTTTTAGATTTATTACTGGTCTGTAGCCTCCGTCCTTCTTCTTTACTAAGAAGAGGTTGCTTACGAAACCGGGGGATAAGGGGTCCACTTCTATCACAGCATGTTTTGAAATGAGGTCCTGTAGTTCTACGTCTATGAGGTGTACATTTTGTTCTGAAAAATGTATGGGTTGTGGTAGCACAGACTTGATTGGTTGTAATATGAAGTCTATGTGGTAGCCCGCTACTGCGGACAGTATCCAAGCGTCTGCAGTAATCGTGTACCAGACATGGATAAAATGTCTCAGTCTGCCCCCTACAAGTATGTGAGTATGGTAATTCAGTGATATACTCACCGGTGGGTGGTCGGGACCTAGGGAAACCTCTGCCACCGCGTCCTCTCCATGGGCGTCCTCTAGGAGGGAAAAATGGAGCTGGTTGTGCCACTGGATTGAGCGGGTGCCCTAGGATAGGCCCTGTAGAAGTTGCCACGGCCGGCAGATCGGCCTCTACCTCTGCCGGCCCTGTTAAAAACCTTAAGACCAGAACCTGACCTTTTTAGAGAAGTTTGGGCTTTGTCCAGACTATTGAATAGACCTACAAACCTATTGATGTTTTTCATCAAGTCTTCTCCGAAGAGGAGGCCTTCTGCTGAGGGGCCTGGTTCTGATTCCGCCAAGTGTGATAATTGCGGATCGAGTTTCATCAAAATTGACCTGCGGCGTTCAACAGCGCAGGTCGTATTGGCTGAGCCTAATAGGCAAATGGCACGTTGTGCCCATCCTCTCAGTTGTACTAAATCTACAGGTGTTTCAGTGGCGGCTGCCTGTTCAGATAGATTCAAGATTTTGGTCAGAGGACCTAAAAGATCTAAGACACGATCTTGGATCGTCTTAAAAGAACGTTCTATGCCTTTCTTAGTATATTTGCCAGATTTGGTCAAGTATTTTTGAAGCACCGGGTCAATTTCAGGTGTAAATGCCACTTTATTAGGAATGAACGGTCTGGGACATTCCGCTCTTAACTTATTCCTATTTGTCCTGTCCAAGGGTCTCCTTGTCCAGTGTTCCACGTATTGGGACACTTGTGGGAGGGGTGCCCAGTCCCCTGATCTGGGGTGAGATATGTTTTCCGGGTTAAAGAATGGCTCCCCTAGGGAGTCTACAATTGCTTCAGATGGCAATCCCGGATTGGCTTCATTATCAGTAGCCATTTGCCCAGCTTCCTCTTGATCAGAATCTAAATCATCGGATGCTATTATCAGCGATCCTTCAGATGATTCCTCCTCCGACTCATCATTAAATGAGTCTGGTTTAGCCCTGTGGCCCGATTGAAATCTCTTTCTGGGAATCTCCTTGGATATCAAGGGTCGTTCAATGTTAGAATGGCTGGGACGGCAGGCCGAGGAGGGTCCTGCCTCGTGCATTGATTCTACTTCCCCTGCCGGGGAGTCGAGACAAGCAGTCAGATGCTTGCGTTTGAAAGGGACTTTGCCCATTTTTTCCCCCTCAGGTTGAGTCTTGGAGGGGTTAATAGCAGCAGATAAGGCAGCTTGGATGGAGCTATTTATAAGTTCCTGAATTTGGGCAGCAGATAGCAGTTGTGGTGTCTCAGGGGTTAAGCCCAGACTTGACATGGTAGTATTAGGGGCACCTGATTGCTCTGCCATGTCTAATAAGAATGGTCACTGTAGTTTGCTAGCTGTATAGCCTAATCCTAATGTTTCTGTAGGGGCTGGCTATTTAGTTTATATTTACTGACGCCGGGGTAACAATACCGCTCTCCTCACCGCTGGCAGCCGTGGCAATGCGGTGAGGAGGAAGTAAACTGTATCCCGAGCGGCCGTAGACTCGCGAGATGCTGAGCGAGCTCCACGATTGGCCGAGAGTGTAGAAGGGAGAAGGGCGGAGTAAGCGCGTCATTGTCGCGCCCCCTCTTCCGATGCGAGGCGCGAAGTACAATGAGGGAGAAGTCCAGAATATGGCACCGTAAGCAGACGGCGCACACGTAGAACAGGGGTGGGGGAAGAGAAAGACACGGCTTCCCAATCAGTGTGTCAGATAACCGCAACGCCTGTACCTGACGTGAATGACACTCACAATGTGAGAAATAAAATCGAGCGCCGCGTTCCCGATGATAGAGGAACCGCAGCGCTCACAAGTGTGAACCTGAAAGCACAATTAATAATAGACTGCGAAACAATATATATACATAATGCTTATCGATAACTCTTAGCAATCTAAAAGAGAGTTTATAAAAACGATACTTATCTCTGTCATGAGCAGAAAGAAAGAGAAGGGAGTACACCAATGCAGTCCCATATATACAGGACACCTGGAGGCGTGGCTAACACAGCTGATGGGACTGCTGGGAATTGTAGTTCCTTTCTCCACCATTTTAGGTGCAAAAAGTTCTGAGAATTACAAAGATATAAGAAAAACATTTCTGCTATGGGCATTAAATAAAGAAAGATTAATGAGGATATGAGCCTCCTGTCTGATATATAACTATAGTTTATACCTAATAGTTTATAGCATCTATAGCATCTATTGATAAATTACTTTCAGATATGTAGAAGCCTGAGGTTTATTAGTATTATTTATTATTTGTCTACCATTATTTGGAATGGAGGGAGACCTGTAGTGATGTGAGGATTTTGAAGAATAGGAGTAAATGGAGAATGAAAGGATTCGAATTGGGTATAATGAGCCTGCCCATACGATGATTGAATCTCAGCCATTCCCTGCTAAACCAGTTGAATTTTGATCCATGTATAGCTAGTTTTAGAGCAGAAATAAAGAGTACAAATTTAGCTTGGAGGAATTTTGCAGTCTCTTTGTATATTTTACTGACAGCTCTTCATACAGTGTCATTTTCAGGCACTGGAGGTAGAACTAACATTAAAGCACCTTTCAGACTGCTTAGATGCAAACGCCACAGTCAGAAATATATAGAGGCTTTGTGAGGGAATCCTTGTGAGACGTCTAGTGTGCAGATGTGTGCATTTTATTCAAGAATGTGTGTGCATGCACATGCACAATTGCTGTTTGGGCTATTTAAAGGATGCTCATGTCCATGTTTTGTGCTGAATGTTCTTCAGCTGTTTCCCTGTATCCTGCGTTTATCCTCTATAAGTCCCTTGTTGCTGACCCGGCTTGCTCCTAACCTGATCCTAGATTCTGCTTTTGACCTGTCCTTAATTTCTGGCCGAGCTCCGTTCCTGACTTCAGCTTTCCTCATGAGTTTTAGGGAGGTGTGAAGAAAGGCTGTAAAGTAAAAATTTCCAAATTTCCAATTTCCAAAATAATTATTTTAAATTTTTATTTTTATCAATTTGCAAAATGCAAAGTGAGCAAACAGAATATAAGGGTAAATGAAATCCATATTTGGTGTGACTACCCTTTGGCTTCAAACCAGCATCAATTCTAAAGGCCCGTACACACAATACGGAAATCAGATGGGAAAATTTATAAGACGAGCTGTCTGATGATTTTCGGCTCGTTAGTACGGTGCTTTTCGACAGCTGATTTCACCTTTTTGTCAGACCAAAGCTGGATGTGCAGACTATAACATTTTTGTTGGATGTTGTGAACTCAATGTCCGATTTTTGTTTCATTAGTATGCTTTTCGTATGAAAAAAAAATAGTAAGAGCAAGACTATGTATGCTCAGAAACTAAAGAATACATACAAAACTATTCAACACATTACGTCACTTCTGACATTGTATTCTGTTATACAAAAATGTTCATATTGTTAGTAACCTCTTCACTTTCGACATGAGACTAGCATTCCAAAAAAATTGGATGGTCGATCGTCTGAAAATGTAAGCGTGTGTACAAGGATTTACACTTGCACAAAGTCAGGGATTGTGTAGGAGTCAGGTGTATGTAGACGTCAGGTGTATGATTAACCAGTTATACCAAGTAGGTGACAATGATCATCAATTTCTTATGTAGGTTGATACATCTGTGTAGGAGGCTTAAAACTGTGTGAAGAACAGCCAAACTCTGTTACTAAGGTGAGGTTGCTGAAGACAGTTTCATATCACAGGTCATACACCATGGCAAGACTGAGCACACAAGGTAGTTATATTTCATATACTGTGCTGCATGTGGCATTTCATATACGGTGCTGCATGTGACTGCATGCCCCCTTTATACTTGAACTTCAGTTCTGCAAATGTTGAAAATTTGTTCAGAATCAATGGAATCTTCAATGCTGGCAGATATTTATAGATCATGCATACCATTAGGGAGGCGTGCGATTGGCCCCAGATTTATTCTGCAGCAAGACAATGACAACAAACATTCAGAAGAGCCAATGTCATTAAAAACTATCATCAGGTTGATGAAAACCAAAGAGTCCTGAAAATGCTGGCTTACCCCCCACAGAGCACGTATTTTAACATCATCAAGTCTGTCTGGAATTACATGAAGAGACGGATGGATTTGAGGCAACCTACATCTACAGAAGATCTTTTTCTCCACAATTATTGGAAGAACCCACCCGCGGAGTTCCTTCAAAAACTGTGTGCAAAGTGTACTTAGAAGAACTGATGCTGTTTTGAAGGCAAAGGGTGGCAGAGGCGACTCTAGGGGGGGCAGAGGGGGCCCTGACCCCCCCCCCAACATTATGCTGTGCCCCACCATGTGCCCCCCCAAAAAACATTTTTTTTTTTTTGCTTTTTTTTTTTGTATTTTTCTCGGGCCGCCCCTGGAGTAACAGTCTCTCCTGAGAGGAAGAGTGTTCCCCAGTCAGCTCTGCGGGGCATTTCTCCCCCTCCCTCTGCTCGCTGACACTGCATAATGCAAGCGTTCACACAACCACAGCTGCCCGATCTGCTCCTTCCCCTACATCCTCATTGGCACGGAGAAGAGTGAGTTGCAGAAAGGACTCCATGAGCACTGTGGGGGAGGGGGGCCCAAGCCTTCATTTCAGTTACTGAAAAAACAGACTGATTTCTCCCGTCCTTAGGACAGGAGAGCCAGCCTTTAAATTCCGAGAGTCGTGACTGCAAGCTGAGCCGAGTGTCAGTCTATGACACTCTTTTACAGCCCAGCGAGTCCAGCCACCCTTCCCCCACTCTCCTCACATACGAGCAGGGAGGAATACAGCTCCTCCTCCTCCTCCTTTCAGTCCCGCCCACACTATCTCGGTGTGCTGTATCTGAAGAGAGGGGATGTGTTTTCAGGAAATATGAAAATCAGCAGCTTGTGTGTGAATGATGCCTGAGATTCTAGCCTGGAGTAAGTGTGTAAGTGTGTGCACTGCAGACTGCAGTACACTGTAATCACTGAACTGCATTATCTCCATCCCTTCTCTCCCCCATCTGTCTCCCTCCCTTCTCCTGTTCTTTCAAGACATTCACAATTTACTTTCTGTAACGGTCACCACCGTTTACGATATTCCATTCCATCGCCCCACGACTTATCCGATAGTCCGACAGACATCAGACACGACCCATTTCATTTCCCAGAATAACCAAGACAACACAAGCTCTGGTACTGGTTCCAAAATGAATGAATGAATCCTTTAATGGTAACTTAGCTTTCTTATATACAGTACAAGCATGTTACAGTTAATCACAGGGACAAAGACACACTCGACCCACACATCACACAATGGGGGGCTTCATACACATTCTTTTAGTTAATGACATTCCGATGAGTTAATTACTACTCATTACCCAGAGGGTCTTGCTCCGCATTTAGAGGGGTTAATTACTACAGCTTGACAAGTCACATTCCACATCTTAACAGTGTCATTAGCATACACAATAAACAGGTCTTAGGAGCAGACCTAATTAGCACAATGGACACAAAACAGTATTAGCATCACACAATGGAATGTCTAGGAGCAGACTCAATTAACACCTCAAAAGCATGTGTCCCCACATTGAATGAAAACACTCTATTGACCTGTCGGAGTCAGACTTTAACAACTTGTAATATTTAAAGATATCCTGCAAAACATGAATTATCAGTAATGTCCCATCCCATGTAATTTATCATTATCATTTCTCAGTCACCCTATGCCCAAAAGGGGCACAGGATGACCCTAGACCCAAGAGTCATGCTGGCACTCGAGTACCCCCCATCCTTCAAAAGTTTCTGGGTGTCATGGGCCATTCTGTTACACTTTCACTTTCAGTTAGGCAGGTAATATACAGTGCAAATTTCTTTCCTACATCCACAGATTGCAGGAAAGAAACTTGCATGATTACCCCATCAACACAGACAGTGCTGACGGGAATATCCCTACTGTCCAGCAATTGTATTCTCCCGACAAACAGTGATTCTCACTAGTGGCTATACAGCAACCACTAGTGATAATCATAAGAGAATCTGCTCATTAATGGTTCAAATCTCAGCCAGTTCCTGCTGAACCAGCTGAGATTTAAACTGTCTATGGCTGGTCTTAGCTTTTAGGCAGCCCATACGTTGATCACTTTTTTTCATTCAACTATTAGGTTGAATGAAAAAAAAAAGAAATGATCCAATTCCCCCATCTACACATTATAGGTGGATGGGGGAATCCTCCCAGTGTGGACCAGTGCTGGAATAACCAAAGTTGCTGTCCTGTCCCGGCTATTCACAGCGCTGGTCTCTGTCTCCTTGGCAGCGACAGCAGCACATTGGAACACAGTGCTGGTTACATTATGGGGCTCATGTACAGGAGGGCCAGCACAATTTGTTGTTAGAGATGGGCTGGGCATGTTCAAAAATCCACATACCAGAGCCTGCCAGGAAGCCCACACTGCACAGCGCTAATCACAGGCAGTGAGAGATTTCCCGGTCCGCAGCTCTGCACAGACCAGGAAATGTCTCACTGCCTGTGATTAGCACTGTGGAGTGTTGGCTTCCTGGCGGGATTGGGCATGTGGGATTTCAAACACACCCGAGCCCATCTCTATTGGTTGTAGACAGTTGAGCTCCCTGCAGGTTGCTTAGCAGCAGTGGAGCCTTCTCTGACATGCTGATCGGGATGCAATCCAGGTGATGCTCCCAGTCAAATCCTAGTGTTAAATATCAGAGATTTTTTTGATCAAAGCCCACACTTTACAGGCATAGAGCCCACACTTTACAGGCATAGAGCCCACACGGCTGCGGAACATACGTTTGATTATATATATATATATATATATATATATATATATATATATATATATATATATGTGGTTGTACTCTTGATGATAATAAATACTTTATTTATTAGATCTGACTGGGAGCATTACCTGGATCACATCCCGATCAGCATGTCAACAGAGAAGGTTATACAGCATTACTGCTGCTAGGTGACCAGCTGGGGGCTCAGCTCTCTATAACCAATAGTGCCAGCCTTCCCCTGCATGTACCCATAATGTCACCAGCACTAGGTCTTAATGGACTGCCACAGCTGCCAAGGAGACATATGCCAGACCAGCGCTGTCAATAGCAGGGACAGGACAGCTGGGGAACCCCACAGTGGCAGAACACCAGGGCTCGGTGGCAAGACAACCTTTGCAACCCTGAAAGTTTTCCCACTGCTTTCCCACCCTTATATTTTCTTGGTGTGCTGGTGACATATATCTCTTGTTTTCTGCCACCCTGGGGGCCCCAGTATAGTAGGAAGTGAGCTCACTGCAGAACATGTAAAAGGGCCCGTTGTGGGATCGTAGTAAAGGAGATATATATATAAATATATATATATATAAATTGCATTTTATAGTTGGCCCCCCTACTTTTGTCCATGTCCCCCCATTTGCCCCCCCTAAATATGAAAGCTGGAGACGCCACTGAAGGGTGGTCAGACCAAATATTGATTTGATTTGGATTTCTCTTCTGTTCATTTACCTTGCTTGTTTTTGTTTTACTTATTTTAGTAATTGGTGTCAAATAAACTATTAAGACTTCTATTTCTTAATTTACAGCATTTTTCACACCTGACTTAAACTTTTGCACCATACTTTATATTGAAAAAATATTAAAACACACCCTCACACAGACAGCCTAAATGAAGTCTGTTAATATATGTTCAAAATAATTGTTTTTCTATTCTATTTGAGCATTTACATCAACTGCTGTATCATTCACTGCAAGTTACATGGTGTTCTTCCTGACATTTGTTATGGAAGTAAGGAACATTTTCACAATGTACTGATGTTGAAAACTAAAGGACAAATACAGATGCACAATGTAACCTTCTAACAATGGTTTGTTTAAAATTCATTCTGTTGGCATTCACCCAATATCCTGGTTTGATTTGATTTGCCCTGTGGGAGCTTAGTGATTTTAAAATGTATTTATGTTTTTACTGATTTTATAGAGGTGAACTGGCAAAGAGAATCTTCTGAAAACTCAATGCATCCTTTTGGTTAATTAGTGTAAATTAGGGATGGGCCAGACACCTACCATTTTGGTTCACAACAGAACATGCGAACAGGCAAGAAATGTGTGTGAACATGCGAGCCCAATTAAAGTCTATGGGACACAAATATGAAAAATCAAAAGTGATAATTTTAAAGGCTTATATGCAAGTTATTGTCATAAACAGTGTATGGGACCCGGTTACTGCCCCAGGGGACATGTATCAATGCAAAATGTATCAATGCAAAAACAACCATTTTTTCAGGAGCAGTGATTTTAACCACTTGCCGACCGCGCTATAGCAAAAATACTGCTACAGCGCGGTCGAGCTACTGTGACACGACGTCCCTGGGACGTCGTCCTTCACTTCCGCAATTGCGCGTCCCCTGGGACGCGCTCGCGGAAGTGTCCGTGCTCGCCGGGTCACGGATCACGGTAAAAATGACGGCGCGATCACTTGTAAACAAACCGGTTCCTCCCTCTCCTCCCTCTCCTCTCTGTACGTTCGGTACAGTGTGCGAGGAGAGGGGGGGAGCAGGGTGTCAGCAGCTGTGCTGTGGCTGGATCTGTGACAAATGCAGTCACAGATCCAGCCATTCCTCAACCCATCCCAGCTCTGCAATACCCCAGTACCCTGCAATACCCCAGTACCCTGCAATACCCCAGTACCCAGCAATACCCCAGTACCCAACAATACCCCAATACTCAACAATACCCCAATACTCAACAATACCCCAATACTCGGCAATACCCCAGTACTCGGCAATACCCCAATACTCGGCAATACCCCAATACTCGGCAATAGCCCAATACTCGGCAATACCCCAATACTCGGCAATACCCCAATACTATGCAATACCCCGCGCGATACTCTGCAATACCCTGCGCGATACTCTGCAATACCCCAATACTCTGCAATACCCCGCGCGATACTCTGCAATACCCCAATACCCTGCATGATACTTTGCAATACCCCAATACTCTGCAATACCGCCTATGGGGATTTTTAAGTAGCGAAGTTTGGCGCCATTCCATGAGTGTGCGCAATTTTGAAGTGTGACATGTTGGGTATCTATTGACTCGGCGTAACTTCATCTTTCACATTATGAAAAAAAATTGGGCTAACTTTACTCTTTTGTTTTAAGCACAAAACAGTTTTTTTTTTTTTAAAACACACGTTCAATAAATGTCTGCGAAAATACCATGCGAGATAAAAAGTTGTAACAGCCACCATTGTATTCTCTAGGGTCTTTTCTAAAAAAGCATATATAATGTTTTGGGGTTCTATGTAATTTTCTAGCAAATAAATGATGATTTTTCCATGTAGGAGAGGAATGTCAGAATTGGTCTGGGTGTTCCAGAACGCCTAATGGCGTTCCCTGTATGTTGGGCATCTGTATGTGGCCACGCTGTGTAAAAGTCTCACACATGGGGTATCGCCATACTCGGGAGGAATAGCAGAATGTGTTTTGGGGTGTAATTTGTGGTATGCATATGCTGTGTGTGAGAAATAACCCGCTAATATGACAGAAACAAGTTTTTTTTTTTTTACAGAATTTTCAGTCGTTTTTCTTTTATAGCGCAAAAAATAAAAAAACCCAGAGGTGATCAAATACCACCAAAAGAAAGCTCTATTTGTTTGAAAAAAGGATAAAAATTTCAAATAGGTACAATGTTGTATGACTGAGTAATTGTCATTCAAATTGTGAGAGCACCGAAAGCTGAAAATTGGTCTGGTTAGGAAGGGGGTTTAGGTGCCCAGTGGTCAAGTGGTTAATAATGCTTAAAGTGAAACAATAAAAATGTAATGTTCCTTTAAATTTTGTGCCTGGGGGTCCACCTGTAAAGTGGGCACATCTGTGTGATGTGTACAACAGTGCTGCAGTCAAATTACATTCCTAAAGGAAAAAAAATCATTTAAACTTGCTGTAATGTATTGCCAGCTCCCTGCAATATAGATGAAAAATCAAGAAAAAAATTGGCGTGCCCCCCTTCCCCAGTCCATACCAAGCTCTTCGGATCTGGTATGTATTTTAAGGGGAACTTCACGCCAAAATTTTAAAAGAAAACAGCATGGGTCCCCCCATAATCCATACCAGGCCCTATGGGTCGAAGATAGATTTTAAGGGGAACTCCACACCAAAATTTTAAAGAAAATGTCCATGGGGTCCCCCCAAAGCACCTTGCCCCCATGTTAATGGAAAAAAGGGCTTCATCACCACAACCCAGACCTATATGGCTTACATACAAGCTATTGCCATAAAAAGTATATGGGGACCCAGGTACTGCCCCGGGGGACATGTATCAATGCAAAAAAAAAGTTTTTAAAACGGCTGTTTTCTCAGGAGCAGTGATTTTAATAATGCTTAAAGTGAAACAATGAAAATGAAATATTTCTTTAACCCCCCTGGCGGTATTCCAGAGTCTGACTCGGGGTTACATTTTTATGCTGCGATCGGTAACCCTGAGTCAGACTCGGGCTCGCCTCGCAGAGTGCACAGACAGGGTTTACTTACCTTGTTCCTGGATCCAGCGATGCATCCGCGCTGTGTGAGCACGGGGGCGGAGAACGGCGCCATATTCAAAAAAGTAAACAAACACATTACATACAGTATACTGTAATCTTATATATGTAAAAAATACACACCCCCTTTGTCTCTAGTGGTCTGCCCAGTGCCCTACATGTTCTTTTATATAATAAAAACTGTTCTTTCTGCCTGCAAACTGTAGATTGTCCATAGCAACAAACGTGTCCCTTTATGTCAAAAATGGTTTTAGAGCAGCTATAAAACAGCGATAATAAATTATAATCACTTGCAGAATTTAGCGATAGCTATTTGTGGGGAAATTTGTCATAAAAAAATAATAATAATGACAGCGACAATTCTGCAACTGAGCAAATTTCAGTGATTTTGAGTTGATTACATTATTGAATATTTTTTATTATAATTATATTATTATTTTTTATCATTATTTATAATTATTTATTATATTATAATTTATAATTTTTTATTTTTTTTTAAATGTCATACCTATGCCTATTAGACTCTTGTTTGGTCATATTTAAGTGAGTTATTCCTAATAATTACAAGCCTACAGTATAAAACGCCAAATTTCCTTGCAAATAATGGTACCGCTTTCAGCACCTAAAATCTGAAATAATCATACCGCCAGGGAGGTTAAATATCATGCTTGGAGGGTCCCCTTAGTCTGCCTGTAAGGTCCCCCAAAGCACCTTGTCCCCATATTGAGGGGGACAATGGCCTTTTCCCCACAACCCTGGCCCGGTGGTTAGGGGGTTTGTTGGTGGGGGGATTTGGAAGCCCCTTTACTTTTGACTTGCATATCGGGCCCATCCCTGGTGTAAATATGAACCAAAGCTCAGTAATTATTTCTGCAAAAGGCTAGAAAGCAGTGGCGGAACTACCGCCATAACGACCCACGCGGGAGCTATGGGGCCCGCAGCCGAGTGGGGCCCGGTGAGCAGAGACCGGGACATCTCCTGCTGTGTGTCTGTGAGCTGCGAGTGTGAAAACTTTATCCGCACTGCTGATTGAAAAGCTAGTAATTTCCAAAGGCACAGACATTTTGGTTGGAAATTTTCCAACTGGCATACACCCTAACGAACATTAAATTCCCACTAAACCCCAAAATAGCATTGCTCAATTTGAAACCAGACAATTTGTCACACGCACAATTCAAACTGATAAGACAGCTTTTCACAGCCACGAAGCAAACCCTAGCGAAAGCTTGGAAATCCCCAAACTTGTCAGTATGCGAAGTAATAAATAGAACGAATACAGCAATGACCTATGCCAAAATGTCGGCCATAGACACAGGTACGATCACCAAGTTTGAACAAACATGGAAGCCTTGGGTAACACACACAATACACAATGAATTCAACAATGATGTGATGATGCCGTGGTAGCCCAGCCATCGAAAAGGCTGCCATACTTCTAGCCTAACATCCAGGAGACCCTTCCAACCTTCCCCCCCTTTCTCCCCCCCTTTACTTTCTGCTTTCGATGTTATGGTATTCACTTTGTCTAGGAACCGTTAAGATGTTAATGTTTCAAGGAAATTCCTTCAGATACTTTGAGGCGCGAACACTTTGAGAGGAAATGTATACATAAAACCACAAAACGCCAAGACGACAAAAGAACAAGCAAAGAATCTGTCATTCCTTGAGCTATCCTCACCAAATTACTACAAACTTATTTGGTATCGTTATAGTATTCTCACAATTAGAAAGAAATTAGGACAAACATTAAGCGAAGGAGTTTCTCTTTATCTGTAACCCTTTATTTGTAGCACTTTTGTTTTATTCTATCTGAACAATTGTTATGATGATTACAAAATAAAATATTTTGACAAGGAAAAGCTAGTAATGTGTCCTCCTCAGCCAGGGCTTCAGTTATGAGCAGAGTGCCTGCCTATTACATTCTCTGTCACAACTGCTCGGAGACCCCGCACTGACAGCCCCCCCCCCCTCCCTCCCCGCACGGACGTTGGCCAGGAGAGAAAAAAGATACAGAGAGTAAGATCTTCCCCTCTCACCCCCCTCAGGTGTCCCCCGCAGGCGCAGCCCCTCCCCTCCCACATTCCAATCCTCGGCAGCGTCCCAAAGAGAATCTCCAGCAGCCTCAGCCTGCAGGTACATAGTGGAGGGAAGGACAGCTTGTATATGGATGCTGAAACCTTCCACAGAGGATCCACAGCTCTCCAGGTCAGCCAATCGCTTTGCTTCCTAATGAAACTTCCAAGTTCTTAGTGATTGAAAAAAAAAGCAGCACACAGGTGGGTCATTTATTTATGGGGCTGAACAGAGTGTGTTGTCACCTCCAGAGTCCCTCAACCAACACAGCAGCCCACTAGGGTTTCCCCAGTGTGGTGCACTACAAGCCCCAGCATGCTCTTGCCAGCTTATGTATAGCACAGGCTAGTAGGCCTTGATTGCTGACCAATCCAGGGCCCAAGCCTTCATCTATGGTAAGGGAAATATCCCCCCCCCCCTTCCTCTCATCTCACCAGCCTCTGAGCACACTTATGTAAGGGAGAGCTCTGTGGCCTGTGATGTAAAGGGGGACTCTGAAGTATGTGGGGGCTTTGGTGATCAGAGACCACCTTACATCAGGATTCCAAGAATACCTCTTTGTGCCAGTTCACACCAGAAAATGCATGCACAGTGTTTTCTATGTATTTCAATGGCTCTTGTTGGCTCTAGTTCACACCATGCAGTCAGTTTTCGGTCAGTTTCTGCACCTGAAACTGACTGCATGGTGTCAACTTCAGCCATTGGAATACATGGAAAACACTGTGCATGCAATTTTGCTATGGGGCCCTGTGATTTCTAGTTACGCCCCTGCTAGAAAGTATAAATAACTAACTGTTTGCTATAAACTGTAGTGGAATACCAGGGGAGAAAAATGATTCCTCCCTTTATCAACGTACTAATTGAATAAAAAAACTCTCTGGGCCAGATTCAGAGAGCCATTACGCCTGTCTAACTGGTGTTAGACTGGAGTAATTTCAAATTACGCGCGTTTTCTAGCTAGTCGAAAACCTCAAACCACGAATAGACGGCTGCGGGCTTCAATTCGACTGGATTACGTGCTTGTACGCCTTGGGATCTACGCTGCAATAAAATTGCGGCCACTGGATGGACTTCCCGTCGTTTTCGGCGTCGGGGTATGCAAATGAGCTTTTGCCGGCGATCCCCGAAATTACGATCTTCAATCGCAATCTCTTACGGCACCTTTAGTCATCTTTTTTTTGCGTAACACTATACCAGCTTTTTGCTGCTCGAATATTAGACAGCCCATGTTAAGTATGGCCGTTGTTCCCGCGTCGAATTTCTACGTTTTCCGACGTCTTTTATTATTTTTAACGTAAGTCGTCCGGGAATAGGAATGTTCGTAAACGCCGCTACTCAAACAACGAATGACATAACGACGTGATTTCGCACAATGCGCCGCGGGAAATTTCTGAACGGAGCATGCGCAGTTCGATCGCCGCGGGGACGTGCTTAATTTAAATGCTTCACGCCTCCTAATCGCGTATTTCGATTACGCGGCGAGAAATAGACTACGCCGCCGTAGCGTACGGGCAAAAATCTACCAGGATTCGATGTAGAGCCTGGTAAAATACGGCAGCGTAGAGTATTTCGATTACGCAGCGGAATATTAAGTGTATGTGAATCTGGCCCTCTGTTTTCATTATAGACTTTAATCTAGACCCAGCAATGTCATCATTGGGTCTTTGTGCTTCTTGATGGTGGGAAATGACAAAAGGTTGCTGGGTTGCTAAAAACCTCACAGTATCTAACCTCAGTACTACTCTCAAGAGCTCTCATGTCGTATGCAAGCAATGAAATAGTCCTTGGAAATGAGTTATAAATAAACTATGAAAAATCAAAATGAATGTCAGTCTCGAGGAATAGAGCTTCCCAAGCTACATTTGCATACAGACTGCCCTAGGTAACATCCACATATGATACCGAGCCTGCATGATTGAAAGAACTGAAATTAAATGAATGGGAGGTGACAGGGCAGGGATAGTAAGGCTGTGGAAGAAATGGCCATATGATGATGAATGTTTTGCAGTCAGGAAACGTGGTGGGCTCTGTCTGACTTCTTTTAGGTCTGGAAAGACTGATTTTTTTTCTAGAAGGTTCTAGATTTCCAAAAATTGAAGTGCAGATCTGCATAGAAATCAATCATTTTCCATATTTATTTTGTCAAAGCTTAATTGAAAAAGCTAAAGTTAGAAGCTAATTGGTTACATTGCAGCGGCACCAGATTTTGCACTCTCCAGTTCTACTAAATCAACCCCGTATTTTGGTTTCTGCTGACTGGCATATGTGTCTGAGTGAAGAGTCTTGCATGCAGCAGACTTTTGGCTAATGATGCTCCAGCAGGAAAGCAGAAGAAGACACAAGTAATTGTTCAAAAATGTCCCATGATATAGTGAATGGTGTACCTAGGAGATATCACCTTTCCTCCTTTGAAAAGAGCTATCCTCAGCACCTCTTGTTTTCTGGCAAGAAGCCAGGTGATTTATTGGACACACTTCTGTACATTGATGCAGCCTGGTACTGCAATGGCACCTAGTACAAACATTCCTGCTTCTCTGCTTGATAATAGACTGTTGCTGATGAATCTTAACATTTTCATCACTGTGCATTACAAGTGAGTCTTCTGTCATTTAGTGGCATAAAGTAACCTGTGAGAAGGTTGTAGTAGAAAGTCATGAGGGAGTGATGTGACTTGGATGACATGAGTATTGTTGTGGAGTATTGAAGATAATAACATATACTACAAGTGAAGGGGGTATCTTTTATGCAAAAAGAAAGGAGCTCTTCCTGGAAAGTATGAGCTCAGGCTTTATAGAAATGGCAGAAAATAGTTTGTTAAAGAGTCATGCTGCGTACACACGACCGTTTTTTGGGTTCTTAAAAATGAAGTTTTTAAGGGTCTAGAAAAAACAAAGTTTTTTTCAACCCGATCATTAAAACGGCCTTGCCTACACACGATCGTAAAAAAAAATGCTTTAGAAAAGTGTGGTGATGTACAACACGTAAGACGTCACTATAAAGGGGAAGTTCCATTCGGATGGTGCCACCCTTTGGGCTGCTTTAGCTGATTTTGTGTTAGTAAAAGACGATTTGCACTTTTCTGTCTGTTACAGCGTGATAAATGTGCTTACTCCATTACGAACGGTAGTTTTACCAGAACGAGCGCTCCTGTCTCATAACTTGCTTCTGAGCATGCACGTTTTTTTCACGTCGTTAAGGCCCCACGCGGCCATTTTTTACAACCTTAAAAACGAGACCGTTAAAAAAGTAGTGAAAAAAATAGAGCATGCTCGAAAAAAAAATTGGTAATTTTTTTAGAACATGAAAATGCTCTGAAGCCCACACACGATCTTTTTAATGACATTAAATTAAAACTTAATTTTTTAGAACCAGAAATACGGTCATGTGTACGCGGCATGAGAAGGACAGTGGACGTGAAGTCCTGCCCCCCAAGTACAGATGTTGGAATATCCAGAGATTGGGAATTCTGCCAAAGCCATATCAAAGATGCTAGAAGATGCCAGTTTTATAGACATTGATACGGTCTACTGAATTCAGGATGTAGCCTGTAGCCTCAATTTTCAATTTAATTGGAAAATCCTGCATCTTTGGCTTTATTTTATAGGTGCATTGATGAAAAAAATAAGTTGTTTGGATTTAAGGTATAGTCCCGGCCCAGAGGGTCACTTGGGAGCCCCACAAAAAAAAAAATCACAATTAGGTACTGTGTCAAAGGGTCTATTGAAAAAGGATGTTTGCTTTCAACATCAATTTGAGATGCTTTTTAGTGATGAGCGGAATACGCCATATTTGATTTCGCGATATTTCACGAATATATAGAAGAATATTCGCGAAATATTCGTTAATATCGAATATTCGTGATATTTTATCAAAAAAATTTTTTGCGAAATTTCGCTAATGCGAAATTGATTGCGAAATTCTCGTCAACACGCAAAAACGGAGATCATTTCCTGGATTACTAAACTAATATGCACTAAACACTAACTCTACTTACACAAACTTATATGACTAAACTAAAGCAATTTTTTTTTTTTTTTTATACACAAAACACAGAAGGGCAGAGAAAGTATTCGCGAATATTCGTAATACGAATATTCGCATTGCGAATATTCGGCAACATAAAATGATCGCCTCAGCTACTCGGCCCAGGGTCTCTAATCATACCAGCAATGCTTTTAGACGTCGATAGAGATCACTAGGATGTGATCTGTTTTAAAAATAAATTTGAAAAAATACGAATATTCGCAACAGCGAATATTCACCGCAATATTCGATTTATTCGCGAATCCTCGAATATGCAATATTTGTAACGAATATTCGCAATGCGAATATTCGTGAGCAACACTAATGCTTTTGAGATTATTCAGAATTGCTTCATTAATGCATTTGACCTGCAATTTACCACCTTCTAATCTGAATTTGACCTTATTCAAGCTGCTTTTGAATTTCTATATGCAGTATCTGTAATGAGACCAAAGCAGTTCTGACACAAACAAAAGATATTCAAACAAAAGGCCATCAATATACTGTAGGTCCTTACTGTAGCATTGGCATAAGACTTGTTTGAACAAAAGCACCTAATGAACTGAGCAACACTTATTGTAGATGAGGAACCAAAGCAGAGGAATGAATCCTGGAATCACACAGTTAAAACCTAAAATCAATGTGCTGTTGGTTTCTGAACTAGTTGAAATCTCCCCCATCCAACCCCGTCCCCCCATAATATTATTATTAGTATGGTGTGGTTAATAGAGTCAAGGTTGGTGATGACTATGCCCACAATCTCCATCGTTCTATGAATGAAACATGACCTATAAGTTCAGGAGAGGAACATTCATTCATCCACCAGTGCTCTATTCATAGATCCCAGGGATAGTTTGGAATAATTGCCAGAGTTTTAAGACCAGGTTGAGAACCTACTGAGTTAAGGGATCCGTACCCACACATTTCTTCTACTTAGGTTCTTATTTCTGCATGAGATCAAGTTTTAACATTTTCCTGGAATTCAGCTTTAAGTAGTGCCGTAGAGTGACAGATTTTCCTTGGGCAGCTTTCCCAAAAGTGCTGGGCAATTAGGCTTTTTGTTTCAGTAGACCGGGCGGGGAAAAGGGGGAGGTACCAAAGGCATAATGTAAAAAGAAAGTCTAGGTGCTACCCCCTCACTCAGAATCCTTCCAGTTTTATCAGTCCAGTACACACTGTTTTTAACATAGGTCAGCCCTGGTGGAGAGGGACCCTTTAACCACTTGCCGACCACCCACCGTAGTTATACTGCAGCAAGGTGACTCCGCTGTACAAATCGCCATAGGTGTACGTTGGCTCGTGAACTCACTTTTGGAGGTATGCGCATGCTCCCATTGCCCAGCAGGGGAGCCAATCATCAGGTCTGGCAGACTTGATGTCCGCTGGCCAGCCACGATCGTTCCCTACAGTGACAAAATGGGGATCTGCCTGTGTAAACAAGACAAATCTCTGTTCTGCATGGTGACAGATCTGTGTGTTGACTCAGTAAGCCCTTCCCCCATACAGTTAAAACATACAGTGAGGGAACACAGTTAATCCCTTGATCACCCCTGATGTTAACCCCTTCCCTGTCGGTGTCATTAGCACAATAGCAGTGCATAATTTTAGCACTGATTACTGTAGTAATGTCACTGGTTCCCAAAAAAGTGTCAATAATGTCAGCTAGGTGTCCGATTTGTCACTATTTTTGCTGATAGAGCAAAAAAAAACGCAGAGGTGATTAAATACTACGCCAAAAGAAAGCACTATTTGTGGGGAAAAGGGGACATACATTTTGTTTGGGTAAATCCTTTGGGGGCAGAAGTGGTTAAACCCCTAAAAATGTTTGTGTTGCATAATATACGGTACCTTCTGCTTTAGATCGTTTATTTCTGGTACACCCAGAATGAAAACCTGACAGAGTTTTAACTTGTCTTTCATTACAACGTAGTGATGAAAGAACCAAGCAAAGTTAGATTCTCTGAGTACCTAAATCTCTGTAAGCTAAATCTTGTATTTTTTTTGCCATTTTTGAAGGTCAGCTTGCAAGCTTTTTTTTAGAAGAATTTGCATGGTTAGCTGTGCACTGCCATGGGATACATGTACCAATGCAAAAATTGTTTTAAAAAAATACCATGTGTTTTTAAGAAAATACACACTTTCTACACATGAATTGTACCTGTATTTTGAAAGAAATACCATTAAAATTGCACCTAAATGAAATTCCTGGCCACTTTGTTATTTTGTAAATAAAGTGGCTGGAGATTTCCCTCAACATCTACATCCTAGATAAGGGTTTGATATGAGCTGTAAGGGGGATCCCATGACAAAAAAGGCATGGGGTTCCCCATAAAAATACATACCACACTCGTGTCCTTGTTATGTGTCTGATATGGATTTTAAGGGGTGCCTCGGGTAAAAGGGGGAAGAAATACCTTTATTAAAAAATAAACAAAAAAAACAAACAAAAAAAGTCTCATGATCTAAATCAAGGGTGTCATACTCAATTTCAACGTGGGGCGCATCAACATTAGGATTGCCCTTAAAAGGGACGGTTGTATCTGTAAGATTAGATGTCCAGCACATCTTCTTCTCTTACATTAGATGTCAAGAGCCACCCCATCATCAGAAGTTGAGTCTCCCACTCTCCCTTACATTACAGTGCACCCATCTTTCCTTATGCTGCTGCTGGGAAGAAACTGAAACAGAAAGTAAGGTCTAGAGGAGAACCAGAGGAGGGCTGGAGCTCTCCTGCAGCAGCAGAAAAGGTGCGAGGGCCACATAAAATGAGCTGGAGGGCTGGATTCAGTCCGCTGGCCTTGTGTGTTGACACCTGTGATGCAAATCTATTGTCAATCACATAATTCAGATATGAAGATCCACAGGAATCCCAATGAACAATGCCTGCCAGCCCACTAAAACAAAGCGCGTCAACCTGCTGGGAAAATTAGTTCCCAAGAGGCTCTCGCTGTGAATGACATTTCCCCAGCAGCCAAATAAATGTAAACAAAAGGGTGGAAAGTTGCTGACCATTGACCAGTGTTTCTCTGTGGAGAGAGGAGAACCTTCCAGAAGAATAATCATCTCTGCAGCAGTCCCCCAATCAGTCCTGTATGGTACAGATGGAAGCCACTCCTCAGTCAAAGGCAAATGACAGTCTGCCTGGAGAATCAAAATTCTCAGGTCTTATGAAACAACGATTGAACACTTTGGCTTTAATTGCAAGTGTCATTTCAAGAGGAAACCAGGCACCACTCATCATCTGGCCAATACCATTCCTACAGTGAAGCATGATGGTGGCAGCATCATGCTGTGGGGATGTTTTTCAATGGCAGAAACTGGAAGACTAGTTAGGGCCAAGGGAAAGATAAATGCAGCAATGTAAAGAGACATTCTTGATGAAAACCTGCTCCAGAGTGCTCTGGACCTCAGACTGTGGCGAAGATTCATCTTCCAACAGGACAACGACCCCAAGCACAAAGGTAAGATAACAAAGGAGTGGCTACAGGACAACTCTGTGAATGTCCTTGAGTGGCCCAGCCAGAGTCCAGACTTGAACGCGATTGAATATCTCTGGAGAGATCTGAAAATGGCTGTGCACCGACACTCCTTATTCATCCTGATAGAGCTTAAGAGGTCCTGCAAAGAAGAATGGGAGAAACTGCGCAAAAATAGATGTAAAAGATGCAAGCATATAGCATCATACTTAAAAAGACGTGAGGCTGTAATTGGTGCCAAAGGTGCTTCCATAAAGTATTGAGCAAAGGCTATGAATACTTACAGTATGCACATGTGATTTTTTTTTGTTTTTGTTTTTAATAAATTTGAAAAGATTTCAAACAAACGTCTTCCACATTGTCAATATGGGGTATTTTTGTGGAATTTTGAGGAAGATAATTGAATCAATTTTGGAATAAGGCTGTAACATAACAAAATGTGAAAAAAGTGTATTGCTGTGAATATTTTCCGGATGCACTGTACAATAGCCGTGGCCTAATGGTTTTATACTTGTGAATAAAATTAATCACTAAAAAGGGACACCAATGGTTACATATTATTTTTCGGATATACTTAGAATTTAAACAGCTAAAAAGGAAAGTTCCTATTATCTCTACTGTCACAAGAAAATTTTGTAGGCTAGACTCTTTCTGTAAATGCTCATTGCTTGGCAGTCGTGGTGATGCAATAACTTCAATACTTCTATGTCCCTGACCTGAACCAAACTGATCAGGGGCTCATTTTGGCTTTACTTATTGCATGTTTAGTAAGGCTTCTTTCACACTAATAATTTTTTCTTCTGCTTTTGCGCTAAAAAAAGCAGAAGAAAAATACACGATCATGAAATCCTGTGGAACTCCTCGCACTGGTCAGTTGTGGGTCAACTGTATTTTGTAAAATCCTGCTTGTTGCATTTTCAGTGCATGAACTTCCCTCTCCATTTAAATAAATGGAAACAGCGTCAAAAACGCACCTTTTTTGAGACATGTCCTTCTTTATAGATGCAAAATGCACCGGAAATGCGGCAAAAACGCATATGCAGTTTTACCACATTTTTACAGTGGAGCAGTGTGAAATTAGCCCAAGTCTTTTGCAAATTGTAAATATTGGCAAATGCAGCTTTATATTTGGTGCATTTAAAGAAGGATTCCAGATATGGATATTGTATACATAGTAACTGGCTGATGCCTGTGGAAGCTGGAAATCACTAAAGCAGACACCACTACTCTAGTAATCTACACTTTAGGGAATGCTTTTCATATATCAGGCATGGTATATACATACAGTAGTAACATTGGTCCAATTTAAAGCGGAGCTCCACCCTAAAGTGGAACTTCTGCTCATCGGAATACTCCCCCCTCTAGTGGAACCTTTCGGGGGGAGGGGGGACAGGATACCTGTCTTTGACAGGTATCCTTTCCCACTGCCGGGAGTCTGGAGCGGGGCCTCGCAAATGTGTAGAAGGGTTCCCGGCGTGAAGCCAAAAGGCTACACTGCCGGGTTCCCTTACCCGCAATGACATCGCTGGACTCCAGGATAAGTAAGTGTCCATTTATTAAAAGCCAGCAGTTGCAGCATGTGTAGCTGCTGGCTTTTAATATTTTTTTTCCCCGAGCCTCCTCTTTAACTACGTATATATCCATTCATGCGATTCACCTTGCATTTGAGATCGCTTGAGATGATTTTGAGATCCATCTGAGCTCCTTTACAATTGCTTCTGACCTCCTTCTGGCCTGCTTCAAAGTTGCATCAGGGTGCTTCCAGCTACTTTTGCATTAAAATTTGTATCACTTGTATGATGAGAAAACTATTTTGATGTAAAAAAAATGCGCACATACTGTATACATGACCTTAGAATGCTACCTCCCAGTAAAAAAGCCCCCGGCCTCTGAGATAAGCTCTGCTTCTCCACAGTGATTTCTGTTTTTCATTGTATATAGAAAATGAATAAAGTGTAGAGTTGAAGGAGGCAGCTCAATACTACAAGACAAGGAAATACTCTGATGTTCTATTTCCCTGCACAGTTTCTGATTGGTTGTTGTAATTATTCTCATTGCAGTACTTGCCTTAAGGTAGGAACAATCCTGAAGCATAAAGATTTTTATCTAATTCCTGATCACTTCAAAAAAGAAATAACCTCATTGACTTTCTTTTCATTGTTTAACTTAGAAACGGAAGCGTGATCGTGGTTTTCAATGCGCTCTTTGCTCAGATTTTACCAAGCGAAAAGATTCAGACAGAATTGAGAACTGGGATTGAGAATAATAATTCTAATCTTACAAAGTGGTTTGAAATAGATGTCCAAAGTGTCATCATCGCAGGTAAGTACAATATGTTTGAGTTAGAGGGGGGTTCTTTATTTCATGTTTGCTTGCAAGTTATTACTGATTGAGGTCTGCCTCCCATTTGTGCATGCGTATTTACTAACTACTTGTTTTCTGGGCACTTTAACCCACTTCCTGCCCAAGCCAATTTTCAGCTGTCAAGTTTGAATGACAATTGTGCAGTCCTGCAACATTGTACCCAAATTATTATTTTTTTCACACAAATAGAGATTTCTTTTGGTGGTATTTAATCACCACTAGTTTTTTTATTTGTTTGCTAAACAAACAAAAAAAAGACCAAAAAAATAATAATGTGTTCTTGTAAAAATATATATACCATTTTGCAAAACAGGTAATCTCATTTACTGATGTGTGCTGATGCAGCTGCACTTATGGGCACTAATAGGCAGCACTGATAGGTGACAATTAGGGTTGTCCCGATACCACTTTTTTAGGACCGAGTACAAGTACCGATACTTTTTTTCATGTACTCGCCGATACCGAATACCGATACTTTTTAAATGCAGCCACGTGTCCCCAAATGCAGCCATGTCCCTCTGAGTTCAGCCATGGTCCCTCTGAGTTCAGCCATGGTCCCTCTGAGTTCAGCCATGGTCCCTCTGAGTTCAGCCATGGTCCCTCTGAGTTCAGCCATGGTCCCTCTGAGTGCTCCGCACTCCACCCCGCACTAAAAAAAAAAAAAAAAAGTATTGTATTTAGGTATCGGGAGTATTCGCGCGAGTACAAGTACTAGCGCATATACTCGGTATCGGTCCCGATACCGATACTAGTATCGGTATCGGGACAACCCTAGTGACAATGATGGGCACTGATTGGCAGCACTGATGGACACTGATTGGCAGCACTGGTTGGCACTGCTGGGACTGCACTGAAGATCAGAACACTGTTCATCAGTTCCCTGATTATCAGTAATGATGTCCTTTTAACACAAACTGTTTTCTTTTTTTTTGCTAGAAAATTTCTTAGAACATCTCAATATTATATACTAGCACCCTGGAGTTTAGGCTGGGTTGTTCCTAAATTTACCTGCAAGAAATAGCTACCTTGGCTAATTGTTAGGGAATAGGGATCATCTGATTTCTTTCAAAGTCTGGCACTGCTGCACTTTTCTCTTCTGCCACTAGGTTGCCAAGTACCTGGTGGCATTAGAAAAGAGAAAGGCATTGCAAGGTCAGATTATGGATGTATGGGGTATCTCAGCCAATGGGCAGGGGTTTGCTTGAATCCTTTTGCCTGCTGGTAGAGCCTATATATTTGGATGGAGTCAGGTGATCGTGTTCGGCGCCACCTGGACGGCTGCCTGGGTGGACGTGTGTTGTATTTCCAAGGGCTGCTAGGCCAGAGATTGGGCCTATCCCTGGCACATCTGGCTGCTAGGCTGTCTGAGAGCCTATCCAGAAGCAAAAGAGCAGTGCAGGGTTGGGATTGCGGCTTGCAGTCCAATTAGATTTGAAAGGTTCTCCCGGCTGGAGAACCCAGCCAGCAAAGGTGACCTTAACCCTCTCTCCCAAAGTTCTATTAAGAGAAATAAAAATCTCTTTTGCATTCAAGAAGTGTCTGGCCCCCAATGCACTATGCCTACACCCAGTGATGACTTCACTTAAAGTAAAAAAACGGTATGTAATAAAAATGAAAGGTTTAAAAAAATACCATTGGAATGTTGATGGGGGAACGAGAAAACAGGGGTGACCAAATATAAGCAAATTCAACTTTTTCTTTATAAAATGTATTTATCTGTTTGCGATGAAGTTGAGCTTTTATGAGCATATACTGTAGCTTGACTAAACATTTCACTTTAGTCTTCACTACAAGAATGCTGTGGTCCAAAATAATATAAGTAAAGAACAGCTATATAAAACCTGAAATTTTAGAACTTCAATTAGAAGTAAGAGCACCATGTTTAGTAAAAGAACATGTTTCTAATCAACTTGATTTGTTCTTTTTGTAGATGCACAGTTTATTACCACAGCAAGTCCTTCCACATCAAGACTATCCACACTTGGTAGCAGAGCTACAACAGCAGGTAAGTAAAAAAATATTCAGGAAAAAAAAGGGGAACCACTTTTTTACTAGAATGAAAGAGCAGAAATATTAGTTTTAAAATATATGCAGGATGTATGATGACACAGAGACAAATGTCCTTCTTTATGTCCCTTGAAGAATATGCAGACTTTAGCATTTAAAGCGGAGTTCCAACCACAATTTGCATTTTATAAATGCATGTCCTTTCATCATACGTTTTTTAATATAAATCCGGTCACTTACTATTTTACAATCCGCCGCCGCTCCGCACAGTTATTCACAAAAGATAGTTTATAAACTATGTCTACACCGTTGTCATTTTGCTTTTGGGCATTGTGAAGCCTACAAGCACTTACTTCCTAGAAGTCTTGGATGGGGAGTGATAATTGGACAGCGCACTGCATCCTGGGAAATTATGTCACACTTTTCCCAGGAGCATTAGTGGGAGATGATGTCAGAATCCTACGTAATTACAAAGGTAGATTTTGTGGGACCGCATAGCAACAGCATTTCCAGATGAGTAAAAAAAAAAATTGTTTCCTTTTTTAGGTCTAATGAGTAGGGTTGAGCGAACCCGAACTGTAAAGTTCGGGTTCGTACCAGACTTTCGTTTTTTTTTGGCCCGGACCCGAACCCGAACACTATGCTGTAAGTTCGGGTTCGGGTTCTGTGTTTTGGTATTGGCGCGTTGCAGGCAGCCAATCAGCATTTGTTTTACTTGTGTGCAAAAAGTGTCTCGCGCCAGTACAATAGATAGTGAATCTAAATAAAGAAATAAAGCTGCTACCCAAACAATAATCGACAGATTATAACATTGGAATATGGGAAAAAAGGGTGCGCTGATAACAATAGATAAAAGGTAACTTAGACTAAAATTAATGTGCAAATACATTTGCTGAAAACAATAATGGTGCTGGATGATCCAGTACAAAAGTCTGTGAGCAACATTCACAATGGCAACATAGTGGTTGATAACCTGTGCTTGAGAAAATGTGCAAACTGCAAATATCACATGAAAGTGCAATTATGCGTGAAATGTTCAGAAAGATGTTCAAAACCTGCAAATATCGCATGAAAGTGCAATTATGCGTGAAATGTTCAAAAAATGTTCAAAATAATCCTAATAGGAATCTTGATTGCTATAGGTCAGGCTGGTGCTGATATATAATCACAGTAATGGTCCACCTTCACCAAAACAGACAATCTTCACCCGAAGTGAATAAGTGAAATAGTTCCTTACCAGATGGCAGTGACCCTTAGTTTGATACCAAAACAAGGAGTCATAAATAGCTTGTACAGGAAAAAACCTGTGAGATCAATGCGTCCTACTGCTTGATGAGCTTGCGATCAGGTAAGTCTCAGTGGTTACATGAAAGGATAAAATAATGCCAACATAGTGTAACCCGTTTATTAAAAAGAATAAATGAATATAAAAGGTGCCGATTGGCTGCTTACAATTGGTTGTGCCTCAAAACCCGGCACTGAGGCTTTATCGTGTGTAATGGAGATCATCGGTCCCGAGTGTATAGACGTGCATCTATGGCGTGTGTTCCACCTTGGCAGGAAGTCGGAACCAACGGGACAGGAAGTGACGAGTTGTCGTGCGTGGATAGGTACCGCCTCGACGTACGTTTCGTAATGAACGTCTTCAGGAAGGACGCTTCAGGACGCTTCCTGAAGACGTTCATTATGAAACGTACCTCGAGGTGGAACCCATCCACGCACGACAACTCGTCACTTCCTGTCCCGTTGGTTCCGACTTCCTGCCAAGGTGGAACGCACACCATAGATGCACGTCTATACACTCGGGACCGATGATCTCCATTACACGATAAAGCCTCAGTGCCGGGTTTGAGGCACAACCAATTGTAAGCAGCCAATCGGCACCTTTTATATTCATTTATTCTTTTTAATAAACGGGTTACACTATGGGCCAGATTCAGGTAGAGTTAGGCTGGAGTATCAGTGATACTCCAGCCTAACTGCCACTTTAAGCCGGCGTTTTTGTTTTCTGTAACCAGAAAACAAGAAACGCCGGGTTGGAGTTCCGATGCGAGCGGCATAATTGAATTTCGCCATCGCATCGCAACTTTAATTTAAAAATGGCGCTGGGGGCGTTCCCGCTGATTAACGCCGAAAAAATATGTTAATCAGCGGGAATCGGCAATTCACGATCGTATTCGGGCGCGACGCTATGACTTTCTGACGTTTCCGTAAGAGATACGCTGCGTAAATAAATACATGCCCCCTAGGTGGAGTATCCTATGTTAAGTATAGCCGTCGTCATCGCGTCGAAAAAAAAAATTTGCGTCGCTTGCGTAAAACGTCCATGAATGGGGATTTGACGTCATTGACGTTCACTGACAGAATTTGGAGCATGCGCACTGGGATGCATTGACAGTCGACGCATGCGCAGTACGTTCGCCGCGGGATCGCGCTTAGTTTAAATAATACACGCCCCGTACCCGCCCAATTTGAATTCCGCCGGCTCATTTTCGATACGCTGCCGCAACTTTAGGAGCAAGTGCTTCATGAATAACAGCACTTGCTCTTAAAATTTCGCCAGAGTAGCGTAAATGAGAAACGTTACTCCAGATAAAGATGCTCCCATCTACCTGAATCTGGCCCTATGTTAGCATTATTTTATCCTTTCATGTAACCACTGAGACTTACCTGATCGCAAGCTCATCAAGCAGTAGGACGCATTGATCTCACAGGTTTTTTCCTGTACAAGCTATTTATGACTTCTTGTTTTGGTATCAAACTAAGGGTCATTGCCATCTGGTAAGGAACCATTTCACTTATTCACTTCGGGTGAAGATTGTCTGTTTTGGTGAAGGTGGTTCATTACTGTGATTATATATCAGCACCAGCCTGACCTATAGCAATCAAGATTCCTATTAGGATTATTTAGAATTTTTTTTTGAACTTTTCACGCATAATTGCACTTTCATGCGATATTTGCAGGTTTTGAACATCTTTCTGAACATTTCACGCATAATTGCACTTTCATGTGATATTTGCAGTTTGCACATTTTCTCAAGCACAGGTTATCAACCACTATGTTGCCATTGTGAATGTTGCTCACGGACTTTTGTACTGGATCATCCAGCACCATTATTGTTTTCAGCAAATTTATTTGCACATTAATTTTAGTCTAAGTTACTTTTTATCCATTGTTATCAGCGCACCCTTTTTTCCCATATTCCATTTGTTTTACTTGTGTGACCTAGAAGCCATCACAGCCATGCCTACTAATGGCATGGCTGTGATTGGCCAGTGCAGCATGTGACCAAGCATGTGACCCAGCCTCTATATAAGCTAGAGGCACACAGCACAGGTGTGTTGTGTTGTTCTATTGTTGTATTAAAAAAACACCCATGTAGGGCAAAAAAATATATTTTAGTTTTTCCTCCAGTGTTTGCAGTCTTGCCTGCATATCTGTACGTGTGAGATACACACTTTACATACTGTTTTCTATTGTGCTATTCAAAAAAAAAATCTTTTGGGCAATTTTTTTTGGTGCGTTTCCTGCATATCTGTAGGTGTGAGATAAACACCTTAACTAGTGTTCTTCTATTGTTCTATCCAAAAAACACCCATTTATGGCAAAAAAAATATCTTTTACAGTTTTTCCTCCAGTGTTTGTAGTCTTGTCTGCATATCTGTACGTGTGAGATACACACTTTACATACTGTTTTCTATTGTGCTATTCCAAAAAACAATTATTTTGGGCAAATTATTTTTTTTGGTGCGTTTCCTGCATATTTGTAGGTATGAGATAAACACTTTAGCTAGTGTTCCTCTATTGTTGTATTAAAAAAAACACCCATTTAGGCCAAGATCCTACATTTGAGAAATATGAGAACGTCAAATAAGGGACGTGGCCGCGGTCGTGGTGCTGCTGGTGGAGCTCCTGTTGCAGGGAGAGGACATGGTCGATCTGTGCCAACTACACACACAAGTGAAACACCTTTCTCAGGTGCGAGTAGGTGACAGAGCCTGCAGCGATATTTGGTGGGGCCTAATTGTCTCCCAACCAGTCTTGTGCTGAAGGATCGGAGTTGGCACCAGCAGCCGATGACCATCAGTCTTTCACTTCACCCCCTTGCAAATCAGCCAAGCAGTCTGAGCCCCAAATCATGCAGCAGTCTCTTCTGCTTTTTGATGACTCTGTTAGCATGTTTTCCCAGGGCCATCCACCTAGCCCTGCCCCAGAAGTGGAAGAGATTGAGTGCACCGATGCCCAACCACTTATGTTTCAAGATGAGTACATGGGGGGACCATCACAGCACATCTCCGTTGCCAACTGCTGCTGCTTTCGCAATTGTGCAGAGCCACAAGGAGGGCAGTGGTGAAGACTGGGTGGAAGATGATGTGGTGGACGATGAGGTCCTTGACCCCACATGGAATCAACCTCATGCAGGTGACCCATCTAGTTGAGAGGAAGAGGCGGTGGTCACACAGAGCCACCAGCACAGCAGAAGAGGGAGCAGGGTGCCAAAGCAGAGCGTCCTTCTCCTAGACAGTACGCCTGCTACTGCCCAACGCAGCAAGGGACCGAGCATACCAAAGACAGGTCCAAGGAGTTCCCTAGCGTGGCAGTTCTTCAAACAATGTCCTGATGACAAGACACAAGTGTTTTGCACGCTGTGCAATCAGAGCCTAAGGAGAGGCATAAATGTTCTCAACCTGAGCACAACCTGCATGACCAGGCATCTAAGTGCAAAGCACAAGCTGCAGTGGAGTAGACACCTCAAAAACCAAGAAAGGTCTCTTGCTCCTCCTGCTTCCTCTTCTGCTTCAGTCTCTGGCCTCTCAGCCTCTTCATCCACCTCTGTAGTGACAGTGCCACCTGCCACCCCACAATTAGAGGACCGGCAAACAACACTACCACCTGGGTCCACAATGTCCCATGGAAGCGTTTGGAAAAATAAAAATAAAAAGATGGAGGGCGCACCGACCTAGTGTGATACCGCTAAATGAATTTTTATTAAAATATTAAAATCAATCATTATACTCACAATGTGGAGTTAAAATCAGGCTTAAAAGGACAGTAGAGCAGAGATCCAGCAACAACAGCAGAGCTTGATAATCACTTGAATCTAAAGTCGATGTTTAGGGCTGACGCGTTTCAGGGTCGTACCCCTTTCCTCAGAGCTTGGTGGACTGCAAGCTCTGAGGAAAGGGGTACGCCCCTGAAACGCGTCAGCCCTAAACATCGACTTTAGATTCAAGTGATTATCAAGCTCTGCTGTTGTTGCTGGATCTCTGCTGTACTGTCCTTTTAAGCCTGATTTTAACTCCCAAACACCTTGTTTCTGCACTGGTGTGCAGTCTTTTTGGAACAGAAAGGTGTCATCCCAAAACTGTTCCCTCTAAGTTTGGAGGATAAAATTGTCTAAAATGTCTTGGCATGCTTATGCCTTAAGAATTCCAAATGATTTGGACCAGTGCACAAAGCAAGCTCCATAAAGATATGGTTGAACGAGTTTGAACAAATTTGGGGTGGAGGAACTTGACTAGTCTGCATAGAGTCCTGACCTCAACCTGATATAACACCTTTGGGATTAATTAGTGGAGACTGCTAGCCAGGCCTTCTTGTCATCATCAGTGCCTGACCTCACAAATGGGCTTCTGGAAGAATGGTCAAACATTTCCAAAGACACACTCTTAAACCTTTTGGACAGCCTTCCCAGAAGAGTTGAAGCTGTTATAGCTTCAAAGCGTGGGCCAACTCAATATTGAACCCTATGGACGAAAAATGGGATGCCATTAAAGTTCATGTGCATGTAAAGGCAGGTGTCCCAATGCTTTTGACAATATAGTGTATGTATATATACACATACAGTATTGTGAAAAGGTATTTGCCCCTTCCTGATGTATTTATTGTTTGCATATTTCTCACACCTAAATGATTTTGATCATCAAACAAATTTTAATATTATGCAAAGATAATCAGAGTAAATCCAAGATGCACTGGTTACTGTGAAAATGACACTGGCAGTGAAGGGGTTAACCACTAGGTGGCGCTGCATTGTGTTTCTTACTGTAGGAGGGATGGGCTCTGTGTCACACGACACTGATCTCTGCTCCGAGTACACGGAGCCGAGATCAGTGTCATTATCACTAGGCAGAGCAGAATTTGCCCGATCTATACCTGTGTGAGATGATCATGGAGATACCCGTGGCAATTGAGTCTGTGAGACCCGCGGTCCAAGTCACGGGGAAGGCGGCATGGTTGCGAGCGCTCCAGCGGCAGGTAGTAAAGTATCAAAAATAATAATAATAACATGCAGTGAAAAAGTGCTAAATAATTAAAGTCCATCAAAATGCAAATAAAGTGTCCTGCGTGACTTGACTCTTCATGTGAATCACATTTGATTAAACAATACTGCGCTCCAATATAAAGTGCTCCAACAACCGCTGTGCCACCTCACATGCTCCTCCCTATCAAGTGTATTCTCACCTCAGAGCGTGTGACCCCTCAATTAAGTTGAGTCAGAAAATGCTTGTGAGCCTCTCCATCCGCTGCCTCCCTTATGACAATCTACCTATGAATGGACAGCATAAAAGTGCTTGTGGATGTCAAAAAAACCAACAGTGCTTATGTCATTTAGACATGATATAAATGATATAAATGATATAAGGAATATAAGGATGTGAGGAAGACACGTGACCCTGTGTCGAAACATGTAGGGGAGGGGTGTGGATGGTGAAGGCAAGTGGACCCTTACGAGGAGTAAGTGTTCAGCAGGGAGATAGCAGCTTTGGAGGTTTTCTTATATAGTATTGCCTGATATAGCCTCGTGCGCTGGAAGCACCGGGTACATGTGACTACCCTGTTTTAGATTTTTTAAATAAACATCCATTTCTGAATGATATAAGCACTATTGGAGTTTTTTACATCCACATGCACTTGTATGCTGTCCATTGTTGGGGAGATTGTCATAAGGAGGAGCGCAGGAATCAGCGGATAAACAAACACTTTGGCCCGGATTCAGAAAGAACTTACGCCAACGTATCTACTGATACGCCGCGTAAGTCCACGGATGCGCCGTCGTATGTATGAGCCGTACCCACAAAACTAGATACGCCTGAAAATAGGCTTCTTCCGACCGACATAACTTTTCTATGCCGGCGTATCATGGGCGCATAGTTACGCTGGACGCATTCAGCGTTCCCATTTTAAATATGCAAATGAGTAGGATACGCTGATTCACGAACGTAGATGCGCCCGGTGCATTAATATACGCGGTTTACCTAAGGTTTACGTCCGGCTTAAAGTTACCCCTCATATAGGAGGCGCAGGTAATGCAAAGGTATGGGCCAAGGAACGACACCGTTGACGTGAATAGGGCTGTGCGTAGGTTACGTTCACGTCGTAGGCAGTGTTCGGCGTATCTTAGGCAGCTATTTTGACGTAACTGTGAGCATGCGCACTGGGATGCGTCCAAGAGACGACGCATGCGCAGTTCGTTTTTTGAAGCTGTGGCCATCATTTGCATGGGGTCACGCTTCATTAAAATGTATCACGCCCACTTCCAGCCCACTTCCACTTACGCGCCTTACGCCGACGAATATATGCTACGCCGGCGCAACGTTAGGAGCATTTGCTTTGTTAATTTCATGCTTACCTCTCTGAGTTGCGCCTGCGTAGCGTAAATGAGATGCGCTACACCGGCATAAAAATGCGCCTATGTACGTGAATCCGGCCCTTTACGTTTTAAAATTGTAGTTTGGAGACGGTCACTTTAACAGAAATAGATCGCCTAGAATTACTAAATGTTACGGGCCTGAATAACTTAGATTCAACATAATAAACCTGTTCAGTGAAGTTTTAAGTTAATTAAGTACATTTTTAAATATACTTCATAGCCAAAAGGAATTTTATTTCACATTTTATGGCATGTTATGTATCACTATCTTGTTATGTAATGTATATATAAAATAGCGGCAATGAAACTCCAAGATGAATTTCTTCTGTGGCCAACACCAATCTATCATAATAGGCCAGTCCATTCCTAATAAAAAAATAATAAAGTGGAGGGAGATTTACTAAAACTGGTGTAACTAGAATCTGGTGCAGCTGTGGATAGCAACCAGTCAGCTTCTAAGTTTACTTTGTTCAATTTAGCTTTTAAGGCTCCTTACACACCGAGCGGTCCGTTTTTCGGTCCGCTCCGTGTGTCCGTCAGCTCAGCGGGGGGGTCTCCGCTCAGCTGTCGGCGGACGGGGCGGTCTCCGCACACTGTGCAGGGACCGCCCTGTCTCTCCTCCGCTCTCCCCTATGGGGAGTCGGATGGAAACGGACCGTCTGTCCGTTTGCATCCGATCCGTTTGGCCGGACGGAAGAAAAATAGGACATTCTTCCGTCCGCAAAAACGGATGCGGATCTGGCGGACGTTAGCGGATGCATCAACCCCTAACGGATCCGCTCCCATAGGGGACCATTACAAGTCCGTAAACAGACTTGTAATGAGCGGACGAACGGTCTGCTAGTGTAAAAGGACCCTAAAACCTAGAAGTTGATTGGTTACTATGCACAGCTGCACTCGATTATGGGTGCACCAGTTTTAGTAAATCTCCCCATCGTGTTTGAACTGCTCAAGGGCACCTGTATTGTTGGCCACACTTACGCTGAACTCTGTATGTCCCACTGGATTATTGCAGCATTTGAATCAAAGGCTAAAAAAAAAAAACACCACATCTAAATACTACAGCAATGTGCACCACAAATGTTCCTTCTACCTTTCCTGCTGTGAAACTCTTGAGCAAGTAAACCCTTTTTTTGATGAAATGAACGAGAGAAATTGTGCAAAAAGCAGAGGAGCCTTATCAAATAATCAGTTAAAGTAAAATGACTACAACCCCCCCCCCCCCTTTCACAAAGGCAATATAGCATGCAGCTATATTTGTAATAGGAAATGTCCATGCTATCCCCCCCCTGATTCCTATTCCTGGTCAGTAAATAATTAGCACCAGGTGACCTCACTGATTGCCTTAATAAAAACTTCTTCTGTGAGGCAGACTGCCTCACAGAAGAAGCCCCATTGGACGGAACGTATGTCAGGCTAGCCACGGAGCCTCGTGGAGGGTGCTGAACAAACTATTTTTGAGCCTAATTTTATCGTTTTTGTTTTTCCTTGACTGATGATAACTGTTAAGCCATGTACACACAATCAGATATCTGATGGAATCTAATCTGATGGATTTTTCCATCAGATATCCGATGAAGCTGACTTTCATCAGTCTTGGCTACACACTAAACACAAATCCGATCGTGTTCAACGCGGTGATGTAAAACACTACGATTTGCTGAGAAAAATAAAGTTCAATGCTTCCGAGCATGCATCGACTTGATTCTGAGCATGCATGGATTTTTGACCGATGGATTTCCCCACAGACGATTGTTTTTTTTCTATCGTTTTTTTTTTATTATTTAAATATTTATTGATTTCCAAAGGAAAAGTTAGGAGTGTGTACAAAACATAGCCAATTGGGCATACCCTGGCTCAACATCCAAATCAAGGAAAACAATCACAGTGTCATGTACTTGCAGATTAGTATCGGAAAACTTCAGCAATTAAACCAGTAGATGGTTGCACTGTGTATAAACAAAACCAGAGTAGGAAACAGGACAAGGATAAATACCGAACATTAAGCGAGATATATGTGGTCAACATACAACTGTAAAACATATCAACAGTATATTTAAAAAAAAGAAAAAAAGGGGATCCACATGAGGTCTAGGAGACCACTAATGGAGAGCCAACTAACACAGGGGAGCACTTCTAGGATCAGTAAGCCACTTATCCCAGGACAGGTAAAAGTTATTGGTAGATAGGTTGGCTTTAGCGAACGAGATCTCCATCAGGAAATGGGAGTTAAGTAAACAGATGACATCCTTTAAGAGAGGAGATTGAGTCGATTTCCATTTTCTAGCAATCGCCAGCCTGGCTGCTATTAAAATGTGCGTCACCAATGTTCGCAAGTGCCCAGGCCAGGAGGGGATTGTTTTCTATCGGTTTTTTAACCATAAGAAAAATTTAAAACAGGTTCTATTTTTTTTCACCGATGGATAAAAAGCCGATGGGGCCCACACATGGTCGGTTTGCCCGATGAAAATGGTCCATCGGTCCGCTTTCATCAGACGAACCGATCGTGTGTATAGGGCATTAAAACATACACCTGTGGAATCCAATTAAGCAGGCTGGGTAGTGGATGCGGTTGAGCCCATAGTCAGGGGTGAAAGCTCACTAATGCACAGATAGACCCTGGAGGATTTTAAAATCTGGTAAGCAGATATACTTACCCTGTCTATCCTGTGGGGAGCACTGTGCGTCTTCACACTTTATGAATGTGGAATTGGGACATTTGGACTATTAATAATAGTTTTTATTTTTCCCTTTCTTCACGTTTTCATCTTTATTGCATTATGTTAGAATTTGTTTTGCACTTTAATCATTAAGGTCATGGTTTGATAGCCCTACAAGTTTTTTATTTTTTATTTTTGTTATTACTGTACATTGTTGTGAGAGCTGCTGCTGGTCATGAATCTTCCGTGTCACTTGCATAATTTAATTTACTCAATATGCACTTAGCGCAATATCGCTTATTTACTACTTAATAACCACTTACAGATGGGAAGCTGTCATATTTAGTAGTGGTAAAAACACTGCTACTATATATGACATTTGGCTCCTGTGAACCAGAAAAAAAATACCATATTTATTAGTGTATAACACGCACATTTTTCCCCTGAAAACAGAGGGTAAACAATTTCTGCGTGTTAAACGCTGATAATATGTTTTACCAACAGGGGGTGGGGATAGGGTTGCCACCTTTTCTTCAAGCCAAACCCGAACACTTTCGTGGCACACAGCAATTTTTTTGTAGTACACGCGGCTATAGAATTGTAAAATACCGGGGACACCTTTTGGGTTACCCAAAGAGAGTAGTAATGAGGTGTGCTACGGTGAACAGTGGCTGTGGCCAAATTGCAATAACAGTAGGGGGACTTAAATGGGCATGGTTAAATAAAACAAAAGCATTAGTGTAACCATAAAATATGATTTGATTAATAAAAGAAATGTCAGTTAAAATATGAAACTAGCCTACCTTAAAAGTGGACACTGTCAGCCAGTAGGGCAGAGGACGGTGTCAGTAGGGCAGTGGACAGTGTCAGTATGGCAGTGGACAGTGTCAGTATGGCAGTGGACATTGTCAGTAGAGCAGTGGACGGTGTCAGGACAGTGGACGGTGTCAGTAGGGCAGTGGATGGTGTCAGTAGAGCAGTGGACGGTGTCAGTAGAGAAGTGGACGGTGTCAGTAGAGCAGTGGATGGTGTCAGTAATGCAGTGAATGGTGTCAGCAGCATTTTAATTACAAAAAAAGCCAAAAAATTCAAAGCAATCCACAGGCACCCCACAACAGATTAAATATCACAGTGCCTGTGCCCCCCAATAGACCTCCATTACAGCGAGACAAAAAAAAACTTACCTTCCAGGACCCGCTGCAAAGATGTGTGTGTGAACCTGTTAGGGGGCGGGGTCTGTAATAACACGATTTCTCCTGCAAAAGCACCACTAGTTGCTAGGACATGAGTCCAGTGGCCCTCCATTCACTGTCTCTGGTGGCATCGGTGCCGGCAGCTAGGTGGGAGAGAGAGTGCACAGACAGACAGTGCAGTGTGACCCAGCTGCAGGACATTAGCCCTGCTGGAGCGGGGGAAGAAAGAAGGGGTTTGCATGCCATTTGGGGGTAGCTGATTGAAGGGGGTAGCTGACAGAGGAGGGTAGGTGACAGAGGGGAGGGGGTGGCTTACAGAGAGGGGCAGGTTGACAGAGGAAGGGGGGTTGTTGACAGAGAGGGGGGCTAATGACAGAGAGGGGGCTGACAGAGGCAGAGAGGGAGGCTGACAGGGGGGGGGTTGCTGACAGAGAGGGGGGTTGCTGACAGAGGGGAGTGGCTTACAGAGAAGGGTGGGCTGACAGGGGTGGATTGCTGACAGAGGGGGTGGCTTACAGAGAAGGGTCGGCTAACAGAGGGGGGTGACTTATAGAGAGGGGCAGGCTGACAGAGGGGGTGGCTTACAGAGAGGGGCAGGCTGACAGAAGGGGGGCTGCTGACAGAGGGGGCTGACAGGTTGGGTTGCTGACAGGGGGGGTTGTTGACAGAGAGGGGCTGACAGGGGGTTGCTGACACAGGGGGGCTGCTGACAGGGGGTGCTGACAGAGGAGGTTGCTGACATAGAGGGGTTGCTGTCAGAGAAGGGGGCTGACAGGGGGGTGCTGACAGAGAGGGGGGCTGACAGGGGGGTTGCTGACACAGAGGGGGGCTTGCTGACAGAGAGGGGGCTGACACAAGGTTGTTGCTGACAGGGGGGGTTGCTCATAGAGAGGGGGGCTGACAGGGGGTTGCTGACAGGGGGGGTGGCTTAAAGAGAAGGGTGGCTTACATAGAGGGGCGGGCTGCTGACAGAGAAGGGGGCTGATGGAGGGGGGGGTTGCTGACAGGGGGATGCTGACAAGGGAGGTTGCTGACACAGAGGGGGCTTGCTGACAGAGAGGGGGGCTGACAGGGGGTTGCTGACACATAGGGGGGCTTGCTGACATGGAGGGGGCTGACAGGGGGATTGCTGTAATAAGCCATCAGTGAAGTATGTACATTTTTTTTTCTTCTTTACCAATCAAAGCATTTGAGACCAGAGAAGTTGAACTGTTATTTTAAAAGTCCACTTTCTTTTACCCAGTCTAAAATGTTTCTTCAGTAACATGTGCCTGTAAGTTCTCATGTTGCTCTTCAAATTGATATACACTATATTACTTAAAGTATTGGGACGCTTGTCTTTACACGCACATGAACTTTAATGGCATCACAGTTTTAGTCTTTAGGGTTCAATATGGAGTTGGCCCACCCTTTGCAGCTATAACAGCTTCAAATCTTCTGGGAAGGCTGTCAACATTGTTTAGGAGTGTGTCTATGGGAATGTTTGACTATTCTTCCAGAAGTGCATTTGTGAGGTCAGGTACTGATGTGAACAAGAAGGCCTGGCTTACAGTCTCCACTCTTATTCATCCCAAAGGTGTTCTATCGGGTTGAGGTCAGGACTCTGTGCAGGACAGTCAAGTTCCCCAACCCCAAACTTGCTTATCCATGTCTTTATGGACCTTGCTTTGTGCACTGGTTCAAATCTTTTAGTGGAGGGGGATTATAGTGTGGGTTTTTTCAGGGGTTTGGCTTGGCCCCTTAGTTCTAGTGCAGGGAACTCTTAAGGAGTCAGCATACAAAAATATTTTAGACAATTGTATGCTCCCAACTTTGTGGGAACAGTTTGGGGATGGCCCCTTCCTGTTCCAACATGACTGCACACCAGTGCACATAGCAAGGTCCATAAAGGTGTTCTATCGGGTTGAGGTCAGGACTCAGGCCTGTCCAGATCCTCCACCCCAAACTTGCTCATTCATGTCTTCATGGACCTTGTTTGTGCACTGGT
Organism: Rana kukunoris; assembly: GCA_029574335.1. NCBI lineage: Eukaryota > Metazoa > Chordata > Amphibia > Anura > Ranidae > Rana > Rana kukunoris. Next base: position 563,803,498 of record CM056050.1, on the reverse strand, counting down.
GCACAGTCATGATGAAACAGGAAGGGGCCATCCCCAAACTGTTCCCACAAAGTTGGGAGCATGAAATCGTCCAAAATGTCTTATTATGCTGACACCGTAAGAGTTCCCTTCACTGCAACTAAGTGGACAAGCCCAACCCCTGGAAAAAATAAAACACACCATAATCACCCCCTTCCCCCAAATTATTTGGACCAGTGCACAACAAGTCCATGACCTCAACCTGATAGAACACATCTGTGATGAATTAGAGCATGTGCTTCTGGAAGAATGGTCAAACATTCCTATAGACACACTCCTAAACCTTGTGGACAGTCTGACCCAGTGTTGAAGTTGTTATAACTGTAAAGAGTGGGCCAACTCAATATTGAACCTTACGGACTAAGACAGGGATGCCATTAAAGTTCATGTGCGAGTAAAGGAATGTGTTCCAATACTTTTGGTAATCTAGTGTATATGTCCTTCTTGGATTCTATACCAAGTTACTAACATGATATGGAGGTTCAGCATGATCCTGTATACCTCACAGCTTTGCCCATACGTGTGTGACCAGGTTTTTGAAAGCTTTGGCCACAGGGGCGGACTGACCATTGAGTCACTCGGCACTGCCCGAGGGCCCTATGCCACTAGGGGGCCCCATTAGGGTTGCCAGGCTCAGTAAAACCAGGGACAGTATGTAAAAATCAGTGTTTTTTTTTTACATTTGTTCATGATATGTCTGAAACCGACATGCTTTTGATGTGAAAATCCTGAGATTTTAGCTGCCCCGTCTCTGCACTGCCTCCTGGCGTGGTGGCCATCAGTAAGCCCAGGGGCCCCATAATCTTCTATTGCCCGGGGGCCCCATGAGTTGTCAGTCCGCCCCTGTTTGGCCACCTACTTCTCAAAACAATGTGGATTAGAAAACCTGACCTGAATCTACCATTGCTTTATAATGTTATGTTTAGAGAACATATGGTTTAGCAATGTAGAAAAATAATATTGCTGTTCTGTGTTAAAAAATCTTTATGAAAGCTTCATATAATCATTGCGTACTTTCCATCTCTTCTGGTCTCCCTAATATGATGCAAAATATAAAAGTGTCTCATAAAAGCAAAATATACGCACGATGCTGAGCAGAAGAAACTAAAAACGTTAAATTCTTTAAAACACATGCAGAAGCTAAATCTATGTATAGATAAATATATAGCCATATAAAATCATAGTTTATATAGCTAGAAATATGTATATTTGTTAAGATATTTTAAAATGACTACTGTGGCAGTTTGGTCTACCAAGTAGCAATATAAACTGACATTTCTTATGTCAGCATAATCCAAAATAAATGGCAAAAAAGTAAAGTATTGAACTAAGATATAATAATTTGGCCTTACTTGTCATGCTGTAAAATTTATTTTAAAATGGTCAATGAATGTGAAAGGAATGCAGATTTTAACAACTGTAAAATATTACATTTCTCTCTCTTTTTTATTTTGCTTATTGTGGCTCTTTTTCTGCTTTTTTCTGTAACTCCTTTTTGCCTGTATATAAATGTAAGCGTTAGAACATTTTTTGCTTGAATTTTAGACACATTTGAAGTCTTGACACTATAAATAGAACAGGTCCCTTTTGAATATTGTCTAAGTTTTCTAAGCTTTTGATAGATTTCACCCTGAGATGTGGGCAGCTAAGGCAAGGATGTATCAAATAATTCTGGCATTCAGTTTTTGTATAATTAATAAGAAGTAAGTTAGCTAAGGTTACTGGATGTTTAACCCAGGATTTCTTTCTTTCTCTAAGTTTGATATTAGTTTCTACCCTAATGTAACTTAAAATTACTGTGTAGTGAAAAACTGAATAAAATTTGTTAACATATTTGCTAAAGGTCAGTATTGTAGGTGTTGCTGGACACTTCTGTTTCAAGTACCTGCTACATGTATGCTTGTGGAATTTTCCTTTTAACACCCTTGCATTTATTCGTTCTGCTAAATTTCTGCTCAGTCTTTTCAACGGAAGGTTTCAACGGAAGGTTTCAACGGAGGCAAATGCACTGGTGAAAGGTTGAATTTTTATGATCAAGTAACTGAAAATTAGTGATACCTTTCTGCAACCCTTTGTTAGATTAACCACTTGCTGGCAGAATGGCATGGCTGCGCAAAGCAACGTATAGGTATTTGCCACCACGCGGGCACGTGCGCCCCTGCCTCGAGCTCCAAGACCGTGCTCGCGGGACCTACGGACTCGATGTCGGCCGGTGTCCTGCAATCATGTTACAGAGCTGTAGAACAGGGAGATGCCTGTGTAAACAAGGCATCTCCCTGTTCTGCCTTGTGACAGGACACTGATCTACTGTTCCCTGTGATCGGGAGCAGTGCTCAATGTCGTGTCACTGGTAGCCCAGCCCCCTCACAGTTAGAATCATTCCCTAGGACACACGTAACCCCTTCTTCTCACCCTAGTGGTTAACCCCTTCCCTGCCAGTGTCATTTACACAGTAATCAGTGCATTTTTACTGTTGCCTCAGGTGCCCGAGCCAGGTCAGCCACGCTACCACCTTTCAGTGCATTTTCATAGCACTGATAGCTGTGTAAATGACAATGGTCCCAAAATGGCGTCAATGGTGTCCGATGTGTCAGCCATAATATTGCAGTCACGATAAAAATCGCAGATCGCCGCCATTACTAATAAAAATAAATTACTAATAAAATGATCCCCTATTTTGTAGATGCTATAACTTTTGCGCAAACCGATCAATATACGCTTATTGCTTAGTGCTCTGGTCAGACAGGGGGTAAATGCCGAAGTGGTAAACCGTGCCCAATCTTATATATTTTAATAGTGATAGAAAGTCTTTAAAATAAACATTTAATGAAAAATAATATGTAGAAAACCATTGCCGACCTACTCTTTTTTGAGAATGCTGGTTGCCTCTGTGTCATGCTGATCCAGGGGCTTCAATACTTTTTGACAAAGTAGTCTGCAAATCAGAAGCTCTTAATTCACTCTGGTTTACTAATCTGCTAGGCCTGGATTAATATAATAGACAGGGACAACTAGACAGGTATTTCTTGTACAAGGAGGCCAGCGATATCACGGCTCCCTTCTTTTTTTTTCCAGACATTTTTTTCAGTTAGCTAATAACAATCCCCCTTTTGTTAGCTACATCCCTGACTACCCATAGTAAAGGTCCAATGCCCATTTAGTCAAAGAGGTATGAGTACTGTATTTATTGGCATATAACATTCACTTTTTCACCCTGCAAATCAGTTGCAAATAGTGTGTGCGTCTTATACGCCAATACTGCAATTTGGGCTGCCTCACAGAGAACGGGGAGGGGGACGGGATGAGCACCATCAGATTGTATACAGCGAGAATCTCCTGTTTACACAATGGCCTCTGTAATATGAAGTGGGCCTGCATTGGACCAGTGTTCTGTCTATCATGGAAGCTGGCCCAGAAGGCTTTTCTTTAAAGAGGCCGCAGAGTAAACAGGAGATTCTCGCTGTATGTAATCTGATGGCGCTCATCCTGCCCCCCTCCCTGAGATGGACATTCATCAGGTTGCATTCATGGCAATTGGGAGGCTGCAGATGGGCATTAATCAAGCTACATTGATGGGCAATTGTATGGCTACAGATGGGCATCAATTAAGATGCATTGATGGGCAATGGTGAGGCTGCAGATGGGCATTGATCAAGCTGCATTGATGGGAAATTGTGAGGCTGTGGATGGGCATTAATCAAGTTGCATTGATGGACAATTTTGAAGCTGCAGATGGGCATTGATCAGGCTGCATTGATGGTCACTGACCAGTATTTTTCTTCAAAGTTCTTTATTTAAAAAAAAAAATCCTGAAACTTCCCTGTTAAAATGAAGCTGCGTGTTATACGCCTGTGCGTGTTATGTGCCTATAAATATGATAGTTAGAATTACATGCTTCCCCATGCTTCCAGAGCCTTTTCCTCTCCAAATGATCCATGAAGATGCTTCTCTTTGCTGATCATGTGACCATCCCTTCTTAAAGTTTTTGGGTAAATTGCAGAACTAGTGGTCTTACCCACAATCTGATGTGGGATTCAAAGAAAGTCGTGGTTACCACAGATGGTGAAGGATAAGCTAAGTATTCCTTTCTGTTATCCCCCCTAGGCTAAATGAGAATTAAAGCTTTAATTAATGGAGGGAAAATCTAACAACAGATGACCTTCACTTTTAGTGCCTATAGAAGGTAAAAAAAAAATGTAGCTCCTATGTACAATTCTTGGCCAGTCAATAGAATCACAGCCATTGCCTAAAGGTTTATTTACACATATTCATAAAATACTAATAAAACAAGGACGTGATCTGTATAAAACAAGGGATCCTCGTAGAATGGTGTTGCATCTGTTGCCAAATGTTAGCTGCCTACAGGCTGCAGTGATGAAAATCTAGCCCTATACTTTCAACAGATCATTTGTGTCAAGATAAGCTTTGGGCTTTTTTACTTAGGTCAGTTATGTTGGAGTTTATTGGAAATGATTTGCAGTTCACGGATTCATTTTATATGCTGTCTGGTGTTGTAGCTTAAAGCTTAAAGCCCAAGTCACAGAAACAGAAATTCTTAGACAGACATTGTACTAACAACCTCCATTTTTTATAGCTTTACCTTCACTTTCTTGTAAGGCTTCTTTCAGACAGGCAGCAATTTTTATCGCTCTTTGAAAAAGCATTTTGGCTCGTGGGGAATTTGGCAGGCGGCACCGCCTGGCAAGTTCTGCGGACCAAGTTGAAAATGCTTTACTTTGTGGCTGCAACATGTGTACAGCCCTGTCAGACTATAATGTTAGCATTTAGGTAGGTGGGCATCTGAAGGGGGGGATCACAGCTTAGCTAGCCTATTTTTACTGCACCCAGCATTTGAAAAAAGTGGGCTTGGTGTCTAAAAATGACTGTGCAGTCCAATAGGCACCAGGTTTGATCAGACTGCCCTGTAAACTTTATAATTTGAAAAAACCTGGCCTCTCTTTCTCCACACTACACGTCTGCATGAGGTTGCTTGCAATGGGGGTGGCCATTATTTATTTATGCCGGCATAGGGAGCTGGAGTGGGAGAACAGAAAGTGGAATTCCATGAAGAGAACAAGGGCATTCTAAGTAAATTCCAAGTAAAAAAACAATTAAAATCATAATAAACAGCTGCTTTGGACAGTAAAATGAAAAAGGGGAAAAAAGTTGTGATTTCAATGGGGATTTATATTCACATACTTATAGCAGACATTACAATCTTTCCATAGATGTTTTTTTCAGTTCCTTCTTCACTCTATGCTAAAAATCAAGTCTATTAACCACTTCAATTCAGGGCACTTTCACCCCCTTCCTTCCCAAGCCAATTTTCAGCTTTCAGTGCTCTCGCACTTTTAATGACAATTGCGCAGTCATGCTACACTGTACCCAAATGACATTGTTATAATTTTGTTCACACTAATAGAGCTTTCTTTTGCTGGTATTTATTTACGACTTATTTAATTTGTTTTGTGATATAAGTGAAAAAAAGCGCCCAAATTTTGAAAAAAATACAATATTGTCTACTTTTTATTTTAAATGGAATCCAATAAAATCTAATTTTATCATACATTTAAAGGGGTTGTAAAGGATTTTTTTTTTCGCTAAATAGCTTCCTTTACCTTAGTGCAGTCCTCCTTCACTTACCTCATCCTTCGATTTTGCCTTTAAATGTCCTTATTTCTTCTGAGAAATCCTCACTTCCTGTTCTTCTGTCTGTAACTCAACACCGTAATGCAAAGCTTTATCCCTGGTGTGGAGAAACCTCTTGAGGGGGGTGGGGGCGAGCAGGCAAGTCAGGACACTCTCTACTTTGCAGATAGAGAAAAGAACTGTGTGTTAGTGGGCGTTCTGACACTCCTGCTCGCCCCCTTCCCCCTCAAGAGGCTTTCTCCACACCAGGTGTTGAGTTACAGACAGAAGAACAGGAGGTGAGGAATTCTTAGAAGAAATAAGGACATTTAAAAGAAAAATCGAAAGATGAGGTAAGTGAAGGAGAACTGCACTGAGGTAAAGGAAGCTATTTAGGGAAAAAATATGTTTTCCTTTAAAACCCCTTTAAGCCTAAATGTACATGTCTTTGGTAAAAAAAAATCCTGTTATGCTGTGTATAGTAATTGGTTGGTGTGATCATGGACATATGTACGCAGATGATCATGTACAGATGTGCACAGGTGATCATGGACATATGAGTGCACATAATAATTGGGACATATGATTTTACTGGGACATATGTGGGGGACAGGTGTTCTTACTGTGTGGGGACATGTGTGTGTTTACACTGTGTGTGGTGACACTGGGCCGGTGATCAGTGTGTAAAAAGCTGTAAAATACAGCTTATACTCACTGATCATTGGCGATCCGCTCTCCACTCCTCACTGACAATTTCTGTGTGAGGAGAGGAGAGCCGATCGCCTAGCGACCGCCTCTCTATTTACATCACATCATGGCTGTGATTGGACACAGCCGTCATGTGATCAGGAGGGCCAATCACAGAGCCCTCCTGCTGATGCGCCATGTCCGGGTGACATAAGTGCATTCTGAGGGACATTCCGGAACATCTACTCAGAAAGATTAAGCACCCACCTGGCCGTATATGTGCAGTGGCCGAGTGGGAGGTGGTTAAAAAAAGTCTATTCAAAAACTTTCAGAGTTTCTTCTGAATACCCAAATTCCTTCTGTGACTGGAGAGATGTTCTTAGCACTGTCTTACCAGTCAGCAAGTCTTTCCTAGCAGACCAAGGCTTGCTAGTAGCAGTGCTTGTTATCAGTTTTTAACCACTTCAGCCTCAGACCATTTGGCAGCCAAATGACCGGGAGACTTTCTGAGATTCGGCACTAAGTCATTTTAAGGCCCCGTACACACGGCAGAGAAACTCGACGGGCGGAACACATCGTTCCGCCCGTCGAGGTTCTCTGCCGGCCGTCAGATTTGGCGACCCGCCCGTCGGGAAAGGCAACCAGCCATTCATCCCGACGGGCCGTCGAGCAAATAGAAAACCTGTTCCCTATTTGCTCAACGGGTTTCCCGACGGGCGGGGCTCGCCGAGAGCGTACACACGGCCGAGGTTCTCGGCAGAATGCGGCTCCCAGCGAGCTTCTCGCTGGTTTCTGCCGAGAACCTCGGCCGTGTGTACGGGGCTTAACTGACAATTGCGCAGTTGTGAGACGTAGCCCCCAAACAAATTTTACGTTCCTTTTTTTCCCACAAATAGAGCTTTCTATTGGTGGTGTTTGATCTACTATGCGGTTTATATTTTTTGCGCTATAAAAAAATAGAGCACAATTTTGAAAAAAAAAGCAATATTTTGTACTTTTTGCTATAATAAATATCCCATTTGTTTTAAAAATAGCAATTTTTTCTCAGTTTAGGCTGATATGTATTCTTCTACATATTTTTGGTAAAAAAAATTGCAATAAGCGTATATTGATTGGTTTGCACAAAAGTTATAGGGCCAGATTCAGAGAGCGATTACGGCGGCGTAAGTCTAAATTTGCGCATGCGTTTCGATACTCCGCATCCCCAAAACGAGATACGCAAGAAATCTACTTTTTTTTGTCCAGCGTAATTTCGTTAGACAGGTGCATCCGTCCGCGCAAAACTGCGCTAGGCACACATTGATTTGCTATTCAAATTTGCTAATGAGGGAGTTACGGGGATCCACAAAAGAATGTTGGTGCAGCGCACGCTACGCGCTGTGCGCAACAGCTAAATGTCCTGTCTAAAATTAGACCATATAAAAGCTGGTCTAAAATTACAAAATCCGTCTACATGTCAGATAAAGCAACAATGTTAGTGAGGAGCTGAGCAGTCACACATGTTGCCCAACAAACTGTATGCCAACATGCCAGTGTCATCCATGCTCATAGCTATACTACTGACTTTAGATGAGCAAAGAAGGAGGAGGGCACTGAGAAAGGCACTGAGGAGGGCACAGGATTTTTTTTTTTTCAATTTTTTTTTGGCTTATATCAACTTTTCAATTTAATCTAATCTAATACAATATTCTTATCTGATACAAGCCCCTCAATCTTCACTCTTCACTCTTCACGGGAGAGGATATATCACACACGCCTAGACATCTATGGCATGAGTGATTCTGAGGTGCAGGAGGACATCACCAGCCCAACACATGACACTACCCATGACACCCATGACAGCTACATATACAATCAGAGTCCCATCCCCACAGATTTCAAACAGAATATGTATGGGGACAGCTGGCTGGTTGGTGAGTGACATGGGTGGCAGGCATGACTGCCCCCCCCCCATGATGCACACATCACAAGGGGCACATGCACTACTAACATCCTCCTGTCTTTTCCCTTCAAGGTGACTCTGCATATGCACTGGGACCCCATCTCATGACCCCATCTCATGCCAGCTCACATTATGCATCTTTGCACGTTAAACACACACATTAATCATGGCACAATGAGAATGCATGCATGCACACCACGGTGGTCCCTAGCACACACACCCCACATCCTCATCACATTGGATTGGCACCAGTCCATCATGCAGGACTTGTGAGCTGCAACGCCATGCCACGGCTCCAATTATGTCACTGTACATTCATACACCATTCACACGGACCTGGGGATCACTTCTCCACCACAAATGAGGGTGACACCCCTTTTCTGGAAGGAATGTCACCCCCACATTCCCAAACAGAACCAAAAAAAAAAAGAATGCCCAGCAAAAATATAATTTAAACAAAATAACAACAAAGAAAACACATAAAAGACAAAAATCACTCTGCAAAACAGTCCCCAAATATATCAAAGACACGTCACAAACAAACAAACAAACAAACACTAATAAACAACAGAACAAGAGCACCTTGCTGTATAGGGAGGGATACAAAGGGATGTACTTTTGCAAAGGAAGTGTGTTTGTGTCTGTCTATTTATGCTGTTTGCGTAGTTCACTAATTTGCCCTAGTCCACTTCCAATTTCACTGATTGTGCCGTTCCCGAGTTGTGAGCATGCGCACAGAGGTGCTGACCATGGTCTGCTTCAAGCGCGCATGCGCGAGCCGGCCGGCCCTTTATTTGCATGGGGTCACGGCTCATTTCCATGTAACACACCCACGTCCTTCCCAATTTGTATTACTCCGCCTTGCGCCTCTGAAATAACGTTGCACAGGCGCAAATTTCTGCATAAAACCGACGAGAATAGGGTGATTGCACCGCTACATTGCGCCAGTCTAACGTAAAGGCGGTGCGCTGCGCCGGTCCAATAATGCACAGATGTACCTGAATCTGGCCCATAGCATCTACAGAATAGGGGATAGTTTTATGACATTTTAATTATTATAATTTTTTTTACTAGTAATCTGCGATTTTTATCGTGACTGCGACATTATGGCGGACACATTTTGACACATTTTTGAGAACATTGTCATTTTACAGCGAGCAGTGCTATAAAAATGCACTGATTACTGTGAAAATGACACTGGCAGTGAAGGGGTTAACCACTAGGTGGCGCTGTAGGGGTTAAGTCTGTCCTAGGGAGGAGTGAACGGTTAGGGGGAGAAGCTACGAGCGATACGTCAGTGATCACTGTTCCCGATCACAGGGAACAATAGATCCCTGACATGTCACTAGGCAGAACATGGGGATTGCTTGTTTACAAAGGCATCCCCCTGTTCTGCCTTTGTCGACCACAATCGTGGGCTGCCCGGGAACATAGAGTTCATGAGGCACGCAAATTTAAAGGAACGTACAGGTACGACCATTTGCCTGCCCATGCCATTCTGCCATTGTATATCGGCATGCGGCGGTCGGCAAGCGGTTAAAGGGTTAGTGGTCTTTTATTGATGTATGGTGGTTTTGTTTAAAAAAAGGAACTTGAAAAAGGTGCGCGCCGTGTGTCATCAGACATCCAACACACGGCACTTGCATTGAAACGCGTCGTATCATCGAGGCTCTACGTGATGACGTCATTCCCCCCTTCCAAGCCATAGCGTCCCAACGTGCGTTCCAGAGTGCGCTCCAGCTTCCATTGCTGACACGCTCGTACACAACACCTGCACGCCCCCGGAACTCAGCGCTGTTTGTTTTTCCTGCATAGCAGACATCAGTATGAAGAGTTCCCCGGGACCCAATCAACTCTCGGCTGGTTTGGATGTTTCATGAAGACCTCTACCTTATGCCTGTGTACTTCAACTATTATGTGAGTGCTTTTATGCTATCTTTTCATTAAAGTCCAGCAGTCTATTTAGTGGCGCCTGTCTTTTTGTTTTCTTAAATAGATAGCATTGTTAAGTGTTAACACATATAGTTATGAAAAATGATGAGAAAAATGTTGAGTAAAAATGCTTCATATATGTCGCAATTCCTTCTGTGCCTGAAGAGATGTCATTATATGTGGTAGAGAGTTTAGACAAAGCCAACAATTCTATCTACGGTATATGGAACAGGGGACTTTTTAAGGGACAACCATAGAGAAAAGTTGGAAAGGTTTAAGAGTCTGCTTAAAAGCCAAGCAGCTACTTGTTGAACATTTGGGTGAAGTACTGATTAAGGGCGAAATATGGGGTCTTACAGTAGAAAGGGAAAGATCAACAGGATGAAGTAAGATAAGGGAGGGAGAGGAAACAGGGTAGGAAGGCAAAACAGGGGGTTAAGTAACAAGGAAACAGAAGGGGAGAGTGTGGCATTTCCAGACCTTTGAAACAAAAGTAATCTCCAATGTAAATTACAAAAACTCAGTGGAAGTACAGAGTTGAAACATCTGAACACGTGTTCTTCCAAATTTTTACTAAGGGTAGAGGTTAGGTTCCCCATAATCTGTATATCATTGACCCTGGTAAACCATTGACTCAATGTGGGTGGGCTTGTTTGTTACATGCCCTGGTAACATTAGTAGAATACATCAGTTGTGCTAATGGAATCTATGAGATCATATGTGCAAAAACAAAAATGAACAAAATAAATAAATATGTGTCACACTGGTGAATTTTACATGAAAAAGAAATGAGTCCACCATAAATAATAAAGTCCATGTGAGAAATCAAATCCACTGTAAATAGGAAGGCTCAAACTGTCCAACACTAAAGCCCTGTACACACGATCGGATATCTGATGGAATCTAATCTGATGGATTTTTTTTCGTCGGATATCTGATGAAGCTGACATTCATCAGTCTTGCCTATACACTATCAGTCAAAAATCCGACCGTGTCCAAACACGGTGACGTAAAACACTATGATGTGCTGGGAAAAATGAAGTTCAATGCTTCGGAGCATGCGTTGACTTGATTCTGAGCATGCATGGATTTTTGACCGATGGACTTCCACACAGACGATCGTTTTTTCCTATCATTTTTTTATCCATAGAAAAAATTATTTTACCGATGGAAAACAAACCGATGAAAACAGTCCATCGGTCTGTTTTCATCGGACAAACCGATTGTGTGTACAGGACTTTCAAAAGGGACCACGTGAAGTTACCACCACCAAGGATAGATGTACTCTTACCAGCTGGTTTTGACCCTCTGAACAGAGAAGTAAAAATAATGTGCTCCAAAGAGAACTCCTTCCACTTGTAGCATTAGGGGTAATTCAACCCAATGGAAAAAGGATCCAGCAGTATATTATTTGAATCCACATCCATTTCACTATGAACGAGGCTCTAAAACTCCTATTTTAATGTTAAGTTATAATTTACTTTGAAAGTGAACATGCTCCACTCTGTAGTAATTCAGGGTATCTGTGGTGTGTAGTGCCCCGTACATACGATCAAAATTTCTGATAGAAAAAGTCAGATGGACCTTTTCCATCGGATTTTCCGATCGTGTGTAGCCCCATCTGAGTTTTTTCATCGGAAATTCCAATGAATGTCATTAGAGTTTAGATATAGAACATGTTCTATTTTTTTCCAATGGATTTCCGATGTGATTTGGCCAGGCAAAAACCTGATCCTGTGTACGCGGCATTGGCCTGATAAGTGCACATTTTTATAATGCAATATAAAACAACAGTTTAGTAATAAGTAAACACAATCATTAAAGACAAATGCAAACACAACAGCATCATAACCGACAAGTGTAATAAATTATGAAGAAAAATCTAATGCTTTGTTATTCCATTTTTTTTTTTTTTTTTTATTTGAAGTGTTTTTTTTATTTTTTTTCCAGAACTGTGTTTTTTCATGCAATTATTTGATGATGGAGCAAAAACTCCAGCTCTTTTTCTGTAATGACTTTAACTGCTGCATGTCTTTAATATAATTGTATGCTTTGTTTGGTTCAATATAATGATTATGTTGTTGAAGATTACATAAATAGTGGAGATGGGTTCCGTTATGTTACCTTTTCATCCCAGGATGTTGTTATGCTCCTTCAGTACTTCAAAGAGTCACTGTACCATTGTTTAAAAACTCTGAAGATGCTCACAATAGATTTTTTTTTTAGATAAAAGCAATATTTCGCAAGATCTTCAATAGATATTTTGTTCTGTATGGACTAAACACTTTACTGCAGAAAAGTTTAGTTTTTGTTCTGTTGTTAAAGATTAGAGGTTTAAGGGTCATTTCATGAATGTCACATTCAAACAGTGTATTGCACATGGCTTGCTCAGTTTTTTTTAACACAATTTGAAAGTGCAGTAGATTAAAAACAAATTACCTGCCAACTTTATATTGTTAAATGCAGTTTTGTATATCTCTATGCTGAGATGGCCATAAAGGCAACTGGTCAGCTCACCCAGTGGTCTGCTATCCCCTTTGCCCTCTCTATGTCATGGATCATGCAGAAAGCTGAATCTCCCCTTAAAAAAACTGCCATTGCCAAAGAAAAACTGGAAAATGCCCAGAATAGGTCCAGAAGCACTGTAAACAACATTCTAGGTCTGGTTGCAAGCAATGGCAGGCAAAAAGTAAACAAAAAAAAGGAAATACAGTAAGTGGGACTTTGAAAGAGGTGTGCTACTGCTGAAAAAAACAAGTGTATGGAATGCAAATAAATATGAGAAAAAAATAGCGCCAAACGTGTCCGATGTGTCTGCCATAATGTCGCAGTGACGATAAAAATCGCTGCTCGCCGCCATTACTAGTAAACAAATATTAATAAAAATGCCATAAAACTATCCCCTATATTGTAGAAGCTATAACTGTTGCGCAAAGCAATCAATAAATGCTTATTGTGATTTTTTTAACCAAAAATGTGTAGAAGAATACGTATTGGCCTAAACTGTGGAAAAAAAAGTTTTTTTTTATATATATATATTTTTTGGGGATATTTATCATAGCAAAAAAGTAAAAAATATTGCTTTTTTTTTCAAAATTGTCGCTCTTTTTTTGTTTATAGCGCAACAAATTAAAACTTTTTGATCAAATACCAGCAAAATAAATCTCTATTTGTGGGGAAAAAAGGATCAATTTTGTTTGGGAGCCACGTCTCACGTTTGCGCAATTGTCAGTTAAAGCGACAAAGTGCCGAATCGCAAAAAGTGCTCTGGTCTTTGGCCAGCCAAATGGTCTGGGGCAGAAGTGGTTAAAATAGTAGGACTCCTATACTGGTCACATTGGAGCAAGTTAAAATGTTGTCAAGGTTGGATATTATCACCAATTCGCTGAAGCATTTTCTTCATAGACTAAATATTTTATTTTTGGACATTTACTGAACACCTTATTGGAAATTCGATTGTATATATTTATTTGTATGTGTATATTTAAGAATTAATTTTGGTCTACACATTCGTGTTTTTTAACATCCACACCAGTACACACCACACCTGTTTGGCAGTGCTACACCATAGATATTTAATATTTGTTCACATATTGTAACAATAGCCTGACCTTGTTATCTGTCCAAACCTTCCAGACAAAGATAAGATAGAGAGAGCAGGAGTTCATTTCTAATACAATTCACATAAAAATGTGTATTTTGAGTGACCTTAAAACAACTGCAATGGTTCCTGGGCTGCCCTTTTGCTGACATGCTCTAAAATAGGCTCTTAAGTTTTTCTTCAGAATCTACAGATCTCTTTTGAATGTGTTGATGTCCACAAGCATAATAATACAACTGTAAGTCATGTATACATTCATTTTTGTTTTACAGCCCTATGTCCTCCCAATGAGAAGTTGTGCGCCGATGATCTTACATGCATACAACAATCCCTGTTTTGTGATGGGATACCAAACTGTCCAGATGGTTCTGATGAATCCACCAAAACATGCGGTAGGGTCAACATGATGAATTCAGTCAATATTCTTTTGATCGTTCAACATTTTATTTTTTTAAATGTTTAAGATTTTTATTGAAAGTTTGAAATAAGTACATTGCATATGCAGATGCTTAAAAGCGTATGTACCAAGTACAACATGTTAAATACACAGAAGAGAAAAGAAACAACAGAATCAAAATTAGTTTAACACAGTCATTTCAAATTCACAAATCGTGAGTGAGTGAAAAACGTATATAGCGCAACACATGCAAACTGAATCGCCTCAGGGCGCTTGGAATCCATTCCCTACTGTATTTTGCCTTCAGAATAGATGGGTTTTGAGTTTTTTCCTGAAGGCCTGGTGATTCACTTCCGTTCGGATGCTAGCTGGTAGTGCGTTCCACAGTCTATGTCCTTGGACTGCAAATCTTTGTTCTCCTTTGGACTTGTATCTGGCCTTGGGTATCTGGAGTAGTTTTTGGTTAGTGGAACAGAGAACACAATGGGGGTTGTGACAATTTAATTTTCCGCATAGATATTGGGGGGCACTTCCTTGAACACACTTATGCTTCAGACAAAGTGTGTTAAACGTAATTCTGTCTTTTACAGGCAACCAGTGAAGGGATTTCAGGGAGGGAGAGATTGATTCCCAGGGTTTTTTCCCAGTCACAAGTCGTGCCGCCCGTATTTTGAACGACTTGTAGACGAGCGATTCGGTACTTTGGGAGTCCGAAGGGCGTTTGCATAGTCGAGTCTGGAGTTGATTATCATTCCCAGCACGACTGCAGTGTCTTCTTTCGGGATAAAGGGAATGAGTCTCCGTATGACTAAAATACCACTGGGTCATGTTTCACTTTTTGACCCAAACTCTACTCTATCTAGGGTTGCCAACCTTCACGTATGTCGAGTATTTGTTCATACTAAAAGCATGGGCTTTGTCATAAGAGAAGTTAGTTCTGACTAGAGAGAGGACTTTCAATGGGTTAGGCGCAAAGAGAGATTTCCAGTGTCTGACAAGAATACCTCTGGTTGCTGATAGAAAATAGGTAATAATTGTATGATATTCTTTCATATATTGATCAATGTCTAAATTTAATAATGCTAAGGCAGGGAAAATATGCCACAGTATTCAGGTAATTTCATAGATTATTGCAGATATCTTATGCTAAAAACTGTTTAAGCACTTGCAAGCCCAAAGTATATGGTACAGAGAGCCCACCTGCCTGGAATTCCACCAGCACATAGGTGAACTGGTGATGGGAATTTTGGATATGTGTAGAGGTGTGTAGTACCATCTAGATACAATTTTTTGATGCATCTCCCAATGATTGGCATTGCATGATGCTAAATACAAAGATCAGAATGTGACAATCCATTGAGCATTAGAAACCTGTTGGCTGAGATCTAACTCCCATTTTTTAATGGCATCTGACTTACAAAAAATGTTTGTCCTAAAATAGAGCATAGAAAAGTGATATTGCCATTCTACATTAAATAAACATTAAGACTAAAAATAGAGTCAATTGTAAAATATATGTATGTTAATTAAATGTATCTACATAATAGCTGATGCCGTATGGACAAACGTGAATAACAAACATACAATGGCATAGGATAGACCATATACATAAGAAGAAATCCTAGTATCGTAACATAATGCATTGAATTATGCCAGAATGGAAGCTATAGAACGCAAATTGGACATTATAATCTCCAGGGATAACCAGAACTTGGATCATATTTATGTCCTACAAGAACAGCTTGACACAGCTCTACCCAGAATTTATGACCTCGAGAATAGGTTGAAGAGATATAATTTTCTTTTCACATTGAGGCGTTTTCAGGTGCTAAAGGGCTAAAAATAAAGTGCCTGAAAAATGCCTCCGCTGCAGCCCCAGTGTGAAAGCCTGAGTGCTTTCACACTGAAGCGGTGAACTTGCAGGACGTTAGAAAACATCCTGCAAGCAGCACCTTTAGAGCAGTGTAGGAGTGGTATATACACAGCGTCGTGACGTCACCCGCGGCCATCACGCTTAGTTTGTTTACATGCTGCATCATCTGGCACCAGATTTGGTGCCTGGTTTGTAAGTTTTTTACTATATATTTTTTATTAAATATCATTCATTTTATGCAGAGAGCACTGTATCTTTGTCCTTTGTATCCCCATGATCGCATGGTACCTTGGATAACACTACATATTGGCTTATACTCTCTCCTGGTTCCTGATCGTATTTGGATCCATTAAAGTGCCCGCAAAGGAATGTGTGTTTGACCCTCCGTAATTAAAGGGTCCCTTTGGTGAGGTGAGCAGCCATTTTTACCACTGGTGGAGGTTTATCACACCCACGGAGTCACCTGTATGTCTTTATATGTGTACCAGCATTGAAGACCGCAAGGATGGTGTATTATACATTCAGGGGCGGACTGACCATAGGGCAATTCGGGCACGGACCGAGGGCCCGTGGCCAGTAGGGGGCCCCATGACAGCTTCCAATTAGCTCTATGCTACCCTTCAATCAGCGCTAGTCCGACGGGTAGACGGGTCCTGAATCAGTGCTTCCTAGTACCAATAGACTGCCGCGCGGGAAGCAGCTGTGAACATACCTCTCGTGATGCGCTCCTCCTCCCCGCCGGCCCCTCCTCTCTCGTCTGTCCGAGGTGATGACAAATGCAAGCACCTGGAGTGGACGGGAGGGAAGGAGGGGCCGGCGGGGAGGAGGAGCGCATCACGAGAGGTATGTTTACAGCCGCTTCCCGCGCTACTCTGCATATAGGAACTAGTAAAGTAAAGTGCACTAGTAAGTGCAGCAGAGAGCAGATTGTATGCTGCTCTGTGCCCCAAAGCCCTGAATGCTGTCTCTTGCCATATAGTCTGCCCATGCCCTGCTCTCTGCCCCATCCCCTGTAGTCTGCCCCCTTGCCCTGCTTTCTGCCTCATGCCCTAATGTCTCCCTATGCCCTGCTCTGTGCCCCCATGACCTGATGACTCCCCAGTACCCTGTCTACCCTATGCCCTGCTATCTGCCCCCATGCCCTGCTCTTTGCCCCATGCCCTGCTGTCTGCCTCCATGCCCTGATGTCTGCCCCATGCTCTGATGTCTACCCTATACCATGTTTGGTGCCTCCTTGCTCTGCTCTGTGCCCTCCATGCCCTGCTGTCTATCTTATGCCCTGATGTCCACCCCCATGCCCTGTCTATGCCATGCCCCGCTCTGTGCACCCATGCCCTGCTCTGTGTCCCCATGCCCCGCTCTGTGCCCCCATGCCCCGCTGTCTACCCTATGACCTGCTCCATGCCCTGCTGTTTACTTATGCCCTGCTCCGTACCCCTATGCCCTGCTGTCTGCCCCATGCCCTTCTCTATACCCCATGCCCTTCTCTATGCCCCGTGCTCTGATGTGTGCCCCCATGCCCCGCTGTCTACCCTATGACCTGCTCCATGCCCTGCTGTCTGCCCCCATGCCCTGATCTTTTCCCCCCATGCCCTGCTGTTTACTTATGCCCTGCTCCGTACCCCTATGCCCTGCTTTCTGCCCCATGCCCTTCTCTATACCCCATGCCCTTCTCTATGCCCCGTGATCTGATGTGTGCCCCCATGCCCTGCTGTCTGCCTCCATGCCCTGCTGTCTGCCTCCATGCCCTAATGTCTGCATCCTTGCTCCGACGTCTACCCTATACCATGCTCGGTGCCTACTTGCACTGCTCTGTGCCCCCCATGCCCTGCTGTCTACTTTATGCCCTGATGTCCCCCCCATGCCCTGTCTGCCCCATGCCATGCTCTGTGCCCCCATGCCCTGATGTCTACCTTATGCCCTGCTGTCTGCCCCCATGCCCTGATCTTTTCCCCCATGCCCTGCTGTTTACTTATGCCCTGCTCCATACCCCCATGCCCTGCTGTCGGCCCCCATGCTCTGCTGTCGGCCCCATGCCCTGATGTGTGCCCCATGCTCTGATGTGTGCCCCCGTACCCTGATGTCTGCTCCACACCCTGCTTTGTGCCCCATGGATTGCTGTCTGCCCCATGCCCAGTTGTCTGCCCCTATGCCCTGTGGCCACATGCCCTGGTCTGTGCCCCATGCCCTGGTCTGTGCCCCGTGCCCTGCTGTCTGCCCCATGCCCTTCTCTATGCCCCCATGCCCCGATGTCTGCCCCACACCCTGCTCTGTGCCCCATGGCCTGTCTGGCCTATGCCCAGCTGTCTACCCCATACTCTGATGTGTGCCCCATGCCCTGCTACCTGCCCCCATGATGTGCCCTGTGATGTGTCCCATGACCTACTGTGTACCCAATGATGTGCTCTACTGTGTGCCCCATGCCCTAATATGTGCCACATTGTGTGCTCAATTTCCTCCTGTGGGCCTTGTGATGTTTCCTGAGCCCTACTGTATGCCTCATGATGTGCCCTGTACCCTGATGTTTGCCATATGATGTGCCCTGCTGTGTGACCCCTGATGTATCATTCAGTGCCCCATAGTGTGCCCTATATGTGCCCTCTTGCTCCATGTAATATCCCTTGCTGTGCTCTATAATGTATCCTCTTGCCCCCATGTAATATGCCTTGCTTTGCCTCATAATGTGCCCTGCTGTGCCCCATAATATGAGATTTTATGTTTCCTAATGTGCTCTGCTGTGCCCCTTAATGTGACCTCATGTAATATGCCCTGCTGTGTCCCATTATGTGCCCTCTTCTCCCCATGTAATATGCCCCATAATGTGCTTTGTTGTGCCCCCAATATACTCTGCTGTACCCCATAATGCGCCCTCCTGCCCCATGTAATGTTCCATGCTGCGCCCCTCTGCCTACCCCTGTAATGTACCCTATATTAATGTTCCCTGCTGTCCCCTTATGTAATGTGTCCTACTGTGCCCCCCCAACCTGTAATGTTCCCTAGTGTTCCCCATAATGTGCCCTGCTGCTCTCCATGTAGTGTGCCCTCCTGCCCTCCACACACACATATTGTGCCCTCCTGTGCTATGACCTGCTAACTTGTATACTTTGCCATGGATACATTATGCTCTGTCCTGCTGCCCCCTGTGCACTGTTTATCTCAAGTTCATCCCAGAATCGAGGCATCCACGCAGTGCAAGCTGGGGGTGGGGCTTTGTGTGGGTGTGGCTTGAGTGTGGGGGGAGACACAGGGGGCCCCACGATCTCCTGTTGCCCGGGGGCCCCATGAGTTGTCAGTCCGCCCCTGTATACATTTATGGACTGTTGTCATTAGCGCTGCACCATCTGCTATATATCCATGTAAGAGATTTTGTTCATTGACCCTGATGTGCAGCTGCTTTTTTTAGGGGTATTATCTGTCCATTGCGCTGATTTGGTTTCTCGCATACATATACACCGCTCCGACACTGCCCCTGCCCATTCAAATGAACACTTTTCAAGGGCATTTAACCCTTTCTTTGGCTGAAAAGCGCTGCTAAAACATCGGTAAAGTGGCCACGTTGTGTGTGTGAAAGGGCTCTAAACATCTTATTCCGGTAGAGTGTATTGTGGTCGCTCGGCGAGCCGAGCAACAGTCGAATGCACTAACAAATTTGGTTGTTCTGAGAAAACGGCGGAACAGCCAAAGTTTGTCTCGAACTCATGTGCGGGCCGAAGCAAAGATAAAATATTAATTTCTGTACAGCTTTAAAAGAAATAACCTATCATTACATTGTTAACATTTAAAAACTGAATACATACATATTTTTGTAGATGATACATTTACTCTAGCTTTTTTTATACATCATTTTATACTCTAAAATAACCTTGCTTAAAACACTTTCACTGAGACTAATGTTTCCACTTAGTTATGTCTGAAACGCACAAATGAATGAATTTAATGTGCTATAAGTAGTAGTTGAGATGTACAGTTTAAAATATGCAGTATGAAATGTTATTTCCTTCCGAACGGAACAGAAATGTAACTTAGCTACACATTTGAAGTGTACCTGTACTAAAGTAAATTCTTTCAAGTAAAACAACCACAGATTGGGTAATGCCAACCCGCCAACGTCTTTGGGTCTTTGGAGGTAATCTAACTTGGTCCTGGGTGGTCTATTCTTCCAGATCGAAGTACGAAAGATAGAGTTCACTATTCTAAAGATTTTGAAAAGGAACAACAACTGGGTGATTGTGAAGACAATAAAGTACTGTAGTTATGGTATGAGAATAATTTTTATCAGGTTCACTTTGCCCACCACTGATATGCGGAGGTTGTTGACCCTTTCCCTAAACCTTTGAACTAAGGGTGTTTAGATGGCTAAAATCCTATGGATTGGAGGTAACCTGGGTCCCGAGGTACTTGAAGGATGTTGTAATGAGTATTGGACGAGGCCACTGATTTTGTGGCATCCCCATCCAACAGTAGTAAAGCAGATTTTGACCAATTGATATGTAAGCCAGAAAAGGTACCAAATTTGGTTATAGTTGTCATGGCCTCCCACAGGGAAGTGTCAGTATCCCCTAGCATGAGTAAGGTGTTGTCAGCATATAATATTACCCTGGGTTAGCCCTGATCTCTATGGCCAAAGGTTTAATAGCCAGTTCTATCTCTCTCTCTCTCACAGAGCGCTTACCTTAAACCAGGTATAAGTAGACTTGTATGAGTGTAAATGTAAATGTTACCATGTTTTTATTAAACACAATGTAAACATTCACAGTACAGGTGGAAAAGGTATGCGAACCCTTGGATTTAATAACTGGTTGAACCTCCTTTGGCAGCAATAACTTCAACCAAACGTTTTCTGTAGTTGCAGATCAGACGTGCACAACGGTCAGGAGTAATTCTTGACCATTCCTCTTTACAGAACTGTTTCAGTTCAGCAATATTTTGGGGATGTCTGGTGTGAATCGCTTTTTTGAGGTCATGCCACAGCATCTCAATCGGGTTGAGGTCAGGACTCTGACTGGGCCACTCCAGAAGGCGTATTTTCTTCTGTTTAAGCCATTCTGTTGTTGATTTACTTTGGGTCATTTTGGGTCATGCTTTGAGTCATTGTCCTGTTGCAACACCGATCTTCTGTTGAGCTTGGAGATCTCATTAGTCTAGGGGTTCACATACGTTTTCCACCTGCACTGTGAATGTTTACATGGTGTGTTCAATAAAAACATGGTAACATTTAATTATTTGTGTGTTATTAGTTTAAGCAGACTGTGATTGATTATTATTGTGACTTAGATGAAGATCAGATCACATTTTATGACCAATTTGTGCAGAAATCCATATCATTCCAAAAGGGTTCACATACTTTTTTATTGCAACTGTATATAAATATAATTAATGCTTAAGCATCCCCACAAGTTCAAGGACTTAGCACCATAATATAGCCCCTTAAGGGTCCCTAACTGCAAAAAAACACAAACTGGTCCTGAAAGAATCTAGACTTTACATAAACCTGATGAGACAGTTACTCCAATATATATGCTATTAAAATATATATTTATTTACATAATCATTAAAAAGCATTTTGGTAAAACATATATAGAATGTCATCCACAGTATAGAAAGAACAGAGCCTTCCATAAGATGAGAAAACACTTTGGCATGGCGTCATGCAGTTTGACCAAATTGGTCTTCCCAATATCTCAACTCTTAGGCCTCGTACACACGATCAAATCTGTCTGCTGGAAACGGTCTGCTAGACCGTCCCAGCAGACAGATTCGATCGTGTGTACGGCCGAGCCGAGGGATGCTTTGAAATCTATCGGGTGGGAATCCGTCCGCCCGACATGTCTGCTGGTTAGTACACTTACCAGCAGACATGTCGTCCCGCACCGCCGCCGAATAGATTCGGCGCATGCGCGGAAGTGTTTTACTTCCTGGTGCGGTGACGTGGCGGCGTCAACGTCACTGACACGTCAGCGCGCCATCTGCTGGCGGGGATTTTGGTTTGCTCGTGTGTACACGCGAGCAAACCAAAATCCTATCAGACAGATTTGTTCAAATCGGTCGGTCCGACCGATTTGAACAAATAGATTGCCTCGTGTGTACGAGGCCTTACACAATAGTATGCAGAAAAGCGTCCCTTCTTCATTTGTCAATGTGTTTTGTGGCCATGCCGCTTCTTAAGGACAGTAGGGTATTATAATTATGCACTAAATACAATAAAGAAAAAAGACAGTATAAGTACTCCTATACAAATTCTGTACATTACCATACAAAATCAAACAACTTGTATTATTTTATACTCTAACACGGCACATGTGGAGTGGACATGTGGAGTGGGAAGAATCAGGGGCGGACTGACCATTTGGCCACTCGGGCACTCTCTGAGGGCCCCATGCCACTAGGGGGCCCCATCAGGTTTGTCAGCCTCAGGAAACAGTATGTAAAAATCTGAGTTTTTAAAAAAATACCAAGATTATAGCTGCCCTGCCTCTCCAGTACCTTTTCAGTCTGTGTATACTGTATGTATATACTGTGTGTGTATATTGTGTGTCTGTGTGTGTATACTGTGTATGTATACTGTATGAGTTCCTTTAAAGTGTGCTATTTGCATTTGGAATCTGTTGCTGTCAACTCTCAATATGAGATCTGAAGAGCTGTCACTATCAGCGAAGCAAGCCATTATTAGGCTGAAAAAACAAAACAAACCCATCAGAGAGATAGCAAAAACATTAGGTGTGGCCAAAATCAACTATTTAGAACATCCTTAAAAAGTAAGAATGGACCAGTGAGCTCAGCAACACCAAAAGACCAGGGAGGCCACGGAAAACAACTGTGGTGGATGACCGAAATAATTTTTTCCCTGGTGAAGAAAACACCATTCACAACAGTTGGCCAGATCAAGAACACTCTCGAGGAGGTAGGTGTATGTGTGTCAAAGTCAACAATCAAGAGAAGACTTCACCAGAGTGAATACAGAGGGTTCACCACAAGATGTAAACCATTGGTGAGCCTCAAAAACAGGAAGGCCAGACTAGAGTCTGCCAAACATCTAAAAAAGCCTTCACGGTTCTGGAACAACTGGACAGATGAGTCCAAGATCAACTTGTACCAGAGTGATGCATGATCCAAAGCATACCATCTCATTAGTGAAGCATGGTGGAGGTAGTGTCATGGCGTGGGCATATATGGCTGCCAATGGAACTGGTTCTCTTGTATTTATTGATAATGTGACTGCTGACACAAGCAGCAGGATGAATTCTGAAGTGTTTCGGGCAATATTATCTGCTCGTATTCAGCCAAATGCTTCAGAACTCATTGGACGGTGCTTCACAGTGCAGATGGACAATGACCCAAAGCATACTGCAAAAGCAACCAAAGAGTTTAAGGGAAAGAAGTGGAATGTTATGCAATGGCCAAGTCAATCACCTGACCTGTATCCGATAGAGCATGTATTTCACTTGCTGAAGACAAAACTGAATAAGCAGGAAATGAAGACAGTTGCAGTAGAGGCCTGGCAGAGCATCACCAGGGATGAAACCCAGCGTCTGGTGATGACTATGTGTTCCAGACTTTAGACTGTAATTGACCGCAAAGGATTTGCAACCAAGTATTAAAAAGTGAAAGTTTGATTAATGATTGTAAATCTGTCCCATTACTTTTGGTCCCTTAAAAAGTGGGAGGCACATATACAAACTGTTGTAATTTCTACACCGTTCACCTGATTTGGATGTAAATACTAGTGATGAGCAAAACCCCCCCCGTTCGGTTCGCACCAGAACCTGCGAACAGGTTTGTGTGAACTTTAGAACCCTGTTAAAGTCTATGGGACTCGAACGTTTGAAATCGAAAGTGCTAATTTTAAAGGCTAATATGAAAGTTTTTGTCCTAAAAAGTGTTTGGGGACCCGGGTCCTGCCCCTGGGGACATGTATGAATACAAAAAAAAGTTTTAAAAACTGCAGTTTTTTTGGGAGCAGTGATTTTAAGTGACTTTTTATCCTTCAGAAATGACACTTTGTGCAGGGACAGTTCTAAGCATGGGAAACAAGCGCTGCTTTACAGGCATACTTTAAACAGCCTCAGGTACGAAATTTAAAGGAATATTTCACTTTTATTGTTTCACTTTAAGCATTATTAAAATCACTGCTCCCGAAAAAATTGCATTTTTTTTTTAAACTTTTTTTGCATTGGTACATGTCCCCTGGGGCAGGACCCAGGTCCCCAAACACTTTTTATGAAAATAACTTGCATATAAGCCTTTAAAATTAGCACTTTAGATTTCTTCCATAGATTTTTCCAGGGTGTTCTGCAGATTTTCGAATTTGCCGTGAACACCCCAAATTGTTCGCTGTTCGGCGAACAGGCAATGTTCGAGTCGAACATGAGTTTGACTCTAACTCAAATTCATCCCTAGTAAATACCCTCAAATTAAAGCTGAAAGTCTGCAGTTAAAGCACATTTTGTTTGTTTCATTTAAAATCCATTGTGGTGGTGTATAGAGCCAAAAAGATTAGAATTGTGTCGATGTCCCAATATTTATGGACCTGACTGTAGGTGCTTGAGCTCTCAAAATAAAATAGTTTTGGCTGGGTTAAAACCTGGGAAAGTTAAATAATCATAATTAGCCACCATTGCATCAAACATTCCAAGGTATGCCAAGGTATAGAGAATGTATCTTGGGAGAGATCAACCAGACATGGCAAAGTATTGAACTATGGGATGATTAAATGTAACTAAGAAAAAACAGGAACATGAAGCATATAGCAAACAGCAAGAAATTCTAATAAAAATATAATTTGAGTTTTTTATGCATAATACTGACTTTAGAAAATGGACCTTACAAATTGTTTATCGTAAAAAAAAAATGTAAAAATAGGTCCAAGCACGAAAATATATAACAAGGACATAAATGCAACAAACGTGCATAGCTGGTGCAATTTCATCAGAAACATGGAAGCATAGATCTATATTCTTTTCCTTGTAAGAAAACCTTTTTTTTTCCTGATCAGCGGGAAAAGCACTGCCAAGTCCTATATTTACACCAGTGATTGCAACGTAATTTATTATATTACAAATCCATTTACTGCCTTTCTAAATCGGATTTCATGGGGACTTGAAAACATATTGCATGATCCAGGAAGAAGTGGGTTTGTTAAAGTGGCAAAATGTCCACGCAGCATAAGATCAATTGGTCACAGACTGCACAAAATTGTATTCACTCCAAGTGCCAGCTATCCCCAACAGTAATACACAAACTTTCATTTCCAGCACTACATCCTAATAAACTGCAGGATTTGTTCTTTTTACTTTTGAAAAACAGACATGAGTTTAAATTCAGAAATTTTATGAGCAAAAATGTACATAATAATGTTACAAAGCTCTAGGAAAATCATTACACCAAAGAAATTCTGTGTGGCCTTCCTTTTACTATTACAGTGGTAAAAAAAAAAAAAAAAAAAAGAATTTATTATATTGAAGCTTACTAATTCTTTGATGTGGTGCTGCATTAGTTTTCTTATTTTCTTTTATTTGTTACCTGGTGATCCAGCCAATAAGATTGTTATTTTAAAACAGCCTTTCTTTATGTAATACTAAGCACATAGGGCCGGATTCATGAAAGACTTACGCTGATGTATCTCCATATACGACGACGTAAGTCCAAATGTGCGCCGTCGTATCTTTACGTCGATTCCCGATGCTAGATATGTTGAAAAATAGGCTTCCTCCACCCGACGTAACTTGCCTATGCCGGCGTATCGTGGCCACATATTTACGCTGGTTGCAAGGGGCGCTTCTATTGATTTACGCTTCGAATATGTAAATGACCGTGATACGCCGATTCACAAACATACTTGCGCCTGTCGCTGTAATATAGGCCGTTTACGTAAGGCGTACGTCCGGCGTAAAGTTATTCCACCTAAAGGTGGCGCAACCCATGCAAAGGTATGCACGTCGGAACAGCTGTTGTATGTTACATCGTTTACGTAGTACTACGTGAATAGGACTGGGCGTAGGTTACGTTCACGTCGTAGGCAGTGTTCGACGTATCTTAGGCAGCTATTTCGACGTAACTGTGAGCATGCGCACTGGGATGCGTCCAAGAGACGACGCATGCGCTGTTAGTTTTTTTGAAGCTCAGCCCATCATTTGCATGGGGTCACGCTTCATTATAATATATCACGCCCACTTCCACCTACTTTGACTTACGTCGGCTTACGCCGACAACTATATGCTACACCGGCGCAACGTTGAGCGCATATTCTTTGTGAATAGCATGCTTGCCTCTCAACATTGCACCGGCATAGCGTAAAGTAGATACGCTACGCCTGCACAAAGATGCGCCTCTCTACGTGAATCCGGCCCTATATGTTTAATTTACACTGTCCATTCTATTTCTGTATGTGGATGATGGCACTGTAATTATTTTATTTATAAAAAAAAGTACCCTTTTCATAATCAATATACAGCTGTCACATGACCCAGATCTTTACCAGCCTGTCTGCAGGGAAACATAAGCAGGAGGAGCTTCTAGTTCTCTGCTGGTGGTCACATGTTAAAAAAAAGACACAGCCTTTGGATCACATAGTAAAAATAAATAAATATTATTAATAAACTGTTTTAAGATGGCATACAAATATATATTTGAAATCAAATATTTATTATTTTGTGGAAATATTGTGATGTTGGTGGATTTCTGCCAGTCACAGGCTGCGTCACGCTGCTCCAGCCTGTGTCTTAGAATAAGAGGGAGGTGAAGCCACCAACAATCTACATGGATTGGGGCTGCTCTGTGCAAAACCATTGCACAGAGCAGGTAGGTATAGGCATGTTTGTTATTTAAAAAAAAAAAAAAAATCCCAAAGCTTTACAACCACTTTAATTACACTTTTCCGTATTAAAGAAGGACAGAGGTCAAATTTTTTGTTACTTACATCTATGCCTACTCTCTCCACAGGCTGATTGGAAACACAGTTTACATACTGTAGAACAGGGGTCCTCAAACTTTTTAAACAGGGGGCCAGTTCACGATCCCTCAGACTGTTGGGGGGCTGGACTATAGTTTAAAAAAATATGATGGCGCCTCCTTAAAATGTTAAATAATGTGCCAATGGAAGAGTTGTCAAAAACAGTGTAAATACTATAAAGTGCTGTATAGTGCTAATCATTGAAAGTAAATCCTAATAAATACAATGTTGGTAATAGCAAAAAACTATGTGATAAAACAAGATTAATGGTGATAATAAAAATAATAATAATAATCCAAAAACAGTGATAATAATCCAGGCAAAGTCCAATTTCCAATCTTGCTTTGTGCAGATTTAAAACTATTTTCAAACTTGCTGCATGCACAAATAATAATTAATAAAAATAATAATACAAGTCCAAAGAAAGTGATAATAATCCAAGCAAAGTTCAATTTCCAATCTTGCTTAGTGCAGATTTAAAACTATTTTCAAACTTGCTTCATGCAAAATAAAGTGCCAGGTGCTTCATGCAGGTATAACCGTCAGTGGATCACTCAGTGCTCTCCTCCAATGGTCCCGCACTCACTGAATCCAATCACCCCTACAGGGGTAACAGGCTCTCACAATAAATATCCACACTTCTATGTCTGTCAGGTTTTCTCATATGGAATCCTTCCAACCGCTCAACCGCTCATAAGGGAGACAAATGAAAGCCCAATAGCGTGATACCGTTTCACAGATAATGTCCTTTATTCTCACAAAAATGGGCACTCACATTTAGCATGTATTACAAAAGCCTTTAAAACGAGTGCTGTAGCTCAGAGGAACGATCGCTCTACCGGTTTCGTCATACTGACGTCATCTGGAGCGTGCCTCTGAGCCTTTAGCACTTCCTTATTTATGTTACAATGGACGTTATGTCGAAAAAACGGACGTTGTGTCTAAGAAAAGAATCCAACGTTACGTCGAAAACAAAGCCGACGCTGCGTCGAAAAAAACCCATCTTTCGGACGTCCTCCATGTTGGAGATTTTTGCAGACCGAAGTCCTGACGCTAGAGGCTCTGTAATGAAGAGTCTCTATTAGAAAATTTTCGTTTCAAACCCGGAAGTTTGGATTCGATAATGATTGCGTCGGATTTCAAATAATTTAGATCCCAAAATTCCATGCATCCACTTGCATTAATAATTTCAGAAATATTATGGTAAAAAAGTTCCATATACCCTGTTGCATTAGTGATATTAGGTCAAACATAATAAAATACAATGTAGAATATAAATTAATAAAATTATTGTTAAAATAATTAGAAGAGTTGGGAGATACAAATTGGGGTCTAATATGTGTAAGGGGAATTGAATTCCAATTAAGGTGGAGGTGATGAATATACATGTCGTTAAGACAGTAAATTAAAATGTATACAAAATATATAAAAATATAATATATATATATATATATATATATAGTACCGCTCGTTGTTATATAAAGGGATATGACAATATAATATGGAAATGTATATAAGGGAGAGTTCGATAATTTTTTTATACACTATTTCATATCTAACTCTCCCTTATATACATTTCCATATTATATTGTCATATCCCTTTATATAACAACGAGCGGTACTATATATATATATATATATATATATATATATATTTTATATTTTTATATTTTTATATATTTTGTATACATTTTATATTTTAATTTACTGTCTTAACGACATGTATATTCATCACCTCCACCTTAATTGGATCTCAATTCCCCTCACACATATTAGACCATCTGAAGAGCTTCTTTTCCAGGCTGCTTCTGCCCTTCTGCGCTCTTGCTTCAGTAACGCCAGCTGGTTGTTGAACCAGCCGGAGTTATTTTTCCTGATCTGGGTCTTTCGTTTCGGCGCTATCAAGTCAGCTGACTGCAATAGTGCTGTGTTTATGGCCCCCAGTGTTTCTTCCGCTGTTTGGTGCGGCTGAATTGTGTTTATTTTTTCCCCTAACGTGGCTTTGAAGAGTTCCGAGTGGAGCTTCTTCTGACATCTGGTCCAGTGTGTTGTCACTGGATTTGATGTTTTTTGGGGGGGGGATTCGGAAATAATGAATTTAATTGCATGGTGATCTGTCCATGGCAATAGTTCATTTTCCAAGATTTTTATTTCCAGATCTTGTCTGAAAAAAAGGTCGAGCGTATGACCTGAAGCATGTGTGGGCCCACACACTAGTTGCTGAAGCCCTAATCCTTCCAGGTGGTCGATGCAGGCGTCGGCAATGGGGTCTTGCGGGGAGTTGGTCCAGAGGTTGAAGTCCCCGAGCAGCAAAAGGTGTTTGCTATTCAGGGTATAGGTGGAGACAAAGTCCGTCAAAGATGGGAGCAGCTGCGACTTGGGGCCAGGTGGCCTATAGCAGAGTAGAATCCGGACGGTCTCCTGGCCGTTTACTTGCAGTTGAAGAGTAAGGGTTTCCATGAATGGAAGAGGGTTTTGGAGGCTTGGTGTGTACGCACATCAGACCACTTCAGCGTGGTCCGATGAAAACGGTCCGTCGGACCAGTTACATCAGACCAGTCTGATCGTGTGTACGTGGCCTTAGGGCTATAGGGACCACATACACAGAAAGCACTCTTTTCATAGTGTAGTAGGCCTTGAATACCCCTTTTGTGTCTGCTTAGCTGCTGGCCATATTTCTGTTCACTTTATTTCTAGCCCTCATTATAAGAGTATCCCATTCTGTAACCCTCACCATCCGTCTCCTGCTGGTGTTGACACAGACAAAGAAAAATGTCTGTATTCTCCAGGATAAACAGCCGTAATAATTTAGAGGCGAGGGTTGAACTGAGAACTAGCTGTCCATAAAAAAGAATCCGTTGCATTGGCACATTTAGTGGCCATTATCGCTGGCTCAAAAATTTGAATGATACATTTTAATTTCTAGGGCCTTGTTTAAATTCAGTACTATTTTAAGCACTTTCTCAACTTTATCCCTCTCGCTGATTATTTGTTCTTCTTTTTTCTGTGTTCTTCACCGCAAGGAAAACTCATCCATATTTATGTGCTCTATCTTTTGCCAGCCCTTTTCATTTGTATTAGGCAGATAAGCCCTACTTAGTGAGTTTGCAATGTGTAAGTCATGGCATTGACGATCATTTCTGACATGCTTACAAATCTTGAGATTTAACCGCTTTGGATGGTTCAGTACGGAAGCTTTTTGTGAGTTTAGCCAGTGGCATCCGATCAGAGCACATCCCTATATATCAACCCCACGTATTGCAGGAAAATGACTTTTTCCCAAATAACAGTGTTCTCGGAAGCTTTTCAATTTGACATCCTCTCTCTCTCTCACTGACTGCATGTGCCTGACTTGCAATTGCTACAGGATGTTTTTCCTGTGTTAGGGGAGCTCAGAGATCCTTTACTGATGCATCACATTGTAAAACTAATGACTCGTCCTGGATCTAATGCTTCTCAAGTCAGGGCTGCAGCTTCTGCGGGAGGCAATTTTATTAACTCAAGCCATGCTTAATGCTTGTTTTGCAGACTCGTCACCTTTATCTGTTTTTATGCTTGTACAGGGAAGAAAAATAATTTTATTTCAGAAACAGAAAGGTTAAACTGCCCCAATAGCCCAGTTGTATCATTTTTATAAGTGAGTTTATGTATGAGAATTCAGTCAAGACAAAAATCACTAGTTAACTCTCCTATATTCACTTATGTTTTAAATAGAAACTCCATAATGCCTGGATTGAAGTTTTAGGCTGGATTCACACATATGCGTTGCGTTTTTGAGCTCTGTTCTCTTTGCCAAGTTCTCAATCGGCTGTTCAGCGGATTCACTGCGTTTTAGCTGCAGATTTGAGGACCTTGGAGAGAGGAGGGAAGTCTCGCCGCTGTTATCATAAGGGGGAACTCCACGCCAAATTTCAAATAAAAAACCAGCATGGATTCCCCTCCATGACCATACCAGGCCCTTAGTTCTGGTATGAATTTTAACAGGAATGGGAACCCCATACGCTGAAAAAATGCCCCCCCAATCCCCCCAAATCTAAACCAGACCCTCGCCGCTCGCTCTCTCGTCCCCACCCCCTTTCCTGACCGGCCAGGCTGCATGCTCGGATAAGGATCTGGTATAGATTTGGGGGGGACCCCCAAGCCATTTTTTTCGGCATAGGGGGTTCCCGTTAAAATCCATACCAGACCTAAGGGCCTGGTATGATCATGGAGGGGAACCCATGGAGGTTTTTTATTTGAAATTTGGAATGGAGTTCCCTTTCATTATCCCTGTTCAGAATGCAACACATGTGTGAATCAGATGCGTGCCCATAAAAGATAATGGGCCTGAATTTGCACCTGAGCCGCACCGCAATGCCTAGAAAACGCACACATTTTTTAGGCAATGCACAGTGCGAATGCATATATACAGGTGTGTGGGGCTGACATATATACAAGTGTGGGGGGCTGACATATATACAGGTGTGAGGGGGAGGGCTGACATATATACAGGTGTGGGGGTACTGGCATATATACAGGTGGGGGCTGACATATATACACAGGTGTGTGTGGGGGGGGGGAGTGGGGTTGACATATATACAGGATTGAGGGGGCTGACATATATACAGCATTGAGGGGGGGGAATGCTTACAGGTGAGGTGGACGCTGTGTGGATTCGGTGGGATGGCCCATGGGCAAGCCCTGGGAAATGTTGGTGGTCAGGCTCGGGGGGGCCCAGGCCTAAAGCTGTGCAAGGGGCCCAAAAGTTCCTGATGGCTGCCCTGTGACTGCTAATCATAAACACAGAAATTATTGTGTTACAAGTAGTCAGATCATGGCAGAAAATATAAAAAAAATATATTTTACCCATACAGATAGGACAACTGTTCAGCAGATCCATTGCGTTTTAACTGCAGATTAGCTGCACATTTATAGACCTGAGTGATGGGAGGGGCAAGGGGGGCGTGTATTGAGCTGAATGAAAAGAAATCCTGAAAATAAATGAACACATCTGCGAATCAGCTGTGTACCCATAGAAGATAATGGGCTTGAATTTGCACCTGAGCTGCACCGCAGGGCCTAAAAGACGCACACGTTTTTTATGCAATGCGCAGTGCGAATGCATCGCACATATGTGAACCAGCTTCATTGAAAACAATGTATTTAGAAATGTTCTGCGTATTGGATGCGGTTTAAGCCACACTCAATTTGCATAGGTGTGAACCCGGCCTTAAGGGGATTGACAGGTGTGAGTCATATACAGTCATGGCCAAAAATATTGGCACCTCTTCCTTTCTGTCAGATAATGCACCAATTTGCCTCCAAAAATGTTGCAATTACAAATGTTTAGGCATTCTAATGTTTAATTATTTTGTTGGTATTATTATGACACAAAAAAGTGGAGAAACAAATAGCCAAATCTGACACATTCCACGCAAAAATGAACTGAAACACAGAGACACACAACAGGAAGGTTGAGTCAATTTTCACCATTTTAACTGGATGCTAGTGTGATTTGAATATTGTCAGCACCTTTGAATTGATCCAGGTGAGTTTAATTACAAATTACAAGAGCATCACAAACTTGGAATGCAATTACAGTATTTCTTACAATTTTGAGAAGGTGTCAATAATTTTGTCCAGTCCTTTTTTGTTGTTTTGGAGCTTTGCGTGGAATGTGTCAGATTTGGCTACGCCAATAAAAACAAAAGAAATACACATGAGAATGAATAAACATTTGTAATTGCAACAATTTTCCTGGTGAAGTGGTGCATTCAGAAATGCAGGAGTGTCAAAATTTTTGGCCATGACCGTACCTCCATTTGTTTAGATATAAAAGACACGCCTTATTATTAAGGTACTTATATAGCACCGTCAATTTACGCTGCCCTTTACATATACATTGTACATTTACATCAGTCCCTACCCTCAAGGAGCTTACAATCTAACTCACATTCATATACTAGGGCCAATTTAGACAGAAGCCAATTAACCTACCAGCATGTCTTTGGAGAATGGGAGGAAACCGGAGTACCCGGAGGAAACCCATGCATGCACAGGGAGAATGCAAACTCCAGGCGGGTAGTGTTGTGGTTGTGATTTGAACCAGCGACCCTTTTTACTGCTGGCAAGAGTGCTAACCACTACACCACTGTGATGCCCATAATTAATGCAGCATGATAATCATTAATACAAAAAAATACGTTTTTCAGGCTCTAGAAAAAACAAAGTTTTTTTCAACTTAAATTCATTAAAACGACCTTGCCTACACACGATCGTGAAAAAAAAATGCTCTAGCAAAGCGCGGTGACGTACAACACGTACGACGGCACTATAAAGGGGAAGTTCCATTCGGATGACACCACCCTTTGGGCTGCTTTAGCAGATTTTGTGTTAGTAAAGATGATTCGCACTTTTCTGTCTGTTACAGCGTGATGAATGTGCTTACTCCATTACGAACGGTAGTTTTACCAGCACGAACGCTCCAGTTTAATAACTTGCTTCTGAGCATGCACAGATTTTTCTCATCGTTAAAGCCCACACACGACTATTTTTTACAACCCGAAAACATTGTAAAAAAAAAACAGGATGTTCGAAGAAAATGTTGCCCGTTTTTTAGAACCCGAAAAATGCTCTAAGGCCCACACACGATCGTTTTTAATGACATAAAAAAAAAACTAAATTTTTTATAACCCAAAAAACGGTTGTGTGTACGCAGCATTATAGTCCACTCTTGTCTTTGAACCTGTTGGATTGGGGTCAAAACTAACAGGCTTGTACAGAGATGCCATAGCAACTTTATTGTGCTGAGATCAGATCAGCAACTGTTTCCGAGTGGTTGCCAATGATCAGTGCACTTTCCACATTACCATTGTTCCTTACCCACATTCATAATCACTGAGTTAGGGTATCAATATACACATGCAAACACTATTCACACCAATAACATAGGCTCTATACACCATATCATGCCACATTCATATGTGTTGCTCCTTTTAGGGGTGTATTTCCTTCCATGCAGTTTCTATTGATTGTGTATCTGTAGTTTTAGATGTCATGGGTGTTCATCTAATCTTATTTAACAAATGTACTTGTTTCTCTTGATTAAATATATCCTGAGAACCTGACAAGAAGGACAGAAATATCCAGCTCCCTTCCCGGAGGAGTGTATTTTCCTGATTCCCAGGACAGATAGGAAGTTAATGGCTTGTACGTGATCCTGATAAAACCTTGAAAAGGCATGATTTAATGTACTGTACAGGCTGAGATGACAAAATAAAATAGGACAGTGGATATAAATATGTATTGGCAAGCTTATATTTAAGTATTTTTTACAATGTGAATATTTACCACACTACTAAGGTAAGTGAAAATGTATTTTCAAACTAAACATGTCCCAATCCTTCAGTAAATCAACAACATTGACCTTGATTTAATTTGCAAAGTGAATTTTCCATTATCTCAGTAATTAAATTCACTTTGCAAAAAAACTTGAAAGCAGAAAATTCACTATGAAAATGAACGTGCTCCACACTTTTAGTGAATCAACCATAGTGTGTCTATATTAGGCTTAGGAGCTATAGGAAGTATTCAGCAAACAGTAGAAACATAGACAAAAAATCCCATATTGAAACAAGTATGTTTAGGGTCTAATAATTTTCTTCACACAAATAGAGCTTTTTTTTGGTGGTATTTAATCACTGATGGGTTTTTATTTTTTACAAGAAAAAAGACAGAAAAAAATGTTTCTGTCAGTAAATTGTGTAAATCAGTAATTCTACTCCTTCACTGATGTGCACTAATTAAGCTGCACTGATCGGCACTGATAGGCTGCACTGGTGGATACTGATGAGCTTCACTTATGGGTACTGATTAGGTGGCACTGATGAGCACTGATAAGCACCGCTGATAGGTGGCATCAGTTGGGACTGATAGGTAGCTCAGATAGACACTAATATGCGGCAATGATGGGCACTGATAGGTGGCATGGATAGGCATCACTGATGGGCAGCACTGATGGGCATTGATAGGCAACACTGATGAGCAGAGACTGACTGGCACTGACAGGCTGTACTGACTGGCATCACTACTAGGCACTGATTGGTGTCACTGATGGGCACTGATGGACACTGATTGGTGGTACTAATGGGCACTGCTGGAGCTTTCCTGTAATCAGAGCACTGATGATCTCATATTTACACAAAAATGCAAAAAAAAAAAAAAAAAAAAAATTGTAATAAAATTGAAAAAAATAAAAAAAAATTGTAACAGCTATGGGGGGAAGTAACGTTTTGACATCGCTTTTGCCTTGCTATGGTATGGAAATGGGTGGGGGCTCTCTTCACCTCACTCGTCTCCATACCCAGCCACGAAAAGGGCACGGGAGAGTGGCGCGAGGGGGGCCTTCTCCCGCCGCCAATAATGGTGATCTCATGGCAAATCCACCGCAGATACCACCATTATTGGAAACCGGACCACCTGCTGAAGAAGAGGATACCTAGTTTATGGCAGCTAGCTGCTGCCATAACAGAGATATCCCTCTTCAACAATCTGATGTATGTCATCGCGCGGCGGTCCGTAAGTGGTTAAGGGGGTTAAGCAGTTACAGCAACAGTTGGTTCTCCTTTTGGAATACAAGTTTTACATACAGTACATAAAAGCTGGCCATTGGAAGCACCACTGCCAGTGTTAAATTATTTGTCTCAACCCTCTAACTGCCACTTTGCTGGACAGCTGGTCTGATAAAGGAAGCTAAACAAACTATATCAGGATCAACAGTTAAATAATAATAATAATAAAAAAAACATAGTTACAAATGGATTCAGAAAAACAAAGACTGCTGTGGTAAAGTGGTAGTAAGCTTTGCTGTTTACAACCACTGACGGTTACAACCGTCTTCTATACTTAGTGAAGTGAACAGCCTCAGATGATACACAGAGATGAAACAAATCTTCCTACATGTGTTTTACATGTATATCTGCTGTCTTTCCTTTTCTACATTCTATAGACAGTACAGATGTTGTTACAAATATTTCTTCCTGTTTTAGCAGTGGGTATGGAGTCTGGGCATACACCAGTTGTGGATGGTTAACCCCTGGGGGGTCTTTTGGTCGGTCATCCAGTCCCGCATTTAGGTTGCGGGCAGGCAGTGCTCCTGTGGGCGATGGACTGCAGCTGCTATCGTGTTTCCTTCTCCTCTGCATCACAGCTGATTCCATTGTGCGTGGGTCTCCTCCCTCCTTCTCATTGGTGTCCAATAGGATTACCTGTCTAGCCAATCGGGTGATGGGTCTCAGGACCTGCTTCCTGATAGGCCATGAGGAGGATCAGTGTGGCAAAGGGGAATATTAATTTGCTATTATCACACAACTGGGTGGGCTCAGAGCGCAGTGCTTTGTGCCCCGAGCCCATCCTTTTTTGAAGCCTATTAGAGTCTCTGGTTCTAATCACTGTTTAAAAAAAAACATTCCCCCATTGCAATCCATGTGTCCGGTGCCCTGCATGTAGATTAGGGGGCCAGACGCATGGATAGGGGGGCTATGGCCATGTGCCCCTAATGGACAGACCACCACTGACATACACTGTGTGAGAGCTGACTGGAGGAAAGTCACCCCCCCGCACCCACATAGGCAGATAAACAAAGAAACTTGCAGAGCTGCAGTCTGAATAGACATGCTCTCTGCTTATCTATCACTAAGTTCCCTCCCCCACACAAATTTCCAGCTACTTTTGTCTCGTGTGTCGGAGAGCTTGTCAGAAGTTATCATGCTGATAACAGGAACAGAGCAGCAGAAAGACATGGCACTCAGAACTTTGGAGAGAGATAAGTAAACACTACAGATATATGTGCCCAGTCAGATTTCATGAATGGGGTCTACAACCACTTTAATGTCATAATGTGCTAACATGCACTACATACTATGTGGCTTCATTCCAGGGTTGTGCACTCTGGCCATTTGAATGGCCAGCCGCAATGATGTGACTCCTACGCATATTTCCTGGAGTCGCGATCATGGTACAGCACTCTGAATGGCTGTCGCACGCAGTGTGCTTTCCTTTCAAAGTGCAGTGTGCATTCGCTGGCGACATCACTGGCTACTACAAATGTGAATATCTTCTAAATGGTGCATGTTAAGAAGATATTCACTGTACCTACACGTAAGCCTTTGTATTGGATTACCTGTAGGCACAAGTGAAAATGTGGACTTTACCACCACTTTAATGTCAGTGACAGACTGCATACATTTTGCTTTTAGTACCACTTTAACTTCAGACACTTTGTTGCTATTAGGACGTGGAAGAGTTATATAAATCTCTTTACAAAGTTATCATTGAACAAGCAATTTTCTCAGCATTCTCTTAAAATTATTTAGTCAACAATTACTTTATACCTGCTGTATATCAAGCCAAATTAGTGAACATTCATCCGACCTTCACCCAACCTCAGACATTCAGCAACATCTGTTGTTCAATAGAAAATGGTCTTTACTGTAAAATTCACATGTGAAATAAATATACCTTTTCTGTTCATTAACCTGACATTGCTTCAAGCTGTTTCTAACTAGAACTCAACTTTTGAAAAATGAGATTTTCTACTAAAAATGCAGTGATTGTCTATGGAAAGTGGTAAACCAGATTCCAAAATGGGTTCAGCACTTTTGTGGTTATTTTTATTTCATTTTATATTTTAGTGTACAGAAAACAAACAACCTGGCATCTTTGTTTCCCTTTCCTGAGCAAATTAGCCAGACTCACCATGCTTCTATGGTTATTGACTTGTATTCCCATAGTAAGAACGTGGTGAGCCTGTGTGCCTTTGAACATTGTGAGGAAAGTTTTGAGAGGGGTTCCCAAAAAACAGTAGAGAAGACAACCATCTACCTGCTTCCCATATGGGGGTCCAGTAAGTGGTTGCCCTTCCCCTGGTAAAATTATTTTAGGATATTAGTATTTTTACCAGTTAATAAGTTCATGTAGGCAAACATGGAACATATAAATACAACAATAGGATGAATGGTAGCAAATACAGGCATACCCCACTTTTAAGTACACAGTTGTGTTTATTTACTAAAACCTGGAAAGCGCAAAATAAGGCTCACTTCTGCACAGAAACCAATGAGCTTCCAGGTTTTATTACCAGGCTTAATTGAACAAGCTGGAGTTAGAAGCTCATTGGTTTCTATGCAGAAATGAGTCTGATATTGCGATTTCCAGCTTTAGTAAATAAACCCCATTGTGTACATAAAAGCGGGGTATGCCTGTATGTTAAGACTTGTAATTTTCCTGATATTTTCCTTACAAGTTTCAGTAGTGTCCATGGTAGTAGGCCTAACCCAAGGCCAGGAATGTGGCGAAGGAAGAATAGATTTCCTATTTTCACTGCTTTAACTCCAGTTTGAGTAGTGACTGGGTTCCCAACATTGATGTACAGGCATACCCCGCTTTTAAGTACACAATGGGGTTTATTTACTAAAGCTGGAAATCACAATATCAGGCTCATTTCTGCATAGAAAACAATGAGCTTCTACAGTAACTCCAGTTTGTTAAATTAAGCCTGGTAATAAAACCTGGAAGCTCATTGGTTTCTGTGCAGAAGTGAGCCTTATTTTGTGCTTTCCAGCTTTAGTAAATAAACACAATTGTGTACTTAAAAGTGGGGTATGCCTGTATTTCAGTTTTCTTGCAAACCTTGCATTCTAGTGGGTCCTGAGGACAAGGGTTGAGCACCACTGGTCTAAAGCAAACAATAGCATCTTCACTGGGTAACACAGTGGAAAACAGCACATGTTAAAAGGTGCATGAGAATTACACAATGTTAGGATACAGAAGGTAAACATAGTTAGCCTTGGATAAATACAAAAGAATGGACTCTACCAATGCAACCAAGGAGTGGAAGCAGTGAAATTAGTAACTGGATGTATAGAACAGGCTGCTAAAACACAGACAGATAACAGAAATAGGCTATAGGCTGAGTACAGAAACATATACTACAGGGAATGTCTAAAAGTCTAAGTGGGGGGGGGGTGAAAAGGGCCAATGACCCATGCGTGTCACAGAGTATCCTCGATTTTAAGCTTGCCCAGTGAGTTAGGAAGGTCAGCACTTAGGTACCAGTCAGTGTAGCAGAAGGGCTTCATATTAAGGAGATCTCCTTGGGCGAGAAAGAACATTCCATGAAGCGACGACACCCGGCAATGAAACGCTGCATGGTAATAGTGTCCAGTTTCTCCAAGAGGAACAATAATCTGAGTGCCTGCTTCACCGCAAATATATTTGGCGTAGTTGGATAAATTCAGGTTTGCATGAGAGTTCTGCGTGCCACTAGTATACAGACAACCTTCCCCAAGGTTCTTATAATGTGATGTTGGTGGCGGGTTTGGTGTATTTTCACGACCGCAGACACAGAGCATGATATCTTTGGGCACGGAGACTTGGTAGATTTGAGTAATGTAGTTGAGGACTTGGTCCCAAAAGAAGGAAGATGCTTGACAGTCCCGCAGGCTTTGGAGAAGTGTCGATTGGGAGCTAGCACCCCAGGGACAGGAATATTGAGATGGGTCTGCAGAACTGTGGCAGGAAGGGTTGTAAACTCGATGTGCGATCTTAAATTGTGTTTCACGTCAGGTTTCACAGACCACCAGTGAGCGGACCTTTTGCTATCCTGATAGAATCATTTTAGGTGCATTCTCCTTGCAGAGAACAGATATCCAGGGTTTGAAGGCAGTATTTGGAGACTTGATGGGTGAAGAGATTGGAGTAAACATCTGAAATTGAACATTGGTCACGACTGAGCAGTGCTTCGATGAATGACCCTTGGAGAGGGTTGTGAAGTGAGCTATAGCAAGTTTTGAGATAGCTGATCAGATGGTGATAGATAGCCTGTGATACAGGGAGAGAGTATTGTGCAGCTACTCTTGAGAAGGATCTGAAGGAGCTGTGGGTACTGTGTGAGGCCTCGTACACACGACCGAGGAACTCGTCAGGCGAAACATATCGCTTTCCTCGTCGAGTTCCTTGTTAGGCTTGTCGAGGAACTCGACAAGCTTGCTTTGCGTACACACGTTAAAGACCAAATTTCCTCGTTCTCAAACGCGGTGACTTCAACACATACAACGGCAGGGGAAGTTCGATTCCATTGGCACAACCCTTGGGGCTGCTTTTGCTAATCTCATGTTACTGGGTGTTAGGTTAAAGTTTGGTAAGAGACATTTTCACTTTTCAGTCTGTTACAGCATGACAAATGTGCTATTTCCATTACAAATGCTACTTTTACCGAAGGTGCGCAGGTTTCTTAGCATACACACGCTCGAGTTTGTCATCAAAATACAGCCCGACAAGGAACATGACGAGCCTTTTTGACTCCCATCGAGGAAAAAGAGAACTTGCTCTCTTTTTTGCTCGTCGAGTTCCTCGACAGTTTCCTCGGCAAAAAAGCTCTCTCACCGAGTTTCTTAATGGATTCTGCCGAGGAAGCTGGTCGTGTGTACGAGGCCTGAAAGGAGTATCCTGTGCACATAAAACTATACAAACTTTTATTTCTGTGTGCATCCCATTTTTTTAGATTTTCTCTGTGACACTTGTATAAAAAATAAAAGATGCAGTTGTCATTGTGACAGAAAAGCACAAACAGCAATAAAATAAAGTATTCAGATGTTATGATCCTTCCTTGTCTGTGATTTCTTCTGTAGCTATTTCCCATAATTTCCTGTCTCTTTTCAGTAGAGGCATACATGGCAAATCAATGTGCCAAATAGATAGATAGATGGTACCAAAGAAAGCATGTAAACCTTTTTCTTCTTCAAATGTACTAATTTAAAATGCTAATTAGCATTTTCTCAAGCACCTTGCTTTTGATTAGCTGTTATATATGTTAAATCCTCTTCTTATTTACTTAATTGTTTTAAATATGCATACCTTGGGCCAGATTCAGGTACAATTACATTGGCATACAAATACATTGTATCAGAGATACACTACGCCGCTGTATTTTACCTGGCTCTACTAGGAATTCATGTAGATTTTGGCCCGTAAGGTACGGCGGCGTAATGTATTTCTCGCGGCGGAATCGAAATACGCGATTAGGGGCGTGAAGCATTTAAATTAGGCACGTCCCCGCGGCGATCGAACTGCGCATGCTCCGTTCAGAAATTTCCCGCCGTGCATTGCGCGAAATAACGTCGTTACGTCATTTTTTGTTTGAGTAGCGTCGTTTACGTACATTCCTATTCCCGGACGACTTACGTAAAAAATAAAATAAAACGTTGAAATTCGACGCGGGAACGACGGCCATAATACTAATACTAGACCAGATAAAAGCTGGAATAACTTTACGTGGCAAAAAGATGACTACAGATGCTGTAAGAGATTTCGAAGGACGATCGTACTTCGTGGATCGTCGGAAAAAGCTCATTTGCATACCCTGACGCGGAAAACTACGGGAACTCCACCCAGCGGCCGCAAATTTATTGCAGCGTAGATCCGAAGGCGTACGAACACGTAAGCCAGTCGGATTGAAGCCCGAAGCCGTCGTTTCATGGTTTGAGGATTCAGACTAATGAAACGACGCGGGTAATTTGAAAGTACTCTGGTCTAACGCAAGATAGACCGGAGTAAGGGCTCTGTGAATCTGGCCCCTTGTTTATAAACAGGGCCGATCCTAGGGTCACAGGTGCCTGGGTGCAGAAATATTTCTGGCGCCCCCACATGGGCGTGGTCATTTTACTAACTCCAACCCTTTACAAATGTTTCTATGGCAACGACTCAACCACAGAGATGCTCCCCCTTAAAGTCTTCATTACCCTGGGATCCTTACATAATCTCTTAATAATAAACAAAATACAGGAAGAGGACAAAGAGAGGGCTTCTGTTAGAGAGTCTGTTAGATGTTTGGCACCCCCACCTCTGCAGGCGCCTGGGTGCAATGCACCCTGTGCACCCTGCCTAGGATCGGCCCTGTTTATAAACGGATATTGAAAAAAGGTACAAAGTTAGAATGTGATACTATATACTGTCACTTTATCAGATATGGTTAAAAATACTTTTTCCCAGTCCTAATTAAATGTTAATATGTTTTTATTGAGCACTGCAATTACTGAAAGTTGCCCAGGACAGTTATCTCTGCATTCAACACTTTATTTACACAATCTTTGCAAGCCTATGCTTCCAACATTTGATTTACCTATAAAATATTATTGGAAGGCAGCCTGCACCATGCAAATCACTTTCTCGGTATAACAGATCTTTTTATTCCTTAACCATATACACTACATTGGCAAAAGTATTGGGACACCTGGTTTTACGCGCACATGAACTTTGTCCTTAGGGTTCAACATTGAGTTGGCCCACCCTTTGCAGCTATAACAGCTTCATCTCTTCTGGGAAGGCTGTCCACAAGGTTTAGGAGTGTGTCTATGGGAATGTTTGACCATTCTTCCAGAAGCGCATTTGTGAGGACGAGAAGACCTGTGGTCATTCAGGTGCTTATCTAATAGTTTTTTGAATATATTGATGCTCCACGCTAAAACCACTGCCCGTGGAAGGGAATTCCACATCTTAACTGCTCTTACAGTAAAGAACCATCTATAAAGTTTAAGGTTAAACATCTTTTCTTCTAATTTTAGTGAATGGGTACGTGTCTTATTAAATTC
Organism: Rana kukunoris; assembly: GCA_029574335.1. Lineage (NCBI taxonomy): Eukaryota > Metazoa > Chordata > Amphibia > Anura > Ranidae > Rana > Rana kukunoris. Next base: position 563,760,846 of record CM056050.1, on the reverse strand, counting down.
CCGTACGTGGATAACTTTTCTCCCTATCGTGGGGTCACCAGTACGGTATTTGTATATTGAAATCATATCCCCTCTCAAGCGTCTCCTCCAGAGAGAACAAGATCAGTGCTCTTTACCTTTCTTTATAACTAAGGTCCTCTAGACCAGTGGTCATCAACCCAGCCCTGCAGGGCCCACTAACAGGCCAGGTTTTATGTATTACATTGGGGAGATGCAGACTGGAATACTGCAATCACTGAGCAGCAAATGATATCACCTGTAATGCATTACAGTTATCTTGCAAACCTGGCCTGTTAGTGGACCCTGCAGGACAGGGTTGATGACCACTGCTCTAGACCCTTTATTAGTTTTGTTGTCCTTCTCTGTACTCTCTCCAGTTCCAGCACATCCTTCCTGAGGACTGATGTCCAGAACTGTACAGCACACTCCAGGTGCAGCCGGACCAGAGTCTTGGAGAGTGGAGAATTATTGTTTTATCTCTTTTTAATGCATGCCAATATTCTGTTTGCTTTTCTTGCAGCTGCCTGACATTGCGTGCCATTGCTGAGTTTGTCATCTTCTAGGACCCCTAGGTCCTTCTCCATCCTAGATTCCCCCAGAGGTTCTCCCCCAGGCAGTAATTGCATTCATATTTTTGCACCCAAATGCATTACTTAAAATGTTTCCACATTAAACCTCATTTGCCATATAGTTGACCACCCCATTAATTTGTTCAGATCTTCTTGCAAGGTTTCTACATCCCGCAGAGAAGTTATTGCCCTGCTTAGCTTAGTATCGTGTGCAAATACAGAGATTGAACTTTTTACCCCTTCCTTCAGGTCGTTTATGAATAAATTAAATAGGATTGGTCCCAGGACAGAACCCTGGGGGACCCCAGTTTCCACCTCTGCCCATTCCGAGTATTTCCATTTTATCAGCACTCTCCGAACTCTCCCTGTAGCCAGTTTTCAATCCATGTACTCACCCTATGGTCCATGCCAACGGACCTTACTTATGTACAGTAAACATTTATGGGGATCCCTCAGCCTTGTATTTTTTAAAGGCCTCCTATTTTGCTTTTATATGCATTTTTATGTTGGAGTTGAGTCATCCAGGACTTTTATTATCTCCTTTAAATTTAATTCCCATTGGGATGCACTGGCTAATGTCCTTATTTAATATGCTCTTAAAGGGTTTGTAAAGGATTTTTTTATCTTAATAGCTTCCTTTACCTTAATGCAGTCATGTTTTCATGTACTCATGGTTCGTTTTTGCTCTCACGTTGCTGTAATTCTTCTCTGATCTCCACACTTCCTGGTTGTCTGTTTCCTGATGACCACAGTCCTGGGAGTTTTCTCTCTGTGGTCACTAATCAAGGAGGTGTGATTACTGTGTGTCTAAAACCCCTCAGCACCAATCAGTTTTGTTTTCCAAACCATCACTGTCCTGTATTGGCTCTGTGGCTCTGTACATCACAGAAGCAGGAAACATGCAAAAACAAAACTATAAACTGTAGGTACATTATTAGATTGATTTTTATCTATTTTTAAAAGTAATCAGTTAACTATTATGTCTATATACCCTGCAAACAGTAATTTCAGCAAAAAAATAAAAATGTCCTTTACAAAGCATGTTATCCCAATGTGTATCTTCTAGCAAGGCTCTTAGTTTAGGGAAGTTGTCCCTATGTTTCCTATTAGTTTGATTTATACTGAAACTAATTGACCCGTGATCGCTGTTTCTTAAATTGCCCCGTATTTTTACATCCATGATCAAGTTTGTATTGTTGGTAATCATTAGGTCTAGTAACGCTTTGTTTTCTAGTTAATGCGTTTACTATCTGACCCATGAAATTGTCCTGCAAGACATTTTGGAACTGGCGAGCCTTAGATGAGTTCCTTCCAGCCAGTCTATGTCGGGCTGATTAAAATCCCCTATTATGATGACACTTCACATCCAAATCTAATCCAAATTGTGAGAGGAGGTCCGTCTCTGCCTCCTTCCTCTGGTTAGAGGGTCAATAGCATACTGCCAGTAATACTTTACCATTAGTTCCATCCCTTTACAGCTCTACCCATAAGGATTCCACCTCCTCGCTTGCTCCATTAGTGATGTCATCTCACATTTACTTGTACATAATTTTTGATATACAGGCATACCCCTCCCCCTTTTTCACCCTCTCTATTTTTGCGATATTGGGAATACCTTGAATGGTTGCCAGATAATCATGAGAGCTGTTGAACCAAGTCTCTGAAATTCCTACAAAATCAAAATCCTTCTCAAACAACAGTAGCTCTAGTTCTCCCATCTTGTCCACCAGACTCCTGGAATTGGTGGACATGCCACGTTGTTTAGACTGGTTGCATACTGGCTCCTTATTGGGTGTTCTGAGGTTGCAAATAGGACTTGTTACTATACTTACCTTGGGTTTAGGTGCTTTTGTCAACCTACCGCTAATGCCCCCAACACTACCCTCTCTGAATATGTTCTGCGCTATCTCTACCTCTGGACCCTCCCCCCATTGCCTAGTTTAAAAGCCCCTCTAACTTTTTGGCCATCTTCACTCCCAGAAGATCTGCACCCTCCTCATTTAGGTTCAGTCTGTCCCTTCTAAAGAGCTGGTGACCGACTGAGAAGTCGGCCCAGTTCTCCAGGAACCCAAACCCCTCCTTACTACACCAGCTCTTCAGCCACTTGTTTACTTTCCTAATCCCCCTCTGCCTTTCTGGTGTTGCTCGAGATGCCAGTAGTCACTCAGCTCCAGCAGTGCTGGTCCCTGACTGGTTTCACCAATGTCACTTAATAAGGTGTACTTATTGGGATGTTCCAGCACAGAACCAGACTCCCTGGCACTTTGCCCTCTACCCTTCTTTTTTTTAATCCACTTTATTTTTATTTTTATTTTCTTATTTCATACATAAACATGCCGGTTCAGCATCCATTACAATTCCTTTAGCGTACATTTCTACAACGTTTTTTAACATTCACATAGTATTCCAATGTACTTTTCTCTTATATATTTATATCCTATCCCCTTCCCCCTCCCCCTCTACCCACTCCACTCTACATAGAAAATCTATCCATCACTGGTTTTGCAGGTGCGACACTCTCATCTCCCAACCAGATCCAAATCTCTTCAAATGTACCCTCTTCTTTCCTTCGTTTATAGACCAGGTGTTCTCTACCCAACAGGGAGTTGACATATGCAATCCATTGTTTCCCTGTGGGGACTCCCGGGGCCATCCATTGACATGCACTGAGTTTTCTTGCCAAATACAGCAGTCTTGTTATTATACAATACTTTCCTTTTGTATACTCTCCCAGGTCAATGACCCCTAATAAGTATACCAGGGGATCCAATGGAACTGGTACCTGTGCTACTCTGGTAATACATTTGGATATTTCCTCCCAGTACCTATGCAGCTTTGGGCATCTCCAGATTAAGTGTATGAAGTCCCCCCAGCTGAACTTTGCACTTTGTGCACATAGGGGTATCCCTTCTTCCCCATCTGTGTAGTTGTGGTGCTGTTCTATACGCCCTGTGTAAAATAAAAAGTTGCGATAGTTTGTGAGACGCAGAGACGGTGACCACCAGAACAGATTCCAAGACCCTCTCCCACTGGTCCTCGCCTATCTCCCCAATATCTTCCGCCCATTTCCTACGGCTTCTAACCCTCTACCTTTCTTGACTGTCACCCATCTACTCCCCTCTGGTGCCTGCCGGGTACGATTCCAACTCTCCTTTAGTGTGGAGGGTCTTCTCAGTGCTGATAGTTGCTTTGCTAGATTCAGAACCTGGGCTTCCCGGGAAACAATGTGCTTAAATTTTTCACATCAGTTTTTGCCCTTGATCGAATATTCAAGAAATGCATACATGGCCACAAGATGTACACTCACATCTCCACACCCGCCGGGCATTGTACCTACTATTTTGATGGGGATTGAGGAGTACAATACCTGCCCACGAGAATGTGTTTCCAGCACGATACCATTGCGCTGGTGCTCAGGGGTGCAGGATGTACATCTTGTGCTTGCTGCAATAGGAAAAACACATTTTCCTATTGCACCATGCACGAGAAAGAGAGTGGAGTGTTCTCTCTCCTCAATGTCAGCATGCCTTCTCGCTCATTGGGAAAGAAAAAAAACGAACTTTCCTTTCCCAATGAGCGACAGAGCTTGGCGCTGGCTCCCGCGTCAGGGCTCGCAGGTGTCAATTTTGCCGGTAACAGAGGCGGGATTGACACAATATCGCGGTCAGGTACTGTATACCCTGTCCAAATTAACAACTAGGTTCCTGACACTAATACTCCACAATACACAGGGACTCAACAATACAATACACAGGTACTCAACAATACAATACACAGGTACTCACAGCCCATGGGTATCTACAACTCACAGTCCATGTACACTAACAGTCCATGTACACTCACAGTTCATGTGCACTCACATTTATAATTATATTCATTTGTCCAATTACATTTGAGCCCCTGAAAATGGGAGGGTTTTGTGTAAAAATGGTTGCAGTTCTTAAAATGTGTACTTGATATTTATATTCAACCCCTTGAATCAAATCTGAAAGTCTGCACTTCAAAATTAATTGGATTGTTTCACTTTAGTTTTATTCTGGTGGCATACAGAGCCAAAAATATTAAAATTGTGCCTGTGTCCAAATATATGTGGACCTAACACCAACCCCCCCCCCCCCCCACACACACACACACACACACACAAAGATGCTAGATATGAAACATAAAAGTCTGCTTATATAAAAATAACAATTCTTTATTAAAAATGTATATGTGTGAGTACATGGTTAAAAAATTACAAGCTGATTTTAGTGCAATGGAGTGTCTAGAGTGCGTTTGGTTGTCATACATTTCTAAAAGATAGACAAGCATTTACAGTAAAAAAAAAAAAAAAGAAATGATAGGAATGATAGAAAGCAGGTAGGAAAAACCTCCAGTGAATTGAAAGTCTGAATTACACTATTGTATTTTCCCAGACACAACCATATGGGTTACACAAAAAAAAAAAAAAAAAAAAACAACAAAACAAATATATATCCCCAGTGAGATCAGCACGCTAACAAACAAACTGTGCAGATGCTACAGGATCATTAATCTGCTATACAATTTCCATTATAAATAAACTGTTAGTGAATAATGTAATTAATATATAAGCAAACAGAAAATTGTGTGGTTGCAGAAATGAACTTAAAGGGGTTGTAAAGGTACAATTTATTTCCCCTAAATAGCTTCCTTTACCTTAGTGCAGTCCTCCTTCACTTACCTCATCCTTCCATTTTGCTTTTAAATGTTCTTATTTCTTCTGAGAAATCCTCACTTCCTGTTCCTGTGTCTGTAACTCCACACAGTAATGCAAGGCTTTCTCCCTGGTGTGGAGTGTTGTGCTCACCCCTCCCTTGGACTACAGGAAAGTCAGGACGCTCACTAACACACAGCTCCTTTCTCTATCTGCAACGTAAAGAGCGTCCTGACTCTCCGGTAGTCCAAGGGAGGGTCAGGAATGACACTCCACACCAGGGAGAAAGCCTCACATTACTGTGTGGAGTTACAGACAGAAGACCAAGCATCTGTGCTCGCCCCCTCCCTTGGACTACAGGAAAGTCAGGACGCCCACTAACACACATCTCCTTTCTCTATCTGCAACATAGAGAGCGTCCTGACTCTCCTGTAGTCCAAGGAAGGGGCAGGAATGACACTCCACACCAGGGAGAAAGTTACATTACTGTGTGGAGTTACAGACAGAAGAGCAGGAAGTGAGGATTTCTCAGAAGAAATAAGCACATTTAAAAGCAAAATCGAAAGTTGAGGTAAGTGAAGGAGGACTGCACTAAGGTAAAGGGAGCTATTTAGGGAAAAAAATATTGTACCTTTACAACCCCTTTAATGTGCTTCTAAAGGCTTTCTTTTTTTAAAGAAATAACAAACATGTCATACTCACCTGCTCTGTGCAGTTGTTTTGCACAGAGCAACTATGATGATCCTCCTCTTCTCAAGTCCCTTGTAGCACTCTTGGCTCTTCCCTCTTGCCGTGTGCATGCAGAGCAAGCAGCCTGCAATGAGGGCGCCCAAGCAGGCTCATTCCCGAGCTTCGGCTCTGCATGTCCATTCACACACCGAGATGTGGCCCGCACCCTCTCTTCACTCTCCTCATTGGCTCCCCGACTTTGATTGACAGCAGTGGGAGACAATGGTGCCCATTGTTGCGTCTCAGCCAATGAGGAAGGAAAGGCCCTGGAGAGCCGAGGCTCTTGTGCGCATTTCTGGGGCTGCTTCACTGAGGAGAGCCTTGAGCCAATGACAAGGTGACACAATGGGGGAGATTTACTAAAACTGAAGAGAGCAAAATCTAGTGAACCTGTGCATGGTAGCCAATCAGCTTCTAACTTCAGCTTGTTCAATTAAGCTTTGACAATAAAACCTGGAAGCTGATTGGTTTCAATGCAGAGCTGCACCAGATGTTGCACTCTCTAGTTTTAGTAAATCAACCTCAATGTTTTTATGCATTTAACTTCTGGCCCGCTGTGGATACATTTTTTTTAATTTTGTTAAAACTTTGTGAAACAAACAAAAAAAATTGGATCCAGAATTACCAACAGATCACAGAATGGCCCCACCTTGCCTGATAATGCAATGATGCCTTTTTGGTTATCAAAAGTTGCATACCTACAGGCTCCAGTAATGAAAGTCTAACCCTTATCGCATGTACTGGCTTACAAACCTATAACTTACAGTAAACTATTCCATTTCACTTCAAACATCTATGCATATTAAGCAAAAGCACTGTTTTTAAAATGTGTTTTGAAGTAAACATAGATATTCAATGGGAGCTAATTATGTAAAAATATATATATATATATATATATATCATAGCCATTCATCTAATATGTGTTTGCTATTTCCCTCTAGTGTTCTCTTTAACTGGGACAGTACTGTATCTCTTATTACAAAGACCTATGTATTTACTGTGCTCCCCAGCTCCATCTAGTGCCCATTATGTGGTATTTTACTACTGCCTATAATAAAAAGACCTTCGTTCAGAAGACAAATTAGCCCAATGAGCACTAGTTTTAGCCCTATTTACACATGCAAATACATTGGCTTCAAATCTACATACCTACAATCTACATATCTACAATCTATAATAAATATACATCATAAATTCACCCCTCTTTTTGTAGCTATTGGTTTTGTTTTTTGATTTTTTTTTTCAAATAAAGTATAAAATCCTATAAAAGTGATATCATGCCTAAAGGTAACAGAAAATGTAAATTCTAGATAAATTCCAATATTGAGAGGGCTTATTCTCTCCTTATTCTCTGCTAGGATTACAAAAGACCAGTTTATATATAAATAAGCAATTGCTACATTTTATTCCCAGGCTCACGCTGTGATGGTCAGTTTCTGTTAACTGGAGATGAAGGAACATTTCATTCTCAAAATTATCCAGAAAATTACGAACCAAATCTATTTTGTCGCTGGATAATAAGGTACGTGCAATTTAATCTTTAAACTGATTGCTACTTATTTGATCATTTTTGTATTTGTATTAAACACTTGAAGCAATTTTATGTAGTAGCTAACAGAGCAGAGCAAGCAGCCTGCAATTGGCTTCTAGGGTCTATTTTTTCACTTCTTTTCTCAAAAAAATGTATGCTTTATTGTTCATTGTACTTATCTCCCAACTTAAAGTGGTAGTAAACCCTTCTATCATTTTCAGCCGAAGAAGCTGCCATCTTGGCCTATGTTTAATCTGCAACTGCTGTGGTGCTGCACATGTGATCAGTTATGACACCAGCCATTGGATGGTTTGACAGTCTGGTTGAGAGCACAACCAATGTGACAGTTGGCAATCCCGGCATGCCGGAAAAAATAACTGTTTTTTAAAACTGTTAAATCGATGGGTTTACTTCCGCTTTAAGACAATTAACAAAGACACCTTTTAACACAAACTATGTGTGTAAAGCAAACATTTCTACCAGGCCCAACTTTATAAATTATTAATCAATTACTTGAGTATAAGCTGGCCCGAATATAAGCCACATAATGTTTACATACACGTTATATTGTCAAAAGTATTGGGATGCCTGCCTTTACACACACATGAACTTTAATGGCACCCCAGTCTTAGTCCGCAGGGTTCAATATTGAGTTGGCCACCCGTTGCAGCTCTAACAGCTTCAGATCTTCTGTGAAGGCTGCCCACAAGGTTTAGGAGTGTGGCTATGGGAATATTTGACCATTCTTTCAGAAGTGCATTTGTGAGGTCAGGCACTGATGTTGGATGAGAAGGCCTGGCTCACTGTCTCTGCACTAATTCATTCCAAAGGTTTATTATGGGGTTGAGGTCAGGACTCTGTTCAGACTAATCAAGATCCTTCGACCCAAACTTGCCCATCCATGTCTTTATGGACCTTGCTTTGTACACTGGTGCGCAGTCATGTTGGAATAGAAAGGGGCTATCCCCAAAGTTGGGAGCATGAAATTGTCCAAAATGTCTTGATAGGCTGATACCTTTATTCCCTGTACACACAATCGGTTCATCTGATGAAAATTGTCTGATGGATTTTTTCATCAGATATCCGATGAAGCTGACTTTCATCATTCGTGCCTACACACTATCAGTTAAAAAAACAATTGTGTCAGAACGCGGTGACGTAAAACACAATGACGTCCGAGCATGCGTCGACTTGATTCTGAGAATGCGTAGATTTTTAACCGATGGACGTACCCACAAATGATCGTTTTTTTCTATCGTTTTTTTAACCATCAGATAATTTTAAAACAGGTTCTAGTTTTTTCACCGATTGGAAAAAAAACGATGGGGCCCACACACGATCGGTTCGTCTGATGAAAATGGTCCATCAGACCGTTTTCATCAGACGAAATGATCAAGTGTACACGGCATTAGAGTTCCCTTCACTAAAACTAATGGGTTAAGCTCTCCACCAAATGAGTTGGACCAAGTCAACTGATGTAAGCAATGAATATCATATTGGACAACTTTCCATACCTATGTGTCTCACTAGTATGGAAAATTTTAATTTTGGTGGAAGATGTTCTTCACCTCACTAAGCAGTTATGTCTACTCCATATCCATGTTCTGTGCCTTTTTATACACCCTCACATGAGCAACATCCCACCCAACTGCATAGGGTAGCGGTGGGAACTAGTAGGCATTCCCACTTTCTCAGAAGACATCCAGCCATATTTTAAATAGTATATGTACACACCAAGTTGGCTTTATTCTTCAATCCTAACATATTACAGTATTTGGTTGGTCTGAGCTTTTTTCATCCTTAAACATTGAGAATAGATTTCACTTTTGAATACAAGTTAGTAAAGTGTATATTATGCTGTATGACACATTTTCTATTATACAACTTCTAAGATTGTAATAATCTTCAGCTTAATTTACATTAGCCACCATTCAATGAAATACTTGTAATACATCCAATTGTACATTATAATTCCTATATACGTTGGTAACAAGTTTCATGTAGTTTTGTACAGTGTTTTGTTCAGTGCTCCCAGCGAGTATGTCACACAGTGTAAATAAGTAAGTGATCCGGTATAGCATAACATAATACAGTAACACTGAAGAGGCTCTAACAGCTGCTTCTATCTAACCTAGTAATTCCAAATTACAAGCTTTTTATAAAATGCCAATCTTCATTTCTCAAATACTTTATGTTGTAAAAAAGATAAAAGCTGTATGCTAGATGTAAAAACTCACATTGTGTTTTAATATTACATAGATATTATTTATAACCACATACCTAGGGCCAGATTCAGGTAGATGGGAGCATCTTTGCTCCAGAGTAACGCTTCTCATTTGCGTTACGCTGCAGAAATTTTAGGAGCAAGTGCTGTCATTCACGAAGCACTTGCTCCTAAAGTTGGGGCAGCGCATCGCAAATGAGCCGGCGGAATTCAAATTGGGCGGGTACGGGGCGTGTAGTATTTAAACTAAGCGCGATCCCGCCGCCAACGTACTGCGCATGCGTCGAGTGTCCAAACATCCCCGTGCGCATGCTCCAAATTCTGTGAATGAACGTCAATGACGTCACATTCCCATTCATGAACTTTTTTTTTTTTTTTTTTTTTTCATTCAAAATCTTTTATTGAAAAAGTAAACATACATGAAAAGAGTCAAGCAAATGGTGGAGATTCCATCACAGGCGTAGCCGGATAGGAATAATCAGAAGGTTGCCAAAAAAAAACCAAAGAAAACAGAGTAAACAATAACTTGCTAACAATACATTTTCTGACAGAGTTAGCACAAGGGTAGCCAATGGGCCCCCAAGTTGCCGTTGGTTCTCGAGTTAGACATCAGAGTTCATAGTATTGTGTATTAGGAATAGCAACAAATTTCGGTAAACTATTACAGCCACGATTGCATCGACCAAGACTGTTGTAAATCGGATGTGTAGGTTTGTAGCTGGCTGTAGGCGCCACATTCAGGCAGTCAAGAGAAAGGTTAGAAGTTATAGATAGAACTGAGGAGGACAGAGGGGGAGGGGGAAAAGGGGGGGGGGTGAGGGAGCTCCTAGGTAGCATGACATGTAATACATGGTGTACGGCCACATTGCTGAAAAAGACCTATCGGCAGTTTATCCGGACTTCGCCACTTCATAGTCCTGCGAGTATCTAAAAGAAAACCAGGGTTGCCAGGTGTCATGAAAGATGTCAACTGAGCCTCTATCTTGAGCCAGGGTGTCCTCCATCTCGCACACCTCCGTGACTCTATGGAGCCAGTCGGAGATGGACGGGACTCTGCTGGAGTTCCAGTTCAGGGGTATGAGAGACTTGGCAGCGTTTAAGAGATGCATAGTCAAGGACTTCTTGTAGCGTGTTAATGGAAAGGAGGACAGGTGCAATAGGCAACAGGCAGCATTTAACACTAGTTTGGTCTCCGTTATTTGCTTAATCAGACAAATTATCTTCTCCCAGTAGACAGAGATGAAGGGGCAGCTCCACCAAATGTGGAGCAGGGTGCCCCTTCCCGTCTGGCATCTCCAGCATGTGTCCGGACTCTGGGGGTTCCATTTGTGGAGCCTAGCAGGAGTGTGGTACCAGCGTGTTAGGAGCTTGTAACTCGTTTCCTGCAGTTTGGTACTAATTGAGCATTTATGTGCAAGAGAGCAGGCGTACCTCCATCGTTCCTCGGAGATCTCCATCCCAAGGTCCTCCGACCACCTCTCCTTATGTCCGGTCTTCTCTGAGTCGCCAGCGTATTGTAGCCAAGAGTACACTACCGAAGTGGCTTTATCCAGAGGGGATTGGGAACTACAGACGGTCTCTAAATTGGTCAGTGGTCTGGTGAGGTCCTGCAGTCTCCCAAGTCTGCCCAGGTAACTACGAAGCTGAAAATATGTCCATAATCTCATGTTGGGGAAGTTGTGCTCAGCCTTAAGATCTGTCCAGTCTCTAATCTTGTCTCCTATAAAGCAGTTGCTAGCCAGCAAGGGGGCACGTGTGAGCGTCTGTCTGAGAGTCAAGTTACCAACGCCCGGGGCAAAGTCTGGGTTGTCCACTAGGGGCGTGAGAGGGCCGGGTGAGGTGGAAATCCCCCTCTTTTTCGCCAAGGCGTGAAATATCCCTAGTGTAGTGCCTGTCACTGGGTGATTGCGAAGGGCTCGGGGACAGGCATGCCTGGGGATCCAAGGGGAGAATCTAAGGGGGGTCGGACAGAGCTCCATTTCCAGAGCCACCCAATCTTTCGTAGAGCCATGGCAGTGCCAGTCAATGATCCTGGCAAGATGTGCCGCGGCATGGTAGCATTGGAAATCGGGGAGACCCAACCCACCCAGATCCTTGGGTTTCATTAGGGTGGCCAATCTAATTCTGGGCTTCTTACCGTTCCACAGAAACCTCAGTAGAAGCGCGTTTAAAGCCAAGAAGAATCTGCGGGGAACCTGGATCGGCAGGGTGCGCATCAGATAGAGGAACCTTGGGAGTATCACCATCTTAATGATGGACGCCCGGCCAAACCAGGAGAAATTTCCCCTGTCCCACTGGGTAAGGTCCTTTTCACAGTTTTTAAGTAAGGGCGGGAAATTCTTAGCAAAAGTGTCCGAGAGTCGGGGCGTGAGCCAGGTACCCAAGTATTTGAGGGCACCTGGTTCCCAGCGAAAGGAAGAGTGGGCTTTGATCATCTCCAGTTGCCTAGCCGGCAATGAGATGTTTAGGGCCTCTGACTTCGAGTAATTAATTTTCAGGTTTGAAACATAGCCATAATGTGCGAATTCTTTCAGTAAGTTGGGGAGTGCAATGTGTGGGCCTGTCAAGAAAAAGAGAAGGTCATCGGCGTACGCCGCTACTTTGAACTCGTTGCCCCCAACCCTGAACCCCGTCACTGCGTCGTTAAGTTTAACTGTCCTAATAAAAGGCTCGAGTGTCAGAATGAACAATAAGGGCGACAGAGGGCATCCCTGTCTCGTACCGTTCTCTATTTTCACTTTTTCCGAGAGGGTGCCATTAATCCGCAGTTGCGCCGACGGGTTCTGATAAAGCGCCGCTATCCATGACAGCATGTGCGGTCCCAGACCCACCCTCGCACACACCGCCATCATGAAGTCCCAAGCCACCCGGTCGAAGGCCTTCTCCGCGTCAGTGGACAGGAGAAGGCCCTCGATCCGCCGATCCCCCGCTGCCTGGATGAGCAAAAGCGCCTTGGTGACATTGTCTTTGGCTTCCCGACCGGGCATGAAGCCTACTTGCTCCATGCCTATCAGGCCTGGGAGGAGTGGTCCTATCCTGGTAGCCAAGATCTTCGAAAACAATTTCACGTCCAGGTTCAGCAGTGAGATGGGGCGATAGCTCGCACAGTCCGATGGGTCTTTACCCGACTTAGGGATGACCGTAATGTGCGCAGACAAAAAGTCTGGTGTAACCTGCCTGGGTGGGGACAACGAGTTCAAGGCATTTTTGAGTGGTTCGTTGAGTTGGTCTGAGAAAGTCTTAAAGTATATGGCTGAGTAGCCATCCGGGCCCGGACTTTTCCCAGATTTCAGTTGTTTGATGGCCTGGGAGATCTCCATAGCCGTGATCGGTCCCTCAAGGAGAGCGATATCAGCGCTCGGGAGGGCAGGGAGGCCACTGTTGGTAATGTAATCATGAATGATCTGCATCCTGTCTCCTGTCATGTGTGGTTGTCTATGTTGCGGAGGGAGGGCATATAGCTTAGTATAGAAGCTATGGAAATGTTCCGCGATCGCTTCCGTCGTTACATCTAGACCTCCATCTGCCCTCTTAATCCCCGCAATGTGAAATGTCACGCAGGGCCCTTGCCAAGAACCTACCCGCCTTGTTTCCAGCCTCATAGTATAGTTTTTTCCTAAAGAACAGCATGCGTTTGGCCGTAGAATCCAGCAGTTGCTGCAAATCCCGTCGGGTTTCAAGGAGCTCGGAAGCTGAAGCAGCGGAGAGGGATTGTTTATGTAGCGTTTCCAGGGTGTTAATTTGGTTAGTCAGTTTGTTTATCGCAGTCTCCCGTTCCCGTTTCCGGCGTGAGCCTAATTTCATCAGAATTCCCCGCATGGAGCACTTATGAGCCTCCCAAACAGCGAGCGGGTCTGAGTCCGGGGTCGTGTTAAGTCTGAAGAATTCCGTCAGGCTGTCAGTCAGGGTCGGGAGTAACTCTGGGTCCGTCAGGAGGGAAGCATTGAGCCTCCAGGAGGGCTGACGCTGTGTAGTATTCGTCAGTTCCAGAGATAGGGCAGTAGGCGCGTGGTCCGAAAAGGACTGGATACCTATGTGAGCCCCTGTTACCCTCCCTAGATCTCGTTGGGACACAAAGATATAGTCTAGTCTCGCATATCTGGAGTGCGGGACAGAGAAATGCGTAAAGTCCCTACCGTCTGGGTTGAGGAAGCGCCAGGTGTCAACGAGTTGTAGGGATTGGAGCATCAATTTGATAGCTTTGAGAATTCTATAAGAGATGCAAGTCTTCCCATTAGAAGTGTCCACAAGGGGATTCAGAGGGACATTAAAATCGCCCCCTAAGATTATGCACCCCCTGGCGAACCCGTGGAGCTCGCGAACTACAGCCTGACAGAACGACTTATGTGCCTTGTTGGGGAAGTACACATTCGCCAAGGTTAGTGGGGTATTCCCATACATTCCCTTTACAAAGAGGAATCTGCCCTCCGGGTCGCTTAGTTGTTCTGAGATCACAAATGGGGCCTCCCTACTCACTAGGATCGTCACCCCCCTTGACCTGGAGTCATTGTTTGTCGCGTGGTACGCCCTGGGGAAGTATGTGCTGGTGAGTTTGGGAATGTGGTGAGTTTTAAAGTGGGTCTCCTGTAGGAAGACAAAATGAGGCCTACCTTTTTTAAGCTCTTTCAGTAAAGAAGTTCGACGTTCGGGTATATTCAGACCCCTCACGTTGTGAGAAATCACCGTGGGGGCTCTACCCGTCATGGAGTAAGCCATAGCGGAGAGACCGGATGGAGGAGGTGGCGGGACCCTAGGAAGCGACCTGGAACACAATAAAGTTAAGCACGTTAGTTATCCAGCAATGTGGCCTGTACAGCTATCAGTGTGACCGGTGCCAGGGAGGCGCCGGTAACCATTCAGAGGGGGTAGGGAGGGTTAGGACAGAGCAGGGAGGGATGGTGTGGGGGAAGGGGTTGAGGGGATAGCAGAGAGGGAGGAAGAAATTTGAAAAAGAGAAGTGGAGCAATAGGATTATAGGAGGTGGACCCCCCTCGAGGGCGGACTCAGACACCCACAGTGGGGAGCCTCACCTACCCGTTATTGCGCACCCGATGGCTCAGGGGACACCGGGTGCCTTGTGGGGCTAAAGGGAGGCAACGGCAGCTAAACCACAGTGCCTCGGTATCTATAGTTAACACAAAGAGTACTTAAACAAAATACAATATTACCAACAGGGCAACTTACACGCACAGCCCTACTGGCTGTATGTCTAAAGATGAGCTAGATTGAAATTCTACACCCGACCAGGATGAAATAACATTGGGGCAACGAATAATGGGGATAGGTAAGGAACCTATCCGAGGTGAGCACCAGTAAACATGAACCCGTCTAAGGACCATACGTTTGTCCCCCATAAACCCCCCCCACCCCTAAACAAGATAACAGTGAGGTATGAGAGGAGAACCGCCAATATGCCATGGGGCTGAGCAGGACTCACATGACGGCCCGGCATGAAGGTGGGCGTAATTCACAAACAAACATGCATATAGTCACCAAGCAGATACAAACTTTACATTCCTCAGCGGGCTGTGTGCTAATATCCAGATTGCATTGAACCAAAAAATAAAATAAAATAAAAAGAAAAGAAATGAAAATAAGAAAGAAAAAATAAATGAATAAAACAAAAACAAAGCAAAGGCAATGAGCCACGTCCAGGGCATGTTGCAGACCTATGGCGGGCGGAGGATCACCCTTTGGTTGCAAGCGGGGTGCGCCAGCAGGTCTAACAGCAGCATGAGGCAGCAAACAGTCTGTAAGAGGGTCGTTGGTGACAGGCAGTTCGTGAGGCAGAGCACATCCTCAGGTCCATATCTGCAGGAGAGCGTCAGGTCGCTGAAAGGACAGTCCGCGGGTTAGTAGGGGTCTGAAGATCGGGGAAGGGGACGGGGGAGCATGAGTAGCTGGTGCTCACGGGATCTAAGGAAAAGTCACTCACCCCCGTGGTCCCTCAGAGCCTCCGCCTGGCGATTCGGCGTGCCGACTTTCGATCCACCACTGCGGCCGTGTCTGGCTTTCTTTGCGAGCCTTTTATCCGGTGTGGAGAGCGGGGAGTCAGGGGGGCTCCTGTCAGGCAGGGGACGCAGAAACTCTGCGTACCAGTCAGGTAACTCGACCGGGCCCAAGTCCAGCGCCTCACAGAAATCAGGTAGGTCTGCAGGAACTCTGAGCGTGTGTTGATGACCGTCCAGTGTCACGTTTAGGGCGAAGGGGAAACGCCAGGTGTATCTAATGTCCTTGTCCCTCAGCCTGTCTAGGAGGGGTCGGAGGGCTCTCCTGTTCCGTAACGTGATCGGGGAGAGATCCTGAAAGAGTAGGATGGTAGCTCCGTTAAAGACGAGGCGGTCACTCCTCCGGGCCTTGCGCATTATATCTTCTTTGAGCCCAAAGCTCTCAAGGCAACAGATGATGTCCCTTGGAGGCGCCGTATCAGGCCCTCTGGGCCTAAGAGCCCTATGAGCCCGCACAAAATTAATCTCAGCATCCTCCTGGCGTTCCAGAAGCGTGTTGAAGACACTGCGTAGGGTGGTGGCGATTTGTGCCGAGTCCACCGACTCCGGTATCCCCCGTACGCGCACATTGCACCTCCTTCCCCTGTTATCGAGGTCTTCTAGATGGCGGTTCATTTCGATGAAATGGTGTGCATGGACCGTCGCCGTTTTCTCCATTTTCTGTATGGCCTTGTCTCTGCGCTTCCCCGCCGCCTCCGTGGCGACCATTTTTTCATTCAGGACGAGCATGCTGGTCTTGAGATCTGTGATGGCAGCTGAAAAGGCAGCTTTGATGTCTGCCGCAATTACGGACATATCTGCCACTGTAAGGGGGTGGTCGGCGCCAGACTTGTTCCTAACCGAGCCCTCCGACTGGGAGTCGTCACTGTACTCATCCTCATGGTGGCTCGACGCCATCTTGGGCCCAGGCATGGCGCCGCGGCCCGTCTTCCTCGGTCTAAAGAGCTCTTCAATGTTCTTGGCCGAATAGTTCACCGAACCGCGGCGCGGGCGAGAGTGCGGGGTGACTTGTAGTTTTTTGCCCGGCATCTGGAAGCTGTTGGTCGGGTAGAAAGCTGCCAGAAGGCTGTGCGTGCAGAGGAGCTCCTTCAGTGTGCGACCATACTTGCTGCGCGCCAAGCCACGCCCCCCCCCATTCATGAACTTTTTACGCAAGCGACGTGATTTTTTTTTTTCCCGACACGATGACGACGCCTATACCTAACATAGGATACTCCAACCCCATGTAGGTATATCTATGCGCCGCGTATCCCGTCCGGAAACGTCGTACCGTCATAGCGTCGCGCCGGAATGCGATCGTGAATTGCCGATTTCCGCTCATTAACATATTTTTTGAGCGGAAATCGGCGGGAACGCCCCCGGCGCCATTTTTAAGTTGAAGTAACGATGCGATGGCGAAACTCAGTTACGCTGCTCGCATCGGAGCTTCAACCCGGCGTTTCTTGTTTTCTGGTTACAGAAAACAGAAACGCCGGCTTAAAGTCACAGTTAGGCTGGCGGATCACTGGATCCGCCAGCCTAACTGTTCCTGAATCTGGCCCCTAGTGTTATTGTGGCAGCCTTTTTTATAGGTCTGCATGCAAAAATGATGTGAGTAGTTTACTTAATATAACTGAACAAATGAAATAACTAGTGTTGCTCACGAATATTCGCATTGCGAATATTCGCTACGAATATTGCATATTCGAGTATTCGCGAATAACACGAATATTGCGGCGAATATTCCCTATTTCGAATATTCGTATTTTTTCAATTTTTTTTTTTAGAACAGATCACATCCTAGAGATCCCCATCGACGTCTAAAAGCATTGCTGGTATGATTAGAGACCTTGGGCCGAGTAGCTGCAGCGCTCATTTTATATTGCCGAAA
Source organism: Rana kukunoris (assembly GCA_029574335.1). Classification (NCBI taxonomy): domain Eukaryota; kingdom Metazoa; phylum Chordata; class Amphibia; order Anura; family Ranidae; genus Rana; species Rana kukunoris. Next base: position 563,743,240 of record CM056050.1, on the reverse strand, counting down.
AATCGCAATGTGATTATTCGGCAATAGCGATATCGCGCGATTATTTTGTATTGTAATATATCACGAATATTCTGAGCCAATCAGAGTGCTCCATTCCGCATTTCTCGAAATTTCGCAATTATTTTGTATTGTAATATATCACGAATATTCTGAGCCAATCAGAGTGCTCCATTCCGCATTTCTCGAATATTCGCAATTATTTTATATTGTAATATATCACGAATATTCTGAGCCAATCAGAGTGCTCCATTCCGCATTTCTCGAATATTCGCAATTATTTTATATTGTAATATATCACGAATGTTCTGAGCCAATCAGAGTGCTCCTTCCGCATTTCTCGAATATTCGCAATTATTGTGTATTGTAATATATCACGAATATTCTGAGCCAATCAGAGTGCTCCTTCCGCATTTGCCGAATATTCGCAATTATTGTGTATTGTAATATATCACGAATATTCTGAGCCAATCAGAGTGCTCCATTCCGCATTTCTCGAATATTCGCAATTATTGTGTATTGTAATATATCACGAATATTCTGAGCCAATCAGAGTGCTCCATTCCGCATTTCTCGAATATTCGCAATTATTTTGTATTGTAAAATATCACGAATATTCTGAGCCAATCAGAGTGCTCCATTCCGCATTTCTCGAAATTTCGCATTCGCAATTCGCATTCGCATTCGCAATAGCGAAAATTCGCAATCATTTCATTTCCAAAAAATATCACGAATATTCATATTTAGCGAATATATCTCGAATATTCGACTATATATTCGAGATATATCGCGAAATCGAATATGGCATATTCTGCTCAACACTAGAAATAACTAAAACTAATAAAACACTATCATGTTAAAGCTGAAGAGATATTAAAAGTATACAGTTATGTATTTATTACAGAAATTAATAAAATGCATTTTGCTGTATATGCAGCTGGTGTAGGCACTTGAAATTAACTTGATTTCTACCTCTATAATTCACTTTAAGATTGGAAAGAGGAGGGCCAATACTTGGGGCCTTCAGGTGTCAGTATATCGATATAACGGTGTTGTTTAACTGCAGAAGAGAAAATTCAGGTCATCAGGCTTGCTGTGTCGCGTGCTGAATGGCAGTAGGGGAATAGAAGGGATATGGAGATTTAATTAACTGCTTCCCGACCGCCCACCGTCATATTACGTAGAGCTACTTGCTCTGTCTCGCGGGAGCACGTAGCTCTACGTCCTCTCCTTTTCGGCCACTAGGGCATACAATGTATGAACAGAAAATCAGTGATTTTCCCTTGTGAGTCCACCCCCCCCATACAGTTAGAACACAAATAGGAACACACTCAACCCCTTCCCTGCCCCCTAGTGTTAACCCCTTCACTGCCAATGGCATTTTTATAGTAATCCAATGCATTTTTATAGCATTGATCGCTATAAAAATGCCAATGGTCCCAAAAATGTGTCAAAAGTGTCCGATGTGTCCGCCATAATATCGCAGTACCGAAAAAAAAACGCTAATCGCCACCATTACTAGTAAAAAAAAAATATTAATAAAAATGCCATAAAACTATCCCCTTTTTTGTAAACGCTATAAATTTTGCGCTAACCAATCAATAAACGCTAATTGCGATTTTTTTTACGAAAAATATGTAGAAGAATACGTATCGGCCTAAACTGAGGAAAAAAAATGTTTTTTTTATATATTTTTTGGGGATATTTATTATAGCAAAATGTAAAAAATATTGAATTTTTTTCAAAATGGTCGCTCTATTTTTGTTTATAGCACAAAAAATAAAAACCGCAGAGATGATCAAATACCACCAAAAGAAAGCTCTATTTGTGGGAAAAAAAGGACACCAATTTTGTTTGGGAGCCACGTCGCACGACCGCGCAATTGTCAGTTAAAGCGACGCAGTGCCTAATCACAAAAAGTGCTCTGGTCTTTGGACAGCAATATGGTCCCGGGCTAAAGTGGTTAAAGTAGTTTTAAATCTAAAACATGTATTGTTTTACAGCTTGCCAATTCTTGAACGTGATGGTTGTATTTTTTTTTTAAGGGTTTCTTTACTTTATTTTCACCAACTGGTCTAGCCAGTACATATATATACATATATATTTATTTTGTTCTGAAAAAATATCAATTAGAGGGTTGAGACAAACCATTAAATACTGACAGGGGTACTTACAATGATTGGCTTCTATTTAGTTATGTAAAATCTTTTTGTAGTTTCTTAGTTAACTGCAGTAAAAGCTGGGGTTTGGCTTCAAATGGTTAGTGTAGCTAAATCCACTCCACTGCAGTACTCTAATATAGGAGATGTGTTATTGACCAGATCCCCAGGGGAAAAAGCCTAGAAAAAAAATATGCAGCCACCACCCCTAATGGTTAGCATCAATATACATCAATATGCATCAATATATAGGCCCCCAAAGTCGTACAAGAACCTTTTTCTAATTTGGAGACTTGAGTCACTCCTATTAGAATGGTTCCATTGAATAGAACGGGACGCGAAAAAACTCTAGTTGACATTCTGCTTAAAAAAATATTTTAGAAGATAATGGAATCCAAAGTATTTTTTGTTGAAACCTGACTGCACAAATCAACAGTAAATCAAATGGCCTTTTTATTCCTGGTAAATTTGTGATTGGTCCCACCCACTAGGGATCTTTGGTCTTTTATGGTGACAGGCAAACCGATTTTCACTGCCTGTATCTTTGGATCTACAAATAGGTTTTTATTGAAGTCCTTGTAAACCCTTACATTTTATATAACAAATTGTATAGCGCTGTCACTTCATGATAATAGCCTAAGATAAATAAAAAAAACTATAAAAAAAAATCTAAAATTGGTGTACAATCACTTCCAGCTAACAATCTCATCCACCACAAAAACGTACCTAATGCCCACCATAAGACCTCTTACCATCATGAGGTTATAAAAGCTTTCCCTTCATCAAAGGAGTAGGAATGTGTACAGTATGTATCCCAGCAGGATCCTCTATTTCTCCATTGGCTTCAGGAACTCAGAGTTGAATTCATATTATTCATTGGAGGAAAGGGTATAAATTGGAGATAGTATCATACCGCAATTAGATTAAATTCTTAATATGAACATTAACATTTTACAAAGAATTTGTGTGAATATTGCAAAATTCCATCCAGAATGCCTGTACTATTAACCCTCTCTCACCCGTGAAAATAATGTGATCCATCATCAATCAGGCTCAATGTGCCGCTTACCAGAAGCTAATACTACTTAATTAAAGGTAGGTTTATTATGCATGCCACTCATCATAAGACGGATTATTTGATGCAGATTAATAATTTTCACAATAGCTCCAAACAGTGGTGTCAAGGCCCATTCAAGATAAAGAATAAACTGCACATAGCATAATACCTTAAGATTAAAATCCACATTTATTTAGCCATAAAAAAACATGCTCACAAAAGGGTATAATAAAGCCGCATATACATCTGCACTGCAATCCGAATATTCACGATGATGTCAGAATGTAAGCAACTCCCTGTGCTTTTCATCAGATGTGACGTCATAGGGGATTCAGTAACACAATCTGACAGTGATGGAGTACAATAAAAAGCAGATGGTAGAGGAAGTTACTCTCTATTGCTATTCACAAATATGAGTAACAAATTACAAAATTCACAAAAGTATGTAGTCGTACCCTAAGTGAATAATTTTTAATGCTAATTCAAATTTTTATTAGAATATGATTATGTTATTTAAAACGGCAATCTTCTGTGGTGACACAATTGAAGAGCAGCATCTAATGCTTAAAAATCCCACTTAAACTTTTTGTGCAAATATAGAAAGATAAAAATAAAAAAAATAAAAAGTGGTTATGGAGACCCAGGATAGTTTAAATATTCCTTATTAATTAGATCTGTGCATAAATGTGAAAGAAAAAAAAATGCAGTATATGCACAATATATATTTATATATATATGCACAATATATATTTATAAAAGAGGAATTTATTCAATTTCAGCTGGGTCTTTAGTTTAATCTATTTAGGGTCTTTACCATTTTATATATATATATATATATATAAAATGGTAAAGACCCTAAATAGATTAAACTAAAGACCCAGCTGAAATTGAATAAATTCCTCTTTTACAAACAGGGATGTATATCAATGAAACAGTTGATATCCCAATCCATATTTAAACTGAGGGGATCTCATAAATCTGTTTCGTATCCATTCTAGGTATTTCTCTTCAACTGCTCCCTTTTCAATGGTGGGTGAACTTGTCAATCCCAATAATTTTAAGTCATGTAAGGTCTTTATAATGTACAGAGGCATAATACCTGGATTGACTATGGCCCTAGAACTCTTTCTTTGTGACATGCTCTCCTATTCAGTTTTGTAAATTGCACGTACAGTAGTTCTGCCACAAGGGCACTCCAGTAAATAAATTACATACTGCATATAACATGTGATGAAATCTAAAAACTGGCCCTAGGGTCCTATCAATTTTAAGGACATGCCTGTTTTTCTTCAATACATTTTTTGATTTTGTAGTACTGGGTGGTAATTAAAGGTAAGGTGGTAATTAAAGCCCAGTCAGCATTTTTAGAGAAATCCTTGTCTAGTTCTGTTAGTATTTAAAAATTCTGAGAATAGTGCTTATTTCCATTTTTTTTTGTTTGATTTAACTAATACCTAATTAAAGAAATCAAAACACTTGAAAGTGTACAATGCCATTGCTCCAAAAGTAAATACTTTGGACAAAGAGACATCAACTCCAAGCTCTAAGTGTTTCATTAAAACGTAGTTTTCATGAGGAGATAGTAAAGGTGGCATCTCTCAAAGTGTTATACATCCCTAATAATCTTTACTCTTAACTCCATTTTTAATGCTCCAATTGTTAAAGTCCAACTCCAGGCAAAAAAAAGTCCCTTGTTGGGTTGTGCCCATACTGCGAGGGTTAGTTGCTCATTCATGCCTAGGGGAACAACAAAAGTAAATATACAGTACTTGCTCCTCTCCACAGCTAGACCTGTCCCCTCAGCTTCTCCACCCCTGAGCCCTAGTGCTCTATAGTCCTGATCATATCAAGACTAGACCTGACCTTATCATAGCCCTGCTATAGATGTCAGGATGCTGAGAGATAATCAACCGCTGAATAGTGGGTGAACGTCATCTGTCTTGTCTATGCCTAGTGATATCACTTTGCCGTAAATATCGGGACAAAAGAAAGGCTTAGGTGAGTCTGGTGTACACTAATAATTTGAATTCTGTTTATTCCATTGCTAACAAAACACACAGTGACGTGAGTTTGGCAGTTTTTTATTTAAGGCGATTTTATTGCATGTGTAGTCCAGCTTTGGTTTCCAATCATCATAAAGGAGGTCCCTGAACTAGAGAGAATCCGGAGAAGGGCAATGAAACAAATGCGGGGCTGTAGGACCTTCGTTATGAGTGATAACTACAAAAATTAACACTATTCTCCCTAGAGAAGAGGCACTTTGGTGAGGATATGAGCACCGAATAAAAATCTTTAAATTGTGATGTATCATTGGCAGGAAACTATTTTAGGTTTCTAAAGAAGGCACGCAGTCACACAATGAAGTTGGGTGAAAAGAGGTTTAATCCTAAAATGAGTAAGAAATTCTTTAGTGTTAGATCGGTAAAGATATTGGATTGACTGTTTTCATCGGACGAACCGATCGTGTGTGGGCCCCATCGCCTTTTTTTTTCATCAGAGAAAAAAAATAGAACCCGTTTTAAATTTTTCTTATGGTTAAAAAAACAATAGAAAAAAACGATCGTCTGTGGGGATATCCATCGGTCAAAAATCCATGCATGCTCAGAATCAAGTTGACGCATGCTCGGAAGCATTGAACTTCATTTTTCTCAGCAGGTCGTAGTGTTTTACGTCACCACGTTGGACACGATCTGATTTTTAACCGATGGTGTGTAGGCAAGACTGATGAAAGTCAGCTTTATCGGATATCCGATGAAACAATCGATCGGTTTAGATTCCATCAGATATCCGATCGTGTGTTCAGTAGGGAGTGTGAATACATAAAAGAAAATGTTTAGATGAGTTTCTTAGGAAACACATTGTACATGCATATGGAAACTGGTAGAAAAATAACTCACACATACAGGTTGAACTGGATAGACCAGTGTCTTTATTCAGTCTTCATCTAACATTATTTAAGAAAATAAAATAAAACTTTGTGACAATATTTATGTGACATAGTAAGTACTCAAATTCATCAAAAAGGCTATAAAAGTCCAAAAATAAAAATGAAGAAATCAATACAATATGAGAATAGATTCCAGTGTCCCAGAAGAGCATATTCCATAGGAAAAGACAGATAACTGCATGCATAGAAGAGCCAGCTTCCCCAGCCCCGTGCTAGCAGCTATTTTATCACTTGTAGGTGTTTTTTTTCTTTGTACACATAACTAGTGTGGCTATTTTTTGCATTTTTATTCACTCTTTATTCCGTCTTACCAACTATGCATTTTTAAATATGGGAAATCTATATTACTTTTGGGGAAAGGAGTTGTTTTACCACATGCGTTTGATATGAAGTGTGATTAGACCCAGTGATCATTGTCTTGTTCATTTAGGATACATTTCTCATGTGACTACAGAGATTTATTTATTCAACATTTATGCATCAATACAAAGACTTTTTTCACTTGCTTTTAAATTATTTATGGCACAGAGAATGTTATTTATGAGCTTATTTTTTGTTTGTTTTTTTGCATATTAAAATGTGTTTTGCTGCAGTTGATTAGCTTTATTTTATTGGTGTTTTTAGTTCTGTGCCTATTTTTGTTTCAAATTTTGTAATCTTATTAGCACAGCAGCTGGTATATTATTCAGGTATTAAAGATTAGCACTACACATATAAATATATCTAGGTTTTCTCAAAACATCACATGTATGAATTCACACCGAGCCTTGTGTACGGGAAGGTGTTTGAGAAGACTCTGTTCTCTATTAAAATTATTTATTTTATTACTCTGTTGTTCAGCGCAAACAATCAGTATTTTCTTTTTTTTTCTTACTAAGTTCCCTATGTGTTGCCTAAAGCAACCAGTTTTTCACTGTTACCTTAGTAACCAAATATAACTTTCCCTTAAAAGTGGTACAAATCATTTTATTCGGCATTAAATGAATTATTGCTCAGTGCAAGTTAATTACTTTTATTTTATATATTTTTAATGCTGTATTAATTTTCAAGTTTATATTGTGATCATTTTAGTCCAGTAGTGATACATTGTTCAGAAAAAAAAGCACAAAATATATATATATATATATATATATATATATATATGTATTATAGTTATTTATATAGGGAGATATACAAAGCTTGGCTTTAGCTATACTTTATCTCAATCTCACCATTTACCATTTAGTTCATAGTGTCCCTTTAACTCTTGATGAATTACTCAAGCTATAAACCAGACACTGAATAGTTCTGTTGGTAAGACATGCTCATGTGAAAATCTTGTAGAACATAAAATGCCACATTCATCCTACGGTGAATATTCTTTCAAGTGAGAATAGATCCAGTGTCATGCAGTGTACCTTCTATAGGACTTATTCATCAAAGTATGTAACATATCTCACGGCTTAATGAGTCAGCCCACATAATTACAATGCATGAAATCGATTTACAGGAGTTTCGTCTTGGAAGAAATAGTCCCTTAGATTAATCTGTTCTACCATTTGGCATTATATTTCCTTTACTAATAAAACAAACCTTTATCTTTTCATATTTTAGCCGTCTGAACTACAGTTAAATAAATGGTATTGCAAGCATATATACCAATTTAAGCCTCAAAGAAAGACATTTATAAAAAATATAAATGTAATAGGTCATGTAAAAATAGGTAATGTAAAAAATCACACCATTCAGTCCTGCCACTGCCAGAAAGGCCTTTTACTTGACAACCTTTTAAGCCAATGGTTTATGGACTATTTGGAGCAATATACTGCACATGTCAGTGGAAGGGCTATACTTCTGCTTTCAGGCATACTGTTTTCCTTTTGTTGTGCTCAAGGCAGGGGGCTTATTTTGTACATATGTTATTATATAGTCCAGGAAATCTTAAGGAAACACAAGCTTTATAAAACATTTAGGAATATATATATAATAAAACCCCATCTTTGTCATAGTTCATAAATGCATTCCTAAAGCCTAGGTAAGGTTTTATCCTCTAATCTGCAGAGACAATGTCCTCTGTTCTCTTAAAGGGTCACTATAGGATTTTTTTTTCTTTAAAATAACAAACATGTTATACTTGCCTCCACTGTGCAGTTCTTCTGGTGTCTCTCGGCGGCTGTCTCTGGTCTTCCCCGCAAGAACTCATCACATTTATGCGAGAGAGCTTGCATGGTGATGAGTCCTTGCGGGCGCTCTCCAGTGATACAGTGAGCGGCCATAGCCGCTCACTGTATCACTTGGCTCCGCCACTCGGCACGCCGTGACACTGGATGTGATCAAGCCAATGGCTTGCGCTGCTCTCAATCCATCATCTCTAGCCAATCAGCGGCCAGGCTGAGCAGCGAAGAGGATCTCGGGACCGAGTGCGGGACTTTCGAGGGGTCAGGGAAGTAAAACGGGGGCTCGGGGGGGGGGGGCGGCATCATCAGATGTTTTTTCACCTTAATGCATAGATTGCATTAAGGTGAATATTTTTTTTTCCTTTACAACTCTTTTAATGCATAGATTGCATTAAGGTGAAAAAATGTTTTCCTTTGCAACTCCTTTAACATCAGAGTCATAGGATAGTCAGATGTCAGTAGACCTGCAGGGATAGGTCCCCTTTTTCTCAACGGGTCCCTAGGTGCTTGGAAAAACCTTTTCTGGAAAGACTCGGGTCTGTCCAGATTTTGATTGGGCTCATTATATTGACATGTTCCTGTGAAGCGTCATAGCTCTACATCGACTACTTTAAGCGGCATAGCAGGCAGTGGTGCCAATGCGCGTGGCCGGTGGTCGTGGGCATGAGAGCCAGAACAGGGATGCAAATCCAACTGGCTTGTGTTCTAACTAGCTAGGAACAACAATATGTAATTTCCTTTAGTCTCTCCCATCACTGTTTGAACACTCATGAGGGAACACAGTTAACTCCTTGATTGCCCCAGAGTGTTAACCCCTTCTCTGCCAGTGACAATTACACAGTAATCAGTGCATTTTTATAGCACTGATCGCTGTATAGTTGTCAATGGTCCCAAAAATGTGTCAAAAGTGTCTGATCTGTCCACCCTAATGTCGTAGTCCCGATAAAAATCACCGCCATTACTAGTAAAAAAAAAGTATATAGTAAAAATTGACATATATCTTTCCCCTGTCTTGTAGACGCTATAACTTTTGCCCAATCAATATACGCTTAATGCAATTTTTATTAATGAAAATATGTAGAAAACATATCGGCCTAAACTGATGAAAAAATTAGCCTTTTTAAAAATAAAAATAAAAATGGGGATATTTATTACAGCAAAAAGTGCAAAATATTGTGTTTTTTCTGAATAGTTTTTTCAAAAATGCCTTTCTCTGCAGCTTTAGCTGCACGGGTAGTGAATGAGTAGGAATTGCTCTGTGCTGAGTAGCTTCCTGTTCATTCACAAACTGAAGCATAGTAAAACACAATTGACTATGCTTCAGTTATGAATGAACACAGTGAGTGAGTGTATTCACTGTGTTTATTTAGAAGAGGAAGGGGCCGGTAAATTACATATTGGGGGGTTATTTACTAAACAAAAATCCATTTTGCACTGCAAGTGCACTGAATGTGCACTTGGAAGTGCAGTCGCTGTAGATCCAAGCGGGTCATGCAAGGATAATAAAAAACAGCATTTTAGCTTGCACAAGATTGGATGAGAAAATCAGCAGAGCTTCCCCTCACTTCAGATATGGCACGTGTAGTGCAATATGGAGATGCCTTTTGAAAATAACCCCCATTGATTAGCCATTTCCCCTGCTCTCCATTCTGAAACATCCCCCGCAGCAGTGGGGAGGAGGGGAGGAACACAGGGGGAAGCCTGGGAAGAAGTGAGAATCAGCACCACCCAGAGTGATTAGGGTGTGCCCATTGATTTTTAAGGGGAACCCTGCGCCAAAATAAAAAAATAAATGGTGCGGGGTTCCCCCGAAAAATTCATACAAGACCCTTTTCTGAGCACGCAACTTGGGGCCTGCCAAAAAAGATGGAGGACGAGAAAGTGCCCCCCCCCTCCTGAACCGTACCAGGCCACATGCCCTTAACATGAGGAGGATGTCCCCATGTTGATGGGGACAAGGGCCACATTCCGGGAAACCGCCGGAAACCCCTGTTGCGTCAGAGGTTGCGTCATGGTGGGCCCGCCCTTGGTTCTTTAAGAGCTGTCAGACAGGTCACGCGTCATTCGGCCGGGTACCTCGTATGGAGGGTGTATCGTTCTCAGTGGTGGGTCTGGGTCATAGAAGGATCACAGTGCTGGATTTTTTTTTTATTATTAAAGGACTTGTCCCAAGCTATGTGTTTTTTTTTTACCTTTTGTGTCACCTTTTTTTGGGTGAAATGGTAGAGGTACAATGTACCCTGTTACCAATTCACATAGGGGGCAGCATCTGGGGGTCCTATTTGTTAAATGAGGCTTCCAGATTCTGATAAGCCCCCGTACGCAGACCCCCACAACCACCAGGCCAGGGTTGTGGGAATGAGGCCCTTGTCCCCATTAACATGGTGAATTCCTCCCCATGTTCAGGGCATGTTGTCTGGCATGGTTCAGGAGGGGGGCGCTCTCTCGTCTCCCCCTCTTTTCCTGCAGCCTGCCAGGTTGAGTGCTCGGATACGCCATTTTTTTTTATTTTGGTGCAGGGTTCTCCTTAAAATTTATTCCAGACCTGAAGGAACTGGTAATGGACTGGGGGGAACACGTGTCATTTTTTCTTCAATTACTATTATCTGTATTGCCGGGAGTAGTTTTAAATGACTTTTTTTTCTTTCGAAATTTAATTTTGAGCAGGAACTGTTCTAAACACGGAAAACATGCACTACTTTACAGGCATACTATAGACACCCCCCAGGTACAGAATTGAAAGGAATATTTCACTTTTATTGTTTCACTAAGTATTATTAAAATCACTGCTCCTGCACATTAAAACATGTCCCCTGGGGCAGGACCCAGGTCCCCAAACACTTTTTATGACAATAACTTGCATGTTAACCTTTAAAATTAGCACTTTAGATTTTTCATGTTTGTGTCCCATAGACTTTAAAGGTGTTCGCGTGCTTTGCCTGTTTGCAAGTTCTGCTGTGAACCGAACCAGGGGGAGGGGGTTTGGCTTATCCCTACAACTGCCATCATTATCTAGGGTCTATGATAATATATATATATATATATATATATATATATATATATATATATATATATACAGTGGGGATCGAATGTTTGGGCACCCCAGGTAAAAATTTGTATTAATGTGCATAACGAAGCCAAGGTAAGATGGAAAAATCTCCAAAAAGCATCAAATTACAGATTAGACATTCTTATAATATGTCAAAAAAAGTTAGATTTTATTTCCATCATTTACACTTTCAAAGTTACAGAAAACAAACAAAATGGCGTCTGCCAAAGTTTGGGCACCCTGCAGAGTTAATTTCTTGTACTGCCCCCTTTGGCAAGTATCACAGATTGTGAATGCTTTTTGTAGCCAGCCAAGAGTCTTTCAATTCTTGTTTGAGGTATCTTTGCCCATTCTTGCTTGCAAAAGTCTTGCAGTTCTTTGAGATCTCTGGGCTGTCTGTCACGCACTGCTCTTTTAAGGTCTATCCATAGATTTTCAATTATGTTGAGGTCAGGAGATTGTGAAGGCCATGGCAAAACCTTCAGTTTATACCTCTTGATGTAATCCCCCGTGGATTTTGAGGTGTGTTTAGGATCATTATCCATTTGTAGAAGGCATCCTCTCTTTAACTTCAGATTTTTCAAAGATGGCATCAAGTTACCATCCAAAATTTGCTGAAATGTTATTGAATCAATTTTTCCTTCTACTGAAATGTTTCCTGTGCCACTGGTTGCAATACAACCCCAAAGCATGATTGATCCACCCCCATGCTTAACAGTTGGACAGAGGTTCTTTTCATTAAATTCTGTGACATTTCTTCTCCAAACGTTCCTTTGCTCATTCCGGCCAAAAAGTTATATTTTAACCTCATCGGTCCACAGAACTTGATTCCAAAATGCATCAGGCTTGTCTATATGTTCATTTGCAAAGTTCAAACACTGATTTTTGTGGTGAGGACATAGAAGAAGTTTTCTTCTGATGACTCTTCCATAAAGACTATATTTGTACAAGTATCTCTTTATAGTGGAATAGTGTACCACAACTCCAGTGTCTGTCAGATCTTTCTGGAGGGATCGTGCAGTCAAACGTGGGTTTTGAATTGCTTTTCTCACAATCCTGCGAGATGTTCTGTCTGATATTTTTCTTGGTCTTCCAGATCTTGCTTTAACTTCCACTGTTCCTGATGACTGCCATTTCTTAATTGCATTCCGAACAGAGGATATTGACATCTGAAAACACTTTGCTATCTTCTTATAGCCTTCTCCAGCTTTGTGAGCGTCAACTATTTTCAGTTTCAGTTTTCTAGACAACTGCCTAGAAGAACCCATGGTGCTGATTGTTGGGGCAAGGTCAGATGAGTCTGGGCATTTAAAACCTTTGAGATTGACATCACCTGGTCTTCCCAGACGATGATTGAGAACAATCCATGACACTGGCAGGTCTCAGCTTTGCAAAGGGGGCAGTGCATGCTATAAATTCTGCAGGGTGCCCAAACTTTTGCAGACGCCATTTTTTTGTTTTTTTTCTGTAATTTTGAAAGTGTAAATGATGGAAATAAAATCTAACTTTTTTTGACATATTATAAGAATGTCTAATCTGTAATTTGATGCCTTTTGGAGATGTTTCCATCTTTCCTTGGCTTCATTATGCACATTAATACAATTTTTTACCTGGGGTTCCCAAACTTTCAATCCCCACTGTATATATATATATATATATATATAAATATATATATATATATATAAATATATATATATATATATATATATATATAAAAAGTTTGAGGGTTCTATGTAATTTTCTAGCAAAAAATATTGGGCCAGATTCACAGAGCCATTACGCCGGTCTAACTGGTGTTAGACTGGAGTAATTTCAAATTACGCGCGTTTTTTAGCTAGTCGAAAACCTCAAACCATAAATAGACGGCTGCGGGCTTCAATTCGACTGGATTACGTGTTCGTACGCCTTCGGATCTACGCTGCAATAAAATTGCGGCCACTGGGTGGACTTCCCGTCGTTTTCCGCGTCGGGGTATGCTAATGAGCTTTTGCCGGCGATCTCCGAAATTACGATCTTCAATCGCAATCTCTTACGGCACCTTTAGTCATCTTTTTTTTACGTAACACTATACCAGCTTTTTGCGTCGAATTTCTACGTTTTCCGACGTCTTTTATTATTTTTTACATAAGTCGTCCGGGAATAGGAATGTTCGTAAACGACGCTACTCAAACAACGAATGACGTAACGACGTGATTTCGCGCAATGCACGGCGGGAAATTTCTGAACGGAGCATGCGCAGTTCGATCGCCGCGGGGACGCGCTTAATTTAAATGCTTCACGCCCCCCAATCGCGTATTTCGATTATGCGGCGAGAAATAGACTACGCCGCCGTAGCGTACGGGCAAAAATCTACCAGGATTCGGTGTAGAGCCTGGTGAAATACGGCAGCGTAGAGTATTTCAAATACGCAGCGCAATATTAAGTGTACAGTATGTGAATCTGGCCGATTGATTTTAACTTGTAGTCAAGTGTCAGAAATAGGCTTGGACATGAAGTGGTTAATGTTCTTCTTATTTTTCTCTTTTCATACACATTGTTTTCTTTTACAGTGTTAAGAGCAGTTTGAACATCGAATTAAAATTTGTGTCTTTTGATATTGAAAATTACATAGATGTGTTAACGTTTTACGAAGGCATTGGACCAAACAAAACCTTGAGAGGTAAGCTTCAATGTTCAGGTATAATTTTAAGCAAAATGTCAGGCATAAGCTACACGTTGGAATAAAAAGGTTTACTATGTAGACATCTGCTATGTAAATGGAAGACTTCACCTTGGTGTTACAGTATGTCTTTTATCTAAAGTTGTTTAACATTATACTATAAGTCAGGCAAGTAGCAGATACACTGCTATTGTGAACAATTCTGACACAAAACACAGTTGTGATAAAGTTGGCTGAATTTATGTCTTTGCTAACCCCAAAGTGTAGGAAGATGCAGGAAATTATTAATAAGTATGCTTTTGTATTGTGAAACTGCTGACGCATATTGTTTTCTGAGTAAAAGAACTCCTGATCCTACTGAGAGATTGGAGGCTTGAAAATTCCTGTGCTTGCTCCTTATGTATTTTGTGTTAACACAGTGTTTTGCAGCAGCAGCAGCAACATCATTGTAAAAGATTATATTAAGAAGAAGGAGCAGCTCTGCCACAGTATGTCATCTGAAATTGTAAATGTTGCAGCCGTGTCAATTCAGTATCATCTGCACATATCCAAAAATGCACAAACAAATCTTCAGGATCTTGACATTCAATTCCCGTAGCTGATATTTAGAATGAGACAACAGAATGAAATACAGTGCCTGCCGCCGAGAATGTGTTTTTAGCATGACAGCATCGCGCTGAATCTCGGCGACAAGCTGCCGATATCTCGCACTCGCTGGAATAGTAAAAGCACATTCCAGCGAGTGCGTCATAGAAGCGACGGGGATCCGACGCGGATTCCCGCCAATTCTACACGTGGGCGGAGTTTGTTATGAATCCTGAAAGAGAAATCCCCGCCGGATTTAAAAAAAAAAATCCGGCATGGGTTCCCCCCTCAGGAGCATAACGGGCCCTTAGGTCTGGTATGGGTTGTAAGGAGACCCCCCCTACGCCGAAAAAACGGCGTGGGGGTCCCCCCACAATCCATAACAGACCCGTATCCAAAGCACGCCGGCCGGCCGGTCAGGAAGGGAGTGGGGGCGAGCGAGCGCCCCCCCCCCCTCCTGAGCCATACCGGGCAGCATGCCCTCAACATGGGGGGATTAGGTGCTCTGGGGCAGGGGGCGCACTGCGGCCCCCCACCCCAGAGCACCCTGTCCCCATGTTGATGAGGACAGGGCCCCTTCCCGACAACCCTGGCCGTTGGTTGTCGGGGTATGCGGGCGGGAGGCTTATCGGAATCTGGAAGCCCCCTTTAATAAGGGGGCCCCCAGATACCGGCCCCCCACCCTAAGTGAATGAGTATGGGGTACATTGTACCCCTACCCATTCACCTGCAAATAAAAAGTGTAAACACAAATAAACCACACAGGGTATTGAAATATTTTATTAGTTGGCCGCCGGGGGGGGGGGTGTGTATGATCGCTTTTATAAAAGCGCCCCCCTCCGGTGGGCTTCTGTGGGGGGTGGGTGCCGCCGTCTGGTTCTCTTCCGTCCGCCGGGGGGGGCGCTTTGATAAAAGCGGCCACCACCCGGCGGGCTTCTTTCGACGTCTTCGGCGGCTGGGGGGTATTCTCCCACTCTCCGGGGTCTTCTCCTGCTCTCCGGGGGTCTTCTCCGCTCTCCGGGGGTCTTCTCCGCTCTCCGGGGGTCTTCTTCTTCTTCAGGACTCGCCGCCGCTAACTTTGTGTGTTAGCTCAATTACTAGCGGCGGCGAGCCCCCTCCTCTGTGATGTCGTCTTCTTCTTCTTCCTCTTCTGTTCTCCAGATGTTGACGCGACGCTTCCTTCCGCTGTTATGCCGGGCGCGCGGCTCGCAGCGAGTTATATAGGCCTGTCTTGTGACGTCGCAGTCCCATCATGCTCCGGTAGGTACCACTTGCTACCTACCGGAGCATGATGGGACTGCGACGTCACAAGACAGGCCTATATAACTCGCTGCGAGCCGCGCGCCCAGCATAACAGCGGAAGGAAGCGTCAACATCTGGAGAACAGAAGAGGAAGAAGAAGAAGACGACGTCAGAGGAGGGGGCTCGTCGCCGCTAGTAATTGAGCTAACACACAAAGTTAGCGGCGGCGAGTCCTGAAGAAGAAGAAGACCCCCGGAGAGCGGAGAAGACCCCCGGAGAGCAGGAGAAGACCCCGGAGAGTGGGAGAAGACCCCCCAGCCGCCGAAGACGTCGAAAGAAGCCCGCCGGGTGGTGGGCGCTTTTATCAAAGCGCCCCCCCGGCGGCGGAAGAGAACCAGACGGCGGCACCCACCCCCCACAGAAGCCCGCCGGAGGGGGGCGCTTTTATAAAAGCGATCATACACACCCCCCCCCCGGCGGCCAACTAATAAAATATTTCAATACCCTGTGTGGTTTATTTGTGTTTACACTTTTTATTTGCAGGTGAATGGGTAGGGGTACAATGTACCCCATACTCATTCACTTAGGGTGGGGGGCCGGTATCTGGGGGCCCCCTTATTAAAGGGGGCTTCCAGATTCCGATAAGCCTCCCGCCCGCATACCCCGACAACCAACGGCCAGGGTTGTCGGGAAGGGGCCCTGTCCTCATCAACATGGGGACAGGGTGCTCTGGGGTGGGGGGCCGCAGTGCGCCCCCTGCCCCAGAGCACCTAACTCCCTCATGTTGAGGGCATGCTGCCCGGTACGGCTCAGGGGGGGGGGGGGGGGCGCTCGCTCGCCCCCACTCCCTTCCTGACCGGCCGGCCGGCGTGCTTTGGATACGGGTCTGTTATGGATTGTGGGGGGACCCCCACGCCGTTTTTTCGGCGTAGGGGGGGTCTCCTTACAACCCATACCAGACCTAAGGGCCCGTTATGCTCCTGAGGGGGGAACCCATGCCGGATTTTTTTTTTAAATCCGGCGGGGATTTCTCCTTCAGGATTCATAACAAACTCCGCCCACGTGTAGAATTGGCGGGAATCCGCGTCGGATCCCCGTCGCTTCTATGACGGCTTTGTCTCCATCGCGGCAAGCCAGCTTGGCGCTGGCTCTCGCGATGGGGCTCGCAAGTGCTCAATCTCGCCGAGAAAGGGAGCGAGATTGACACAATATCCCAGTCACCTACTGTACATTGAAATCATTATATGAGAAGTTTTTTTTCAACAAAATTACTATTCCATTCGTTGAACATTGTTGATGTTATACACACAGAGAAGAGGTATTAAACCAGAGGTTCCATTAAAAAAATAAATAATTAAAAGTCAGCAGCTACTAACACTGTAGCTGCTGACTTTTAATAAGGACACTTACCTGTCCTAGCCGCAGCGATGTCGGCCCCCGCCGTGGCCGATCCTCGATCCTGGCAGCTCCAGGCGCCGCCATCCACAGTAAGGGAAGCAGGCAGTGAAGCCGTGCGGCTTCACTGCCCGTTTCCTACTGCGCATGTGCGAGCGGCACGGCGCTTTGTGAATGGGCAGGCTGCTTTCTGGGACACACACAGTTCCCAGAATGCAGCGCGCCCCATTCACAACAAGACACAGAGTGTAGGAGGAGGAAGAGAATCCACTGCGGAGGATAAAGAGGCAGATTTGGCACTTCCGCATAGCAATAGCTATTTAGGGTGAGTAAATGTTTATATTTTTTTCCATTTTTTTTTTTGCTGGAAATTTTTTTTTCAGGTGGGAACTCCACTTTAAAAAAATAAAGCACTAAAGAAATAACCTGTTTACCCACTTTAGCTCCGGAAGATTTACTCTTCTTCATGACCAGGCGATATTTTGCGATACAGCACTGCGTTACTTTAACCGCTCTCCGACCTCCGCCTGCACTTATACATCTGCAGAATGGCACGGCTGCGCAAAGCAACGTACCTGTACGTTGCTTTGAAAGTGCTGCCGTGTGGGCACGCGCATTGTGACCATGCCCGCGGGACCTGCGGACTCGATGTCCACCGGTGTCCTGCGATCATGTCATGGAGAGGCAGAACAGGGAGATGCCCATGTAAACAAGGCATTTCCCTGTTCTGCCTAGTGACAAGACAGTGATCTACTGCTCCGGGGGCTGAAGTGGTTAACTAAGAATTGCATGGACATGCAGTGCTGTACACAAATAAAATATTTGTACTTTTTTTTTCCACAAAAAAGTACAAATATTTTTGGTGGTTTTTGATCACCTCTGCGGTTTTTTTATTTTTTGCGCTATAAACAAAAAGCCTGTAAATTATGAAAAAATCTACATCAATTTTTTACTTTCTGCTATAAAACATATTTAAAAAAAGGGAAACAAAATGTTTTGCTTCTTCCGTTCATCAGTTTAGGCCAATATGTAGTCTGCTACATATTTTTGGTAAAAAAAAAAATTCCCAATAAGCATACATTGACTGGTTTGCGGAAAGGTTATAGTGTCTACAAACGGTGAGATTTTTTTTTACTAGTAATGGTGGCGATCAGCGTCTTATAGTGGGACTGCGATATTGCGGAAATCGGACGCCTGACACTTTTGACCAGTAACACTAAAACAGTGATCAGTGCTAAAAAATATGTACTGTCATTGTACTAATGTCACTGCCGGGGAAGGGGTAAACACATTAGGGGTGATCAAAGGGTTAACTGTGTGCCCTGGAAATGCTTTCTAGCTATGCGAGGGGTGGTTGTACTGTACTGCAAAAAAAAGGTTTCTGCTTAGCAAAAATACAAGATCACTGCCTTCCCTTGTCAAACAACAGTGGCTGCCTTGTTTACATAGAGAGACTGCCATTCTGCCCTTCTCCAGAAGGATCTGCGGGTCCAGGTGGACATTGCGTCTGCTGGACCCGCTGATTGGCTCCCACTGTGTCCACTCAAAGCATTTTGCCGGTAGCGGGCATGCGCTCCACAGACCTAGGAGGGGCCAGATCACGTACCTACTACACGATCTGGCTCAGAGAAGCAGCCCTGCCTCAGCATATCTGTGTGGGGTGGTCAAGAAGAGGTTAAAATGCTTTTGTGCAGTGATTTTAATTTCCAAAAATCATTTGTTACTTAAGTAACCCTGAACGTTTTTAAAAATTGTACTACTTAAAGTGGAAGTTTAGTCAAAACTAAACTTACTCTAAACCTACTCTCTTCCACATTTTAAGATTAATCTATCTATCCATTTAAAGAAACAATTGCTATACTTAGCTGTTCTGCAGCTACTTCAGTGTGTGGAAGAGGCAGCCAACAATAGAAGACCCATGTCAATTCCCAGGAATTTCCCAGCCGTTGTCGGTCCTCTCCAGCACACAGCAGCAGCTGTTTGAGACTGGACTGGAGAAGGTAAGTTTAGCATTTGTTTCTTTACAGGGCTAGATAGGTTAGGCTTGGAACGTACCAGAGAGTAGCTTTATTGTTAGCAGGGCCGTTTGAAGGAATTTGGGGGCCCCAAGCAAAATGGGGGCCCCAAGCAACCCCTCTGCACGTAAAGCCTTCGTTAGCGCTACACTAATTTTTTACACCCATGTTCTTATCCCCCCCCAGTCCCTATGTTTTTCTATTCTCACCTCCCCTTCTTCCCTGTAGGCTGCTGCTGTCAGTCCGGTGTTCTATCATTATGGGTCCCCAGTCCCCTATCAGATAGTACCCAGGCCTGGTGCCGCATGGTACAGGAGATTCAGTTTCCTGTGTTCCTGGCTGGACTGAAAGGAAGTGAGCACTCATTGTGCACTACCTGTCAGTCCGGCCGGGAACAGGAAACTGAATCTCCTGTACCACACGCGGTACCCAGCCGGACTGACAGGACTCCAGGAGGAAGGAAGAGGAGTTATGCTACGCTGCAGCCTGGGAAGGGGAAGTTGGGGGCCCCAGGCCAGCTCGGGGCCCCAAGCAATTGTTTGTTTTGCCTGTCCTGTAGCGACAGGCCGGATTGTTAGTTAGGCCTTGGCTAAATTTCAACTTGAAAGTAAAGTCCTTTCTCTTGTACAGTCCTCTCCTTCCTAGCACATCATATGCCTCTTCCCATCTGAGAGAGTCCAATTCCTCATTGTACTGGCCAAGCTCTGGTTTACATCCACTTTAAGTATTGCTCTCTTTCACTAATTTCTTTTTATTTTACTTATCATGTCATAATTAGATTCATTCAACACAGCCTAATGAAGCACAACAATGTACAATTCATATCAAATTAAATATAGTCTATAGCTATGTGCTGATAAAAGATATCCCAGTAAATTTTGTTTTCATAATAATATCAAAGCTATTCAACTATTCTAATGCAGTCATGAATTGCATCACACATTAAAATATGTAATATCTGATATTCTTTATCATTTATTCATTCAAAGCAATAAAATTACAAGTGTAAGTGTAGTAATTAGTGCACCACAACAAGTTAAAAGGACCTTTAATGTATCTCAAAGAGAATGCCATTTTTGTATCACTGTAATTGGCTTTTATGAAAAAACTTTGTCAGAGTCTGTATGGTAAACAGGTTAAAGCAATTACAGTAAATTTAAATCATTTTTCCATCATGACTATCCTTTGTGTGCAAAATTAACATCAATGTCGTTTTGAACACTGAATACTCAAATTTTTTATCAGTAACATAATGAGATTTTGCTCTGCATTTATTTTTAGCTTTTCATGATCGCTCCACAAATCCTGGGATAATTCGGATTTTTTCTGATAAAGCAACAGTAGAATTTAAAACTGATTTGTTTTCTGATGGTCGGCCAGGCTTTTTAGCAATCTACACAACTTTTACCAACAGCAGCATATCCAGTAAGTATATTTTCTTTAACATGATAGAGTGAAAATCTTCTGATACAGTCATCTGTTAAAGTGACACCTGCCAAAGGTGGGATTTACCTTTATTTTTGAGAGATTTCCACTCACTTCCCCCAGTGTCTTTAGTACAGGAATAATTAAATACCCTTACCAGCTATGGTGGACCCTAATCACCATGCGGCGGTGGCTCTGACATGGACAGCCCAATGACTGGTCTGGATGTTGGGGGATCGCGTTTCTTCCTTTCCACTGGGGTACAAATCTCCACTGGGAACTATGGCAGGATCAAATCTGCTTCAATTTCCTTGCCGTGGTAAGATGGATCACTTTTTCATCTGTGCTATATTAGATGGACTCCACACGCAAAAAGAAAAGAAAAAAACTAAAGAGGACACCTCCTCATAGTGTAGAAAAAGCTAGAAAATGTATTCCAAAAAATTCCATCAATAAAAAGAAAAAAAAACTCCATTACTGATTAATGTAGAGTCTGGAAATCTAAATGTATTAGTTCTTAGGGTGACACAGTAAGCTACAGCCAACATATTTGGAGTTTGCTAAAGTCCCCTTTATCAGGGCTTTAAAAGATGTGTAAGGCCTCGTACACACGATAGGTTAAACAGAGGACAACGGTCTGACGGACCGTTTTCATCGGTCAAAACTAATCGCGTGCGTGTCCCATAGCTTATTTAACCATCGGTTAAAAAAAAAAAAAACTTGCTTTAAATTTAACCAATGGATTCCTAACCGATAGGTCAAAACCGATCGTTAGTAGGCACGACCATCGGTTAAAAATCCATGCATGCTCAGAATCAAGTCGACGCATGCTTGGAAGCATTGAATTTCTTTTCTTTTTATCACGTCGTTGTGTTTTACGTCACCGCGTTCTGACACGGTCAGTTATTTAACCGATGGTGTGTGGGCACGACGGACCATCAGTCAGCTTCAGCGGTTAACCAATGACAACGGTCCTTCAGACCTTTCTCATCGGATAGACTGATCATGTGTATGCGGCTTAAGACTGAGAAGCAGGGTTCATGGGGAAAAAAAAAAAGATTCATCTATGTAATTTTAAAGTTCTGCAGCAGTCAAACACTTTGACTTTGTGTGTAGGACTGCAATTGCTGACCTTCTTTTGAAAATGCTAATTGCCTAGCTACAATATTGTTTTATTTGAGGTATGAAAATTAGAAGGAGAGAAAACCTAATCCTTATCTGCATACTTGTTAGATATGTGCACACTGAAATATTTTGTTTCAGAATTTCATTTTAGTCCGAAAAATACATTTATTTAGTTACTCCCGAAATTCGTTTTTATTTATTTTGTTTCGTTAAAAAATGCATTAGTCAGAAAATCTGAATTAATTAAGGTTGAATCTGTCATTAAAGGCTTATGGTGTCTGTCGAATGTTCAAAGATTTGATGGAGCAGCTAAACTGTACATTGCCGCAATCATAGTCTAGTCGAATGTTCCGCCTACAATCTATAGAAGAATTCTAATGTTGTATGACACTAGTAATAATTATATTTATAAATTGTTATTACTAGTCAACCAACATTCAAATTCTTCTGTAGCCTATGGGCCGAGTATTTGACCAGAAATGTACGATTGCGGCGTTGTACAGTTTAGCTGCTTGTCGAATCTTCTTAAAACTTTCGACAGACACCATAAGCCTTCAATGACAGATTTGTCATCTTGAATCTTGGTCATTCATGTCGAATGGTCTACCCACAACACTATCTGTATAAAGTTGAATATTTTCTCTCAATGTCGAATCTTTCCTCTCTATGTAGAATAATCTTGGACTAATAGAGTTAAGGTTAGGCACATTCGAACACAGGTTCAATAGACACAGATTGCTATTGTCAGTGTCATGTCGAATCTCCTACCTATATCGAATATGAACTGTTGTAGCAACGAAAATGAAAATAAAGCATTTTATTAAGTCGGATCTTTCGGATTTTGGATTTTGTGCGTTTGTTTTCGTTTTTTTTTTAAACTGTAACCAAAATACCCAAAATTGGGCCAAAAATGCATTCGTACAAAAATGAATGTGCATGTCTAATACTTGTTCAAAGTATTGAAACCAAAAGAGCATCATGATAACCAGTTAAGTTAACTTGCTCACACCTGCACTATAGCCCAAAAATGGCTACAGTGTGGGCCTAAATTGCCGGGAGGGTGTCCACATACCTCCTCCCGAGCATTTGATGCCTGTGCATCCCCTGTGGGGTGCATGCGGCGTCTTCTGTGATCAGTGAGTCCACGAGACTCGGCTGATCACAGAGCGGAGTAAGGGGCCAATCCTGGCCCCTTACCACACGATCAGCTGTCATTGACAATCATTGTCTGAAAAGGGTTGGGCTTGGGGCGCAGAGTACTGCACCCCAAACCCACCCACTTAGGACAATAGTAATTAATATTCACTATCGTCACTGTGAATGGGTGAGTGCGGGGGGTGTCACTGTTAAGGGGTGAGTGTGGGGGGGGGGGCGTCACCGTCTTAGGCCTTGTACACACGAGCAGACAGATTTGTTCAAATCGGTCGGACAGACCGATTTAAACAAATCTGTCTGCTGGGATGTATTGGTTTGATCGTGCACACACGATCAAACCAAAATCCCCGCCGGCAGACGGCGCGCTGACGTGTCGGTGACGTGGCGGTGACCTTGACGCCACCACGTCACCGCATCAGGAAGTGAATTACTTCCGCGCATGCATCGAATCCATTCGACGCATGTCCTAGAAGATATGTCTGCTGGTTAGCGTACTAACCAGCAGACATATCAGGCCGACGGGTTCCCAGCCGACAGATTTCAAAGCATGCTTTGAAATCTGTCGGGTGGCCAAATCCGTCGGCTCGCCCATACACACGATCTAATCTGACTGCTGGGACGGTCGGGCCGACCGTTTCCAGCAGATAGATTTGATCGTGTGTACACGGCCTTAGGGTTGAGTGCAACCATCACCATGGAGAGGCTGAGTGTGGGCGGACATGGGGGGGTTTGTTTGCCCCACCCCCCAAAAAAAAAGTTTAGCACCTGCCGCCACTGCTATTAACCCTTGCTGTTTGGGACCATCCCCACTGCAAGGGATCATTTTTTGTCTGCACAGGGTTAGGCTTTATTGGATCTGACTTGTTAACTCGCTTTCATCTTTTAAAAAACAACATGATATTCCTTTAAACATTTGTTGTGCTAATGCTAAAATTTCTATAAGCTTGCGTTTAGACTTTGTGCTTAATACTCCTAGTTTCTATGCAGGCAAAATGTGCTGGCTTTGATAAATAAGCAGAAGAACGCTGTTATAGGGTAATGTTCCCCAGAGCCAGTTTTCAACAAGCTTTAGATCAGGACCTGTTGTTCTGGCATTTGCAACTCCTATTTCTAAAATAAGCTTGCCTTCTGTGCTCGCTGAATGGCTTAGCTAGAGAAAGTAAAGCACCTTTCAATATTTCAGCATGTTTTATTTTTGGCTTAGTTTCTGCAGCTCACTAATGAATTTGGCAGAACAAAGGTTTGTTTTGTGCATTTTGGAAAGATGGCAAAGCTAGTTTTCTGATTTAAAATGTGGTACTTGTCAGTAGAAAAAAAGGCAATATTTTTTGAATCTATATACAAAGAATAAAAATAATATGCTATTGTTTTAAAATGACTTTCAATTAAGGGGCAGACATGCATGAGAGATTGAAAGTAAGCAAATTACGTACTTGCATTTGTTTCCCTTGACATGCATTCTGTAGATTTGCATGGTCATGTGGAATGCAGGGTCCAACTGAGGTGATCTGATACATTTCACACCATGGGTGGTAGTCTTCAGGGATTTCAGGTTGAAAAATCCTACATGTCAATCGCAGCAAAATTAACTATAACCACTGAATGGAAGTCTACAGCCCCTACTCTATCTGAAGTTATTTTTTAGAGTTAAAGGGGTTGTACAACTTTTTTTCCTAAATAGCTTCCATTAGCTTAGTGCAGTCCTCCTTCACTTACCTCATCCTTGCATTTTGCTTTCAAATGTCCTTATTTCTTCTGAGAAATCCTCACTTCCTGTTCTTCTGTCTGTAACTCCACACAGTAATGCAAGTCTTTCTCCCTGGTGTGCAGTGTCGTGCTCGCCCCCTCCCTTGGACTACAGAAGAGTCAGGACGCCCACTAACACACAGCTCCTTTCTCTATCTGCAACCTAGAGAGCGTCCTGACTCTCCCGTAGTCCAAGGGAGGGGTCGAGCACAACACTCCACAGCAGCAGACATTAACTCTTTGCATCCCTGGCTTAGCCTGCATATCAGCCAGCTTTCTTTCACAGCAACAGGTGGTTCCAGTTTCACAGCCTCCCCGGCAATACCCCTCCCACCGAATAAAGAATGTGTTCCTAAGCAGGGCCGGCGCTACCACTAGGCGGATTAGACACCCGCCTAGAGCGCACTGTCATCAAGAGCGCAACTACGGCTGCTGTGTACACAGCTTTCTGGTGTGGAGAAGACATAGTCTTGCTCTTGTGTGGAGAGTCCTGTGTCAGTCTGAGATGACTGACAAACACAAGGAGGAGGGAGGAGTGCGGAGACGGCTCATTCACTGGGGAAAGTGAATTATTTTTGGTGAAGCTGCTCCGCACTGTATGGGAGTGAACTGCGCTCCCCTCCTAACGACAATACACACAGCAGCCTGGAAGTGTCTTCACCAGCTCCCGACACTCCTCCTGAGCACTGACACACACACTGAAGTCCTAGCTGGGGAGCTGCACAACCTGTGCATAGGGACTGAGAGACATTAGAGGAGAAAAATACCATGACTGCTGTTTGAAAATGCCACCCATTACACACCACTGACTGCACGCAAACTGCACTCTGTACTCACTCAGCCCGCCTCTGTTATACAACAGTGAAAAGTTCCTTCAGGTCGGGAGGGATGACACACACCAGAGTTCACCTCAGCTCTTCCTCCTGATAACCCAGAGCTCCCTCCCTGGAATGTCCTCTCCCCCCCTCACATTGCACAGGTCACAGTGCGGGAGATTGGAAGCCGAGAATGTAGGTGAGTGCTCGGCCATGATACATACAGTATGCTGTTGCTGGAGCTGGTATCACTGATTAGTGCTGTGTGGGGCGGTCAGTGTATTTATTTAAGTTTCTTTCTTCTGCTGGTGGTGACCACCCATAGGAAACACTGCCTACAGGTCAGGTTGCTGCCCACTAGTTCCTTTGTATTCTAGTTACTGCTGAGGCTAGTGCAGCTGGGGGTGCAGAATTTACTAGAACTGGGCTGTATTTTCCTCCACTAGTAGCATCTAAAAGGTGTATTTTCCTTAACTCCATTCCACCAGCACTCAGCAGCTGCAAGAAGAAAATACAGCCAATCAGTTCTAGTAAATACTGCCCTCCCTGTCCAGAGGTCCGTACACCCGCTGTGCTCATTATGAGGTTCCCACCATCCCTGTGCTGAGTTCCCGGGTCCGTACACCCGCTGTGCTCATTATGAGGTTCCCACCATCCCTGTGCTGAGTTCCCGGGTCTGTACACCTGCTGTGCTCATTATGAGGTTCCCACCATCCCTGTGCTGAGTTCCCGGGTCTGTACACCTGTTGTGCCCATTATGAGGGGTTCCCACCATCCCTGTGCTGAGTTCCCAAGTCTGTACACCTGCTGTCCCCATGAGGGATTCCCCAATAATGGGCACTGATGAGGCAACACTGATGGGCACTAAGAGGTGGCACTGATGAGGCTGCACTGATAAATGGCACTGATGGAGACTTATAGGTGGCACTGATAGGCGACACTAATGGGCCTGCACTGATCAACAGTGCCTTGATTATTTGTGTACGTATACGTGTACGTTTGCCTAGGGTGTCAAAAATCCTTGCACCGGCCCTGTTCCTAAGATGGCGCCTTCACCTAGGGCTACACCCAACATGTTGATGCCCAGATCCTGGAGGAAGTTCACCTTATATGGACACTACCATTCAGAAGATGCGGGTATCTAGATTACTCTTTGCCTTATGATGCACTTGCCCATGACACTCCCCGCTCACCTATAAAACCCCATGTATCCAGAAGCAATAAAAAAAGTACCATCAATCTGAGCACAGTCTCAGTGTGGTCTTTTTCTCGTGCATGCACTAGATCATATAGGCCTAATCAGGACGGGGGCAGATACTCACAAGATGATTAGTCTGATCCAAAACACAGTCACTGTAAATCTGAGGGGGTCATGCAAGGAAAATAAAAAATAGAATTTTTGCTTAAACATGATTGGATGATAGAAATCAGCAGAGTTTCCCCTCATTTAAAGTGGATGTAAACCGGAAATGTTTTTTTTTTTTTTTTGATGTCACAATGTAGAGTCTTGCCACACAGAGGTAATCCAGCTCTGTTCAGTGAAATACAATTAACTTACAGAGGAAAACCTTAGTCCATTCCGCCCCCTTGCTGTGAGTGACAGGTTATTTACATATCTCATGCACTAGCTTTTAATTCCTATCCTGACTCCTATTCTGAAGTCATGTGGTTACTTTTTTGGATTTTGACTGGATGTTAGTGATAATAGCAGAATTTAGTGTAAGAAATACATAGGGAAAAAATGCATATTGATGAGGAGTGTAAAGGTGGACGGGGAGTCTACTGACATTACAACTCCACCCACCGAGTTCCAGGCAACAGATCCACCCACAGCATCTGCAGTTTTTCAGTTCTCATAACAGACAGAGGGGAGACATTTGACAGGTAAGGACACATGCAGGAGGCATCGATATCCTTATAGATCAGCACTATGGCAATAGTTTAGAAAGGATGAGATTGGGCTTACATCCACTTTAAGATCTTCCCCTTAGATGTACAGTGACTGCACTTCCAAGTGTATTTGCAGTGCAATGTGGATTTTCCTTTAGTAAACCAACCCCTCGGTGTACTTGCCTCTATCCTAAGCACCTGGTTTAATTTACTACACCTCTCTTATTCCTGTGCTATCTGCATGGGTCACATATAAGAGGACCAGACAATCCTGGGACATGCCACCCTCCGCTAACCCTCTCTGCCCCCCTCCCACAACACACTGCAGGTGATTGACAGTCTCAACTGTGCATGGTTTCCAATGAGATTGTGTAGAGGGGGTGTCGCCTTTTCCTCCACTCATGTCTCAGATTACCCTCAGCTCCCTGCTTATTGCTGTGTAGTGAATGACATCAGATCCCCACTCTCTGCCTGCTAAAGCTCAGAAATTCTGGAATTTAAAAAGATGTAGAAGATGGATCCTGCAGATAAACAGGTCCACATTATTTGTTCCATCTCTGTGTATTACCAAAGACAAGTCACTTTACTGGGTATGTTTTTTTAAGGATTTACAACCACTTTACAAACAATTTTTTTAATTTTTTAATTTTGGATAGCGTAAGTATAACTCCTGTCTTTATATCTGTCCTATTGAGGAGATTTCCCTTCACTTTGTGTTCCATTGTCCCATAACCAAAACAGATAGTGAGAGGAAATCCCTCCAAATTGAGGAAATATCTAGGTGCCCCTATTGGAATATTTCCAATTTATTTCTATTCTGTTGACAACCAAACATTTGCGATTTATTTTTTATTTTTTTACTTTTAATGGTTAAAAAGACAAATAGCAAAGGTGAATCACACTAATGGGGACACAGACAGCAAGCGAAAAGCTGACAGATGTTCTATCTCCTCTCCATTATATCAAAAAAGAAAAAATGGCCTTTATTTATATTTTCCAAACAAGTAAATATTTAATGAGTACAAAACAGTATTGGTAGAAGGTGAGGTCACAATCTCATGGAGCTGCTTAGAAAATACAGGCTTTCACAGTAGAGGAGAGTATAAAAAGTTAATTAGATAACAATACAATTGATTGAAGTGCTAAACAACTATATCAACAAGTCACATAGTAGGAGCTATCAAACTCTGTTCACTTATTCAACATAGACATTAGTAAAACTACCTTTCTCTATATCATTTAAAACTAAAACTAAAATATATTGAAGTAGAAATCAGGAGCTAGAGACGAAAGAAAAGAGGAGAACTAGAGAGAAGGGACAAACTGGAAGAGGTAGTAGACCTAGGGCTCTCGAAAACCATAGGAGTAAAACAGAATTCAACCAATGAGTTGGAATTGCAACTTGCTCTTGGAAAAGTAACCCCTCGTTACTATCACCTATAACTACTTCCTGCCCGGCCTATAGCAGATTGACGGCCTGGGAAGTGGTTCTGTTATCCTGACTGGACATCATATGACGTCCAGCAGGATACCAACC
Organism: Rana kukunoris; assembly: GCA_029574335.1. NCBI lineage: Eukaryota > Metazoa > Chordata > Amphibia > Anura > Ranidae > Rana > Rana kukunoris. Next base: position 563,714,286 of record CM056050.1, on the reverse strand, counting down.
CAGTGCGGTGCGCAGAGTGGCAATTGCGAGTGCAGCATGTCAGTCTGAATAGCCGCATCTATGATCATGGTAAGAAGCCTCTGACAGAGGCTTCTTACCACGTGATCAGCTGTGACCAATTACAGCTGATTATCGCATGAACCAGGAAGTGACGGTAAATGACATTCCTCAGTTCGCACTGACAGGAAGAGCCGATCGGTGGCTCTCCCTGACAGAGGGGGGTCTGTGCTGATAATCAGTACAATAATTATCAGCACATCCACATCAAATGTACCCATCAGCTGCCAATCAGTGCCCAGTAGCTGGCAGTCAGTGCCCCATCATAATCTCCTGTCAGTGCCCATAAAAGTGCCAATCAGTGCCCACCACAGTGCAAATCAGTGTCTACCATAGTGCCAATCAGTGTCCATCAAAGTGCCAATCAGTGCCCAGCATTAGCACATGTCAGTAGCTGCCCAATCAGTGCCATCTATTAGAGTCAATCAATGCCACCTGTCTGTGCCAATCAGTGCTGCCTATCAGTGCCCATCAGGGTTGCCTATCAATGCCCATTTGTGCCGCCTGTTAGTGCCAACATGTGCCACCTGTCAGTGCCCATTAGGGCCAACTGTCAGTATCCATCAGTGATGCATATCAATGCCACCTATCGGTGCACATCAGTGCTGCATATCAGTGCTGCCTATCAGTGCCCATCAATTCTACATATCAGTGCCTCCTCATCAGTGCCTGTCAGTGCCACCTTATCGGTGCCAATTAATCAGTGCCCATCAGTGCTGCCTCATCAGTGCCTGTCAATGAAGGAGAAAACAACATTTTATAAAAAAACAAAGAAACACTTCCCCCCCCCCCCCAAAATGTGGGTCTTTTTTTTGTTTGTTTACAGTTTGAGTACAGTTTTGCATGACCACGCAATTGTCATTCGAAGTACGACAACGCTGAAAGCTGACATTTTTACTGGGCGGGAAGGGGCGAAAGTGCCCCATATTGAAGTGGATAAGCATGGGCCTGCAAGCACGGGTCTGCTTTGTCTAATGGTAAATCCAGCAGGTTTTCTCATTCGAACATGATATCTATTGCAAGTTGCACGGCTTTGATGCCATTGCTTCAAAGGGCTATAATTAAATACCATTGGTTGTGTGTTATACAACCTTACTTAATTGTCTTTAATGAATATAAAATACATATATGGTAATCGCATGGCTTTGTTAGAAAAAAAAGCTGTATGCTTGTTTTTTCTAACAAGCATATTTCACCTAAGCAGTCCCCATGAGGAAATTGGAACATAATTTTGATTAAGGTGAAAGGTATTGTATTTCTTCAGAATCATCTGACTTTTATTCAGGTCTTTAGTCTTTGCAACAGCCTACTTTCTGTTACTGAATCCAGCCATTTTATTGCTTTCTCTTTATTTAGAAGCATTATTGTTTTTTTCAAGTGTATTGGCTTGTCTCAGAAGGTCCAAGACAACTTCAGTCTAGCTATCTGGGCTATCTGTGACAAGACAGGCTTTATTTATTGAAGGAACCATTTATTTATTTTCCTGGCAAAAACATTTTTTTTAACTTGTGGGAGAAAAACTTTTACCCTTGTAGTCGGTCCCCCCTGCAAAAGTTCACTGTTCATTTGGTCTAGTGAATAATGAATAGATTGATATACTTACCATATTACTTACTGCCATAGACTTCCTCCTCTCTGTATGACCAATCACCTGAGGGTGCTTCATTTTGCTGCCTGGCCAGTCGCAATTCTCTGATATCATCCCATATAATGTAGAACCAGCTGTCCGTAAGGGTGGCCAACCGCATACCGGAAGCATCGGAGAGTGTAGGAATGTGTTTGCTTGCCGGAAAGAGGAAGAATAAGGTAAGTATATATAAGAATCTGAGACAGAGGCCTCATACACACGACCGAGGAACTCGTTGAAAAAGACACATCGATTTCCTCGACGAGTTTCTTGTTAGGCTTGTCGAGAAACTTGACAAGCTGTTTTTGCCTTACACACAGTCAAGACCAAATCTCCTCGTTCTCAAACGTGGTGACTTCAACATATACGACGGCAGGGGAAGTTCGATTCCACTTGCACAACCCTTGGGGCTGCTTTTGCTAATCTCGTATTACTGCGTGTAAGGTAAAAGTTTGGTAAGAGACGATTTGCACTTTTCAGTCTGTTACAGCGTGACAAATGTGCTATTTCCATTACAAACGCTACTTTTACCGAAGGTGCGTGGGTTTCTAAGCATACACACCAACGTGTTTCTCATTGAAAACCAGCCCGACTAGGAACACAACGAGGAAATTGAGACTCCCATCGAGGAAAAAGAGAACTTGCTCTCTTTTTTCCTCGTCGAGTTCCTCAACAGTTTTCTCCATGAAAATCATACACACGACCGTTTTCCTCGGGAAAAAAAGCTCTCCCACCAATTTTCTTGATGGATTCTGTGGAGGAAACCGGTCATGTGTACGAGGCCATACAGTTTCTGCTTCTCACCCCTCCCCCAAAAACTTACGGTATGTGCACAATCTCAGATTTCTTCCCCCCACATCTCCTGGTGCAATCTCCAGTGCAGGAGGATAAGAGCACTGGTTTCTGTCTGCTTCCTAGCAAATAATGATGTGCTTGATCTGGCATTCACAAGAGGATAGAACTTCCTCCGCCCTTTGCAAGCCTTATTACACATGTATAAAGAACAGTCATGTAAGAGGGACTTTGATGGGTACTCTGAAGCAGGGGAGGACTCTACCAATGAAAGAAGGACTCTAAACGGAACTCTGATGTAATAGGGGACTCTGATGGTCACACTGATGTACTGAAAGAGGGACTCTGGTAGAGACACTGCTGTAAGGGGAAATTCTGATGGGTCACTGATGTGAGTGGGGGGTTCTAATGTGGACGTTGATGTAAGGGGAAATTCTGATGGGGACCCTGATGTAAAGTGGGACCCTGATGAGAAAATGTGCATTTATTTTTGTTTGACTTTTATCAGCAGCTCAAGCTTATTTGAAATGTATTTGCTTTACCAAGGTAGAAAATCATATCATGCCTCAATGCATAGAATGCATTAAGGTGAAAAAGTATGTACCTTTACAACCCCTTTAAAGCATCTCAAGTCACTCCACCTCTCAGACTGTAGATTTAGGCTAATCAACAGGAGAATCAGGGGTGTAACTATACCTGTGTATAATACCTTACAGTATTGATAGTCATGTCTGCAGAACTGAAAGAACAGACAGGAACTTAGAATTTGCTATATTATAAGCCTTTGAGCTCTCTCTTTTCAAGCGTTCTAAATATCACTTTAAGCTTGCAGTGGGTGAGTATTAACAGAAACCATTTCTTTGGCATGTTGCGGCCATAACACTATTTTTTATGACCGTGAAAAGCTGATTATTCTCTTTGATATTCAATTCATATACATTGCAAATTGAGAACAGCATTTTCCATCCAACATCTATCCTTGCAGCAGCAACATTTTAAGTGCTTACAAGGCAAAACTTTATAGTCACAGTTGAGATTTATCAAAAGTCACTTAAATTGGAGTGATGGCCCTTAGTTCTCTCTTTTTTTATTTATGTTTATTTAAAATTGCTCAAGCCTCAACTCTGCTGAGGCAATATTACCCGGCTATATGATTCCCTGTGATAAAACTATATTGTAGAGTTAATAGAAATTCAAGTTTCAACCTTTTTTATATAGTGGGGCACTAAAGTTGGTATTGGTATACCATCAGTTATCCTCTTTATAGCTCCTAAAGTGCTTTTAAAACAAATACAGCACTGCAGATTTATTCGGAGGAATACCATTACCGTTGAAATATACGTGCTTCCCTGAAAGGTTAAAATAAACACAATTCTGAAGAGAGGAAATTTTGTTCCCAAAAGTAAATAGTCCTTCCTTCATTTTATTAGATATTGTATTGTTATAAATATACCTGTATTTACTGTTGTGTGGTTTTGAAGAGGTCCCAGTTCAAAAGCTGATCTCTTAGTCTGGTGTGGATTACTATCAGAACAATGGAAATGGATAATAAAAATCAACTGCAGTTTAGTAGTGGGGGGGCAAAATGAGGAATGGTCCGGTCTTGTTTTTAAAAACATAAATAAAGAATGATTATATCTTAAGACAATGCCAGTGGATGAGGGTGAAATTGCTCAAGTAGAAATACATTTTCACAATTTAAGTGAATGTCAAGACAAAATCTTTTTTCCAGCTTTGAAGTGGGCAAGGATTAGAACTCCTGTGAGGTTTTGAATGCTATCCAGAGCTCCATCAGAAGGATTTACCATCAATTTCTTCCTTGCTGACAAAAGTTTTACCAGACAGGAAGTAAGGGAAATGGCCAACAGAGACAGAAACAAAACTTGGCAGGGGTTCCAGCCCCCCTAGACTTTACTAAAGAAAAGTAGTCTGTTAAGTTCCAGGTAGCAGTAAAAGCTTAACTGGGGTTCTAACCCCTACCCACTCTATGCAAAAACAAAGAAAAAATATTGGCTGGGCAAATACTTTGATGGGATTTTCCAATTAACAGCTTAAATTATTCCAGTGGTATTTTCATAAACATCTTCCATAGACCTTGCATATCCACATGTAAGGGAGCATAAACGTGCGTATGTGTATACACATTTATACACAAAAGTGTGTAAAATTATTTTTCACCCTCTTGAAGTTGCCAGTATTGCAATGTCTGCACAATATAAGCAATATATGCACTCAAACATAACATTTTCTATTTTTATGTTTTATTTTATTCTTATATTACAGCCTTGTATTCATCACCGTATTACTGATCCTTATGCAGCTATGTATGTTTGTTCCATAGACAACACTGCACCTGTGTTTAGATCAGTAAAAAACATGGCATTTTTTTTTTTATCTATTGTGCAAGAGGCTTAGAAGTTGATTTACTAAAGTCAAATAGGCTGTGCACTTTGCAATGTGCAGTTGTACTCTGCAAGAGCAGCTGTTCCAGAGCTTAGTAAATGAACAGAAGCTTACTTCCATCACAATCATGTGCAAGCAACAGTTCTGTTTTTATCCATTTTGTTTTCTTGCATGTGATTAAGTATTCTTTGCAAAGTGAAGCGTTGCCTCATTTACTAAGCTCTAAAGCAACTGCTTATGGAGAGTGCAACTGCACTTTGCAAAGTGCACAGTCTATTTGCCTTTAGTAAATCAACCTCTTATGCCTCATACACACGATCAAAATTTCCGATGGAAAAAGTTTGACTTATTTTTTCCATCGGAAATTCCGACCGTGTGTAAGCCCATCTGAATTTTTCCATTAGATATTCCGATGAATTCCATTGGAATTTAGATAGATGACATTTTCTCTTTTACTCCGATTGGAATTCCATTCCGTCGGAATTCCAATGTGATTTTGGTTAGACAAAGGTCGGACAAAGGTCTGATTGTGTGTACGGGGCTTAAGAATGTAAAAAATTTAGAATTTTAAGTGTAAAGGTCTTTTATTTCTTGTCTTTTCTGGCTATGACAACAGACCGCCACGAGTTTCAAAGCATAGACTGTGATGTGGCAAATAGCGTCCATGTGTATTATTTGTTGATTGTTCCATATTAAAAAAAGATTCATCTGCATGGTAATTAGGGATGGGCTATCTGTTCGAGTCGAAGATGAGTTAGACTTAAACATTGCCTGTTCAACCGTTCGCCGAACAGCGAACAATTTGGGATGTTCACGGCATTGGATTTTTGGGGGGAGCCCCACGCAATTTTTTTTTAATATCCATACCTGACCTGAAGGGCCTGATATGGAATTTGGGGGGGACTCCACACTTTTTTTTCAATGACTTTTATCTGTATTGCTGGGACCCGACAATTCATTATAGCCGCGATCAGTTTTAAATTACTTTTTTTCCTTTAGACATGTCATTTTGTGCAGGGACTTTTTTAAGCACAGTAAACATGCGCTACTTTACAGACATACTATAGACACCCCCCAGGTATAACATTTAAAGGAATATTTCACTTTTATTATTTTACTTCAAGCATTATTTAAATCACTGCTCCCCAAAAAAATAGCAGTTTTTTGCATTGATTCATGTCCCCTGTAGCAGACCCAGGTCCTCAAACACTTTTTATGACAATAACTTGCATATTAACCTTTAAAATTAGCACTTTTGATTTTTCATGTTCGTGTCCCATAGACTTTAACCACTTCAATACAGTGCACTTAAACCCCCTTCTTACCCAGACCAATTTTCAGCTTTCGGTGCTCTCACACTTTGAATGACAATTACTCAGTCATGCAACACTGTACCCAAATAAAAATTGCGTCCTTTTTTTCACACAAATAGAGCTTTCTTTTTGTGGTATTTAATCACTCGTGGGTTTTTATTTTTTGCGCTATAAATAAAAAAAGACGGTAGATTTTGTGAAAAAATTTCATTTTTCTTTGTTTCTGTCATACAATTTAGCAAATATGTATTTTTTCTTCATAAACGGGTGACAGGGCAGGTTACTGGTGGGTGACAGGTGACAGGGCAGGTCACTGGTGGGTGACGGTGACAGGGTACGGTCACTGGTGGGTGACGTTTGCACCACTGATGGCAGTCTATTTATGTGACAGGTGCACTTTATGGGTGACTGTTGGGTGACTGGTGACAATTGGGGGGGGGGGCAAAGGGACAGATGTGTTGTTTGTGCAGACTCTACAGTAACACAGAACTGTAACTCACTGCTTCTAGCTCTTCTCTCCTCACACTGGAAACGATGTGTGAGGGGAGAAGAGCTGGTAACAGTTAGTTACAGCTCTTTGTTTACACTAGTGATCAGAGCTGATCACGTGGTACACAGCCCTGACCAATGGCTGTGTACCATTGTCGGTGACGAGCAGTGTTCCCGGGAACACGCTGCCACCGATGGGCACGCGCGGCGCGATCGCGAACACGCGCCATGCACTTTGGGGGTGTTGCCATGCGTGATCAGCCGTGACTTCATCACAGCTGATCACGTGGTTAACAGCGCATCCGCACCGCTGTTCACCCCTGTCGGTAACGAGCGTTGTCTCCGTGACACGCCGATACCGACAGTATAGGGATGTGCGCACGCGATCGCGCGCATTCCCTATTCAAATGACTGCACGTCATATGACGTTCAGTCAGGATATTGGAGTCCTCAAATGACGGCGGGCGGTGGACAAGTGGTTGACAGTGTCGGCGTGTTCGAACACATTTTTTGCCTGTTCGCATGTTCTGCTGTGAACCGAACAAAGGGGGTGTTTGGCTCATCCCTAAAGGTAATGTATGTCTGGGGAAAAAATATCCATTAAAGCTCTGCAAAACATCCATATTTCTTTATGGTTTATCCTTTATGAATGCTGCAAATACAGAACAAATCATGTTAATTCTGCCAGAAATCAAGTGAGCTCCTAAACTCCAGTTCTGACAACAATCAACACTGCCTTTTCTGCACTGCAATTCCAAGCAGTGTTGACAGCCCTGCCCAAGTTCTCCCTTGCTGGACTACAGAATACTTCCCCGCTTCTCGTCTCTATAACATAAGGAAAATGCGTTCTCTATTAACTACAGCTGCTCCTTCAACCACCAATCACAGACTGACAGCAGGAAATCAACCTAATTCTAGTACCTAACTACAGAGAAAATTCAGGTCAACATCAGGTCAACTGAGCTGTATGGCAGGGCTGTATAAATCTCACTGGATAGACAAAAATAAAAATCAGTGGCACATAACATAGTTGTATGTATGAATTTCAACTGTGTAGTTAACTGTTTTCAGCAATACAGCAAAATCTACCTCTGAAACAATTATTGGCTTCCATCCAGTGCCGTAGGCTGCCATTGCTGAACTCAAAGACATAGAAAGTTAAGTTGCTGTAACCCTAAAAGTTTCCTTTTAAAAATTATTTTTTATTGTCTTTTTTTACTCCAAGATGAAAAGAAGATAGATTGCACTTTTGAAGATGGATTTTGTTTCTGGATTCAAAATATAAGATTGGATGAAGACTGGATAGAATGGATAAGATACAATGGCCCAAGTGGTCTTCCAATAGCAGGTCCTGATGTTGACCATACAATTGGAAATGCATCTGGTAAATTTTCCTATTTTGCTTCCACCTGAATGCAATGTGACTTTCTGATTCAAATTTAACATGTGGTTCCTGGATAATTAGAGGATGCTCAGTGTAACAGCTCAGCTGCAGCCTGCAGCACCAGTAAAAAACCTTCTTTTTAAAAAAAGTAGTGAAAGCAGAAAGCAGCAGGGTGGTGCAAATTTATGCTTTTGTATTCACCCATGGGCAATGGATTATTGATAAATTTAATTTTCTGGGATTACTTGCAAGTAAACACAATTTTATGCTGAGAAATTTCAACTAGACAATTTGAATCAAAATAACATGCACCACATTAATTGGTTGGTGATTGTACTTGGTGAGATATATATTTTAACTGGTTTGGTGGCGTATGTGTATCAGTGAAACATTTGTATGTTGGTAATCTATTGCACTGTGGGCAAATTTGTTTAGGAAGTAAAATAGGTAAATCTGGGTCACCTACTGTAATGTAAATTCATACACTGGACATTTCAAGGCCTGGAATTTTTTTTTGCCTTAATGGATTGCCTGCATTAAGGTGGCGCTGCTCTCTGTTCCTCTCCTCACGGGACACAGAGGTAGAAGCGGGAGCCATTGGCTCCTGCTGCTATCAATTATATAACGTAAGGAGGGAGCAGTGAGGGTGGTTCGGGACCAAGCCTACAGCTGTGCCCCCATGGCAAGCATCTTGCTATGGGGGCTCACACTGAACAGGAGGAGACAAGAGTTCCGGCTGTGGACCCCAGAAGAGGAAGTTCAGGGCCACTCTACAATACCATTGCACGGAGCAAGTATAATATGTTTATTGTTTTCCTAACTTGGGCCAAACTGAAAAAGTACTGATCTAATGCTCCAGAAAGTGAGTCATTTGGCTGGTAACACTGTATGCTAGTGGTGGTAAGGATGTGTGTGTGTGAGTGTGTATATATATATATATATATATATATATATATATATAAAATTGTCAGCTTCAACACACACAAACAAAATTATTGCTGTGAGTCCAACCTTTTATAGAAAGGGGGTTGAGGTATTCATTCCCTCAAATTATTGGCTCTTGTGACTCAAATGACTATCAGTAGCTATTTAAGGTATTATAGGCTGTTTCTTAATTCTGGTAGTAAATATGCATAGTTGTTAGCTAAAATCTAGATTTCACATACACTTTTATGGAATTTGGAAATGCCACAGACAGATTAACCACTTGCCTACTGTGCACCTAGACAAAATTTTAGCTTCCGGCACTGCGTCACTTTAACTGACAATTGCGCGGTCGTGCAATGTGGCTCCCAAACAAAATTGACGTCCTTTTTTTTTCCACAAATAGAGCTTTCTTTTGGTGGTATTTGATCGCCTGTGTGGTTTTTATTTTTTGCGCTATAAACAAAAAAAGAGCGACAATTTTGAAAAAAGACACAATATTTTTTGGTTTTTGCTATAATAAATATCCAATTAAAAAAAAAAAAACATTTTTTATCTCAGCTTAAGCCGATATGTATTCTTCTACATATTTTTGGTAAAAAAAAATCAAAAAAAAAAATCGCAATAACCGTATAGTGACTGGTTTGCGCAAAAGTTATATTGCCTACAAAATAGGGGACATAATTATGATTTTTTTTTTTTTACTAGAAATGCCGGCGATTTTTTTCGGGACTGAGACATTATAGCGGACACATCGGACACTTTTGACACATTTTTGGGATCAATTACATTTATACAGCAAACAATGCTATAAATATGCATTGATTACTGTATAAATGTAACTGTCAGGGAAGGGGTTAACCACTAGGGGGCGGGGAAGGGGTTAAATGTTTCTCCTACATTGTGTTCTAACTGTGGGGGACTGACTGGGGGAGGTGACCGATTGTGTCCCTATGTACAAGGGACACAGCATCAGTCTCCTCTCTCCCTGACAGGGACGTGGAGCTCTGTGTTTACACATTTGACGATTCAAATTAGACAATTCTGGAGTTTTATCATGGAAATTGCAAATGCGATTTGTTCAATTTGCAAATTCCAGAGTTTCAACTTGAACCCTTAGTGACAGCAAATCAGAACCTCATCCTTAATCTGCCTGTGACATTTCCAGGCTCCATAAAAGTCTATGTGAAATCTAAAAACCTGGCAGCAAGAACCATATGTCATAAAAAGACTTGATATTTAGCTTGTTTCTCAAGTTGAATCATTTATGTTGTGTGGGTGCTTACTGAATTCTGTCCAGCATTGTAATGGCTTTTTTCCGTGATTAATCGTGGAGCTGGAATAACCAGTTAGTCCACTGAGATGTGGGCCTAAATAGTTCCCCTTCAAAACAGTGAGAAAATATATGATTTCATTCTTAAAGCATATCTCTACTAAAAGTAACATACAGGCTGCCATTGATGCTATGTCCTTCTGAAAATGCTAGTTAAATGACTGTCACTTTAATCCCCATTTCCATACTTTCTACATAAGTAACGTTGAATCTTCAGATCAGGAATTCTGACTTGAATAGATAAATGTTTGTTACAGGACAATTACCCAAAAATGATTGCAGTTAGAGAAAGCCAAGCACCTAACATTTTCAAAACAGAGTCAGCTGTGGCATACTAGTCTATTGGAACAGATTTCCTTTACCAGACTGTACTGTAGACATGAAATGAGTTGATCTATAGCCATTTACAGCAATGAATAATTATTATATACCTTTAATTTGCTAATAAACACTAATTCACAAAAAAGGTGTTTTTTTTATCCAATGGTTCCATGCACCGACGTTACTATATATACAGTATATATAGTATATTTTAATGAATCCCAGAAGAGGTGTTAGAAAAAGCCTCACCTTCATAGCACTAAATATAGCATCCTGTGTTCATCAATTTCTTAAAAAAAGCTTGTGATAATGGAATCAGCAGAATCTGCGAGCTACCAGTTTTTGGAGAGTCTTGAAAATGTTCATACAAATCTATTCAATATGTAGAAAATCATTGAATTCGGGAAACCTAGTTATTTGGATTCATAAATAGTAAGATTAAAGCCATACTGACCAAATCTGAAAAAAAAAATACAATACAGTTTTAAGTTCTCTTAATTTTTAAATTGATCCACATATCATTACCTGAAAAGCAGAGCCAACACTTGCTGAAAATATAGAGGAGGAGGGAGAACCCAATGATTCAGGAGGTTGCAGAAGGTTGCTTGGAAAGATGGGTTCTACACCCCTGAAATGTTATGCCACCTACACACGATCGTTTCATCAGATGAAAATGGACCGATGGATTTTTTCATCAGATATCCGATGAAGCTGATTTTCATCAGTCTTGCCTAGACACCATCAGTTAAAAACCGATTTGTGTCAGAACGCGGTGACGTAAAACACTGCGACGCACTGAGAAAAATTAAGCTCAATGCTTCCGAGCATGCGTCGACTTGATTCTGAGCATGCATGGATTTTTAACCAATGGATTTCCCCACAGACGATCATTTTTTTCTATTGTTTTTTAACCATCAGATAATTTTAAAACAGGTTCTACTTTTTTCACCGATAGGAAAAAAAAACGATGGGTCACACACACGATCGGTCCATCGGACCGTTTTCATCAGACGAACCGATCGTGTGTACGCGGCATTAGGTTCTTCCTCCTTCTCTCGCCTTTCACACACTTGCAACTTGTTTGCAAAATAATTCTTATGTGTTATAGATAGAAGATTTGACATGACGGTGACAACAGCGATCTGTGTCTATTGAACCTGCGGTTCAATGTGCCTAACCTTCACTCTATTAGTCCAAGATTATTCGACATAGAGAGAAAACATTCAACATTATAGAGACATGAAGATTCGACAAAGCAGATAAAAACATACGATTGACGAAAGCGAACATTTATGGTCAAATGCTCCACCCATAGGCTTAGGCTATAGAAGAATTCTAATGTTGGTTGACTAGTAATAATAATTAATTAATATAATTATTACTAGTCATACAACATTAGAATTCTACTATAGCTTGTGGGGCGGAGCATTCGATCTGCTTAGTCGAATCTTCTTAGAACATTTGGCACACACCATAAGCCTTCAACTGACAGATTCAACCTTAAAGGGGTTGTAAAGGAAAATGTTTTTTTCCCTAAATAGCTTCCTTTACCTTAGTGCAGTCCTCCTTCACTTACCTCATCCTTCAATTTTTCTTTTAAATGTCCTTATTTCTTCTGAGAAATCCTCACTTCCTGTTCTTCTGTCTGTAACTCACCACCATAATGCGAGGCTTTCTTCTTGGTGTGGAGAAAGCCTCTGGAGGGGGGAGGGGGCGAGCAGGAGTGTCAGGATGCCCACTAACGCCCACTAACACACAGCTCCTTTCTCTATCTGCAAAGTAGAGAGTGTCCTGACTTGCCTGCTTGCCCCCTCCCCCTCAAGAGGCTTTCTCCACACCAGGAAGAAAGCCTTGCATTACGGTGGTGAGTTACAGGCAGAAGAACAGGAAGTGAGGATTTCTCAGAAGAAATAAGGACATTTAAAAGCAAAATTAAAGGATGAGGTAAGTGAAGGAGGACCGCACTAAGGTAAAGGAAGCTATTTAGGGAAAAAAATCCTTTACAACCCCTTTAATTCGGATTTTCTGACAAAATAAATAATAACAAATTTCAGGAGTGACAAAATTTTTTTTTTGGGCGATAACGAAATTCCGAAACAAAATATTTCAGTGTGCACATGTCTAATTTCTATTGGCTATGAAGAAGCTTGGCAGTAGGTTAGTAGCAAAGACACAATATATTGTCAGAACTATTGGGACATCTGCCTTTACAGGTATTGGGACCTCTACTTTTGACAATATATTGTATGTTTGCCTGTGATCCAGATGGCAGGGGGTTGGGAGGCATAAGATAGTACCAAAAAACAACTACACTTTAAAGGATCACTAAAGGATTTTTTTTTAGCTAAATAGCTTAATTTACCTTACTGCAGTACTGGTTTCATGTCCTTATTGTTTGTTTTTGCTTTGAAGTTGCTGTAATCCTGCTCTGTTCTCCACATTTCCTACTTGTCTGTTTCCTTATCACCACCATACTGGGAGCTTTCTCACGATGGTATAAGCTGTCATTACTGTGTGTCTAAAACTTCCCAGAACCAATCAGATTCATTTTAAAAACAAAACACTGCCCTGGATTTGTTTGTTTTTGTTCTGTGTTTCTATTTCTACTTTGCAGAAACATGAAGCCAGTTCAAAAGTGAAACTAACCTGCAGGCACATTATATGATTGATTTTTATCTATTTTTAATCATTTTGAAAATGAATCAGTTAACTTTTATGTCTCTATACCCTGTAAACAGTCAGTTCAGCAATTTATTTATTTTTCCTTTAGTGATCCTTTAAGCACAATTTCAGTTACAGCCTAACTTATATTTGTTATTTGTATGTTGACTTTAGGTTTTTATATAACAACTCCACGAGCACCTGGATATGGTTCACAAATTCGCATTTCAAGTCTACCTTTAATTCCAACCTCAGAACCACTCTGTCTTAGTTTTTGGTAAGATGGAACAAAAAAAATGAATCACTGTGTCTCAAAAATGGAAAATTATGCTATTCTCTAAAGACACTTAATTAACATTATTTAAAAGGTTAAATAGTTTTCTCAAGCATAAACAGAAAAGTAATTTTACTTAATCATGTAAACCTTTTATTAAAATAATATGATCTGTCACTTCTATTTCTTGTTTTCCTGCATACATAAGCAGTACATAAGCAGTATTAATTAAGGAAATGTAGGACACAGCAAACGACATCAGCAGCTGGATTTAATAAAACCTTGCAAACCGTAGCTGGAAGATTTTGATTTGTGAGTACAGCACTCAATAATTAATGAAGCCTAAGGTCACTTAGCAAACATGCCTCCTGTGTTGAGGTATGCTAACTAAGAGCTAAATGGGATCTTGAAATGATATTAATTTTGACACTATGACTAGCAGACATTGCTTTTGAATGCAAACCACAACAGGTGCAGATGCTGGATAAACTCACCATGAGCCTATCTGCTTGTGCCACTAGGCTATTTTGTATTAATAACAGACAACATTATAAAATACGACAAAGTTGTGCATGTTATGTCACGTGACCACCTAGAACACCTTGGACATGACAACACTGTATATATGAAACCAATAAAGTAGCTATAAAGAAACTTGCATTTCCATTGAACCTAAGCTGCTATTGCTTTCTGTCCCTAGCCGATGGACCTTGGTTTGAAAGTGCAGATAATTCATGGGAGCTCCTCTTTAAAGTCATAGTAAACCCTTTACAACCACTTTTACCTACAGGTAAGCCTAGATTAAGGCTCCTTACACACGGAGCGGTCCGTTTTTCGGTCCGCTCCGTGTGTCCGTCAGCTCAGCGGGGGGTCTCCGCTGAGCTGTCGGGCGGACAGGCCGGTCCCCGCACACTGTGCAGGGACCGCTCCGTCTCTCCTCCGCTCTCCCCTATGGGGAGTCGGATGGAAACGGACCGTCTGTCAGTTTGCATCCGATCCGTTTGGCCGGACGGAAGAAAAATAGGACATTCTTCCGTCTGCAAAAACGGATGCGGATCTGGCGGACGTTAGCGGATGCATCATCCGCTAACGGATCCGCTCCCATAGGGGTTCATTACAAGTCCGTAAACGGACTTGTAATGAACGGATGAACGATCCGCTAGTGTGAAAGGACCCTAAGGCTTACCTGTAGGTGCTCGAAATATCTCCTAAACCTCCACAGTTTAGGAGATATTTACAATTGTCTATTTACAGTAGACAACAGCGCGGGCGCACTTTAGAAACAGCGATCGTGCCGTAGCTAAAGGAGGCTATGCCGTGACTGGAGGCTCCTGCACACATGTGCGGGAGTGACGTCATTGCAGCTCTGGCCAATCACAGCACCGGAGGCGCGATATCCAGAAGTAACCCCCGGGAGAGATGTCGGCCACCCGAACGGTGTACGAAGATGGCTGCGGGTGCTTCAATCTGAGGTGGATATTACATAATGAGCTAGTATGCTATGCATACTAGCTCATTATGCCTTTGATTGCAGGTGGTGTTTTTTTTTTTTTTTTCAAAATGGGTTTACACCCACTTGCATATTTTTTGTACCTGAAGTTGTTTTTCAGCTTACGTGTTTCCCCTAAAGAGGTCATGTTTCACTGTGGTGCCCTAAAATCACTTCTTGAAACGTTGGATCTTGGTAATGCACACCTAGGAGAGTGGTGGGAGGGGTCACAAGTTAGGGCTTGTGAATTTATCATAATTAAATTCTTTGGTCCTGTAGCAAAGTGTACTTGAAAGTGCAGTCGCCATAAATCTGAGGGGTAGATCTAAAATGAGAGGAATCTCTGCTGATTTTATTATCCAATCATGTGCAAGCTAAAATGCCATTTTTTTTTTTTTCCTTTCATGTCCCCCTCAGATCTACAGCGACTGCACTTCCAAGTGCACTTTCAGTGCAAATTCAAGTGCACTTTGCACTTGTAGTTTGCACTTGCAGTGCAAAGTGGATTTGTCTTTAGTAAATAACCCCCAGCGTGCTTGACCCTGCAATATGAGTTCCTGATACATGTGAAATATTCACTTTGCTGCATTGTAGTTGTGACAATATATTTTATTTTTTATATTTTTTAGGTATTTTATGTATGGCCCCAATGTATTCCATTTCAATGTTCTAAAAATATTTGGAAATGGCTCTGAA
Organism: Rana kukunoris; assembly: GCA_029574335.1. Taxonomy (NCBI): domain Eukaryota; kingdom Metazoa; phylum Chordata; class Amphibia; order Anura; family Ranidae; genus Rana; species Rana kukunoris. The sequence goes on along the minus strand of CM056050.1, from coordinate 563,698,523 downwards.
CAAGTTGTTTTCTCTAAAGAAGGAAACTATGGCATGAACTGGAATCCTGGACAGGTCACCCTAAATGAAACTTCTGAAATGGTGGTAGGTAATGTTACTGTTTCCGTTTAAATCAATATTAAAGTCATTAGTTTAAAAATAATAATAATAATAAACATGTCATCCTTACCTGCTCTGTGTAATGGTTTTGCACAGAGCAGCCCAGATCCTCCTCTTCTTGGGTCCCTTACCAGAGCTCCTGGCCCCTCCCTCCTGCTGAGTGCCCCCCGCAGCAAGCAGCTTTCTATGGGGGGCACCATACGACGCTGACCCGACGCCATACTTAACATGGCAACGAGGGAACTTCGTAAACCTACCCCTCATATAGCAGAGGTAGGTTTACGCTTACGGAAACGACGTAAACGACGACGGGGCAGCGTAAAAACGTTCGGGAATCGTCGGATTAGGCTTATTTGCATAAGCAAATGAGAAATCAATGTACAGGCCACGTAGTGGCCAGCGAAGTCATTACATCTACGATCCGACGGTGTAATTGTTTTACACCTGTCGAATCTTCACTGTATCTATACGTAAGTGATTCTAGGAATCACACTCATAGATACCCAGTAAAAAAAACAGAGATACGACGGTGTTTCCTGCGATACACTGTCGTATCTTTTTTGAGAATCTGGCCCAAGATCTCTATCTTCTCCCCTGTCAGAATGGCGGTCTGCCTTGTTTACATAGGCAAATTGCCATTCTCACTCTCTCAGGAAGGATCGCAAGTAGCGGCGGACATCGGTTCTGCCGGACCTGTTGATTGGCTCCCCCTTTGTCCAATCAGTGCGTGATCACGCCCCCAGGCGACGCGTATATGCCCCCTCATTGATATTGCAAGAAATGATGTACAGGTACATGATTTGGCAGAATAGAGCCAACCTGCCGCAGAACATGTGCAAGTGGAATGCATTAAGATAAAAAAAAAAAACTTTTGCCTTTAGAACCACTTTAATTTCATAACAATATCATTGACATGTATTCTAATTTTGAATGATCAGCACCTAAAACCAGAAAGAATCATACCGCCTGGGAGGTTCAGCGCAAAGTGGCACCAGCGCCAAGGGGTTAAAGACTATTTATATGCCATTAATTCACAATGTATCAAGTAACGGTTTCACATTTTGAAAAAAACAAGTATTTTTTTTATTTTTTAGGTGGCATTTGAAGCCATTACAAATGGATGGTATAGTGACATTGCATTAGATGATCTAAAATTGTCTCTTGGAAAATGCAATGAAAGTATGTATCCCGAACCAACTCGTGTTCCTACTCCGGTTATCACGACCCCTGGTCCATGTGAGTATCATGCCGTCATTTTGATTACATGCTAGATGTTGCTTGTGTGTTTTTGCAGTAGTTATGACTTGTTTGTGAATCACGTTAGCTCTCAGGCTTGGCTGCCCATTAGAATCAGTCTTGTTTTAGAAACAATGACTTTGACAGATGGCAAAATCAAGTGCCATGAGAAAGAGTGAATTTATTGGCTATGCTGACTACTATATTCATACAACAAATCTGTTCAGCCACTAGCAATAGTGGAAACTGCACATTTTGTGGCAAGATGGTCTCATTAATTGCTTCACTAGCAATGTTTGTTTCCCATTTGCTCAAGCCTGACATATTCTGTTTTTTATCACTGTAAAATTAATGTGCTGTTATAGATCCAGAAAACATAACAAATGTTCATGTATTATCAGTTCTTATGGACTATTAGGTTGTTTACAAATGAAAACAAATGATATAATATAGAGGCTCAGTATAGTTTAGGCCTGAAAAGCAATTCTCATTTCTGTGTTTCTGTAATGGTATAGGTTTTTTATTAATAATACAAATTATGGGCATACCGCAATAAGGGAGGGTACAAAATCTAATGGAAATGGTGGAAATTGGCTAAATGTGATGCTATAGTGCAAACAAAAATTTGGATTGTTTACTTCAAGTTCTACAGTTAGTACACTCGATAGACAGCAAAGATGCTGCAAAATTGGTACACACTTTCATACAATGAGAGTTATTTGGTATGACTCTTTTCCAACCAGATTCTTCTACAGTCTCCTCTCTGAGGACACCAGGAAACACTCCTGGCTGACCCATTCTGTAGAAAAAAAATCTATCAAGCAAGTTGTTCCTGACTGATTGCTACTATTTTGTCTTAAATAAAACAATAACTGGAAGTTCTGGCTGTTCCCCTTCTGTCTCCCCACTCCATAGTCATAAATATGTATGCTAAGTGTACATGGTCGATGTGCCCATGTAGGTACATGTTGATGTGCCTACAAGTGTATAGGAAAACCAGTTGTGGGACAAACTTCAGGTTGGTTAGACTGCTTTCGCACACCTGAGCAGCCTCTTAGGTAAGCAGTCACCTTTAGGGTGAGGTAGAGCTATACCTGGCAGAGGATGAATGTCTGAATGACCAAACAGAATCCTTACCTTGCCCTATGTACCTCAGTAGTTGCTGCTGCAGGTTAGGGATGAGCCGAACACCCCCGCGTTCAGTTCGCACTAGAACTGTCGAACAGACCGACCGTTCGCGCAAGCATTTAGAACCCCATTGAAGTCTATTGGACTTGAATGTTCGAATTCAAAAACGATAATTTTTAAGACCAATATTGTTGGAAAACGTCTGGCTTTGGCCAATTATGGCTCTCCGTTTTTTGTGCGCTGTGATTGGCCAAGCATGCAGGGTCATGTGTGTATGTTTGGCAAATCATCAGCGTGCAATGCCGCAGTGAATTATGGGCTGTTGCGCGTCACTCGAATTTGGAGCGAACGACCCGTTTTGTTCGAATTTCGTCGAGCGTACGAACAGACAATGTTTGAGTCGAACATACGTTCGTATCGAACGCGGAGCTCATCCCTATTGCAGGTATTTCAGAAGGAATGAGGAAGGAAGGTCATTATTACAGGGTACAAAACTTGCTCCCCTCACCTTCCTTTATAGCATCAATACCAGGTGCTGCTGTTGCACACTCCTATCACCATTGTCTTACATGTTCATTCAATTTCATAGATGTCAAACATAACAAGTAATGGTCAGACAGTAGCTTTGAACCTTACTAAGGTGCAGAGAGAAATTAAAACCTAAATCTCTTTTTTCTTTCACATTAAATTGTTTGTTGGCAAGTGTTAGTGTCCTTCTTTTTTTTAACAGTAAAGTTTAGTGTCCTTTAATTGTTGCCCCTCCTATAGTGTTGTAATTGGCGGAGATAGTGCAACTTAATATGTCAGCTGTGGACACTTTGGGTATAGGAGCAGGACACCCCTGATTACCAAAGATGTATTGCTGTGCTAGAGCTATAGAGATCCGTCCACAGAGCTGAACTGCCAAGGTTGTGAGTAGGGACACTTTGGGGGCAGAAAGAGGACATATTGGGGTTCTGGATTCCAAATTGTAGCTTGCTCTACATGTTTTTGCTCTACCACTTTGTGACCCAAAGTGTCCACAGCTGGCATATCAACGATTTTCTAATCAATGATGAGAAAATCGAGCAAAAAATAAAATTGAAAATGAAATGAGCACAAGTGCAAAAGAAAATTCCCAGAAAGAAAAGAAGATTCCCAGCCATGAAAATTATTTTCTGTTGCAACATGAGGTTAAATTGAAGGCTTGGCTGGTCAAATTTCAAAATCAATACTGACACCATCAGACCACAAAACAAACAACATTTCTGATTTTCGAAAGAAAATTTGTTCGGAATTCGACCCATGTATGGCCTGCATTAGAGCACTCATGTACTAGGATAAATACAAATGCTACCATTGCTGACCTGCCTCTGAACATGCTGGTTTGTTGTTTTTTCCCTGAGGTCACTTTTCAACCGCCTTTCTCTCTGATTGCTACAAGTTCCCCTTCAATAAGTAGAAAAGACACATGATCAGGAGAAGGAATAAGGTTAAGGGGGACTATTACTAAAGTAAAAAACAAGATCCTATAACATCTATGGTGAGGGAGATGAAGTTGATGCCACCATGTTTTAGCAAAACAGCGGTTCATCATTCTAGGGAAACATAGCAACATTAGCCTTGTTCCCAGGGGAGTATGTGACATGACTTTTTCTGATGCCCTGCCAGCTCACCGCTCCAGTGTAAAAGCCAGAGGGCTTTCACACCGGAGTGAATAGAGCAGCAGTTTAAGGATGGTTTGCAGGCGCTATTTTTAACGCTATAGCGACTGCAAAACACCCTATAGTTTTTCTGTAGACAGATTCTTCTACCTGAGCTGTGGGTCTCTGCAGCTCCTCTGGAGTTACCATGGGCCTCTTGGCTGCTTCTCTGATTAGTTTAGGTGGACGGCCATGTCTTGATAGGTTTGCAGTTGTGCCATACTCTTTCAATTTTCAGATGATGGATTGAAAAGTGCTCCAAGCTTGGCATATTTTTTTATAACCTAACCCTGCTTTAAACTTCTCCACAAATTTATTCCTGACCTGTCTGGTGTGTTCATTGGCCTTCATGATGCTGTTTTTTACACTAAGGTTCTATAACAAACCTAAGAGGGCTTCATAGAACAGCTGTATTTAGACTGAGATTAAATTACACACAGGTGGACTCTATTTACTAATTAGGTGACATCTGAAGGCAATTGGTTCCACTTGATTTTACTTAGGGGTATCACAGTAAAGGGAGCTGAATACAAATGCACACCACACTTTTCACATATTTATTTGTAAACAATGTTCAAAACCATGTATCATTCTCCTTCTACTTCACAATGATATGCCACTTTGTGTTGTTCTATCACATAAAATCACAATAAAATACATTCATGTTTTTGGTTGTAACATGACAAAATGTGAAAAATGTCAAGGGGGTATGAATACTTTTTTAATGCACTGTATGTGACAGTTCTCTGGCCTACAGTTTTGATACTAGACACAAACATTGTCACATGGGAGAAGGTTACATGCCTTATCATACCCAGAAGCAATGGCTATTTTTTCGAAGGAAAGCAGGTAGTAGCACGGGATCACTGATATAGTGATGTGATATATATATATATATATATATATATGTATATATATATATATATATATATATATATATATATATCAAGGAGAGCCTGTTCAGACACTGGAACTTTTCTATGAATGAAAAAACTGACAGTATCACTTTAGCTTCGGTAAAGGTTCATGTTTAAAGCACAAATCCATTACTAAATGCAGAAAAGTCCAATAAAAAGTCTTTAAAAGTCAGAAAATTATATATAAAAATCTGTATTAGTAGATGTTTATACTCACAATTACAAACCCCCTGCCAGTTCTATTGATTTCTTGTGGGAAAAAAATCCATACCTCCCACCATTTAAGCAAATCAGTTCAAATCATACCATTTGCATTCAAATGAAATGACAAGGTTACATGAGGTGAGCACTGCAGTTACAGTTTTATGTGTCAGCATTTCTTTATTTATATCTGTTTATTTATGAAACTAAATCAAAGTAATTGTAAATAAGTTAAGGTTGTCATGTTTTAACTATCATATAAAAAAAAAATGCAATAGAAAATAGACAAGCAGACAATGTTACAAAGTCCTTAAAAAAATCATAAGGAGCAAAGCTTTCCGACATGTTGGATTTACTTTGGGTGACATTGTTTGTGTTTGTTTGTTTACGCTTTATTTGATGAATGAGTAGGAGTACAATGTACCCCATAATTATTCACATGGAGGCTGAGATATGCAGGCTTCCAAATTCTGATTATTCCCTTGCCAGCAGACCCCCACAACCACTGACCAGGGTTGTTGGGAAGAGGCCCTTGTCCTCATCAACAAGGTGCTTTTTAGGGGAGCCCCCTTCTGCAAAGCACCACCCCATGTGGATGGCATGTGGCCTGGTATGGTTGGGGGGGGGGCTCGATCATCCCCTCTGTTTCCTGACCTGTAAGGCTGCATGCTTGGATAGGGATCTGGTATAGATGTTGGGAGGAACTCACACATTTTAAAATGTTGGCTCCCTTTAAAATACATACCAGACCTAAGACACTGTTTTTTTTCCTTTATTTTTTATTGTCGGCTATTTTTTGTTTACATTTAGCTGTCAATGGAGAAACACACTGACAACTGATGAGTCATGGGTTGTTAAGGACGCAGCTTAACAACCAGTTATTCTTCATACAGATGGGGCATGTCAGACATTAGCAGGGAGATCAGTGCTTACACCCAGAGAGCAAGTAAGTGGGTAGGGAAAAATTGCTGCTCCAGGTGAGTGCACTGTGCAATCAGTGTCCTCTCAGAAACAAATGAATGCACAAAGCAAAACGTAAAGAGAAAATATGGACAGCCGCACACCAAAAAAAAAAAAACGGCCAAAATTCAGTCTGTGTCTACGATAGCCTACCCAACAGGCTTCTGTCTAAGGGACATGACCAAAAAACATCTGCCAATCTGCAGCTGATCAGCACTCGAACGCTGACCGGTGTGTTCTTGCGTGGGAGGGGGGGGGTCAGTGGTGATATCACTGTACTAACATCAGATAACCCACTGGTAAACAGAAAAAAACTAATAGTATTTACCTAGCTTAAAGCTGCTGGCATGAAAAGCACTTTCTAATAAGGTTGTAGTTGCTTTCCATCAGCCCCTCAAAACAAATAATCAGCTTCAGCATTTTTCCTGCAGACTGACCCCTCCCACTTATTATAACATCTCCAGGGGTGTTCCAATGGTGGAAGGGGAAACAGGGGAGGGGGGCCTTGGTAAGTTTTGACTTGGACTTTAAAGTTAACATTAATAATATTTTAGACTGATGAGACTTGTCTGACGGACAGTTTTCATCAGACAACTCTGAACTTGTCTGATGGTCTGATGTGCGTACACACCATCGGACCAAAATCCGATCAGACCAGAACGCGGTGACGTAGAACACAACGAGGTGATGAAAAAACGAAGTTCAATGCTTCCAAGCATGCGTTGACTTGATTCTGAGTATGTGCGGGTTTTTGGTCCGATGCTTTTGTGTACTAACCATCAAACCTGTCCGACGGACAGGTTCCATCAGACAGGTTTTAAAGCATGTTTTAAAACTTTGGTCTGACGGACAACGATCTGATGGGCCGTACACACCATCAAACTGGTCCGATGAAACTGGTCTGCAGACCAGTTTGATCAGACATGTCTGATCGTGTGTACAGGGCATAAGAGCCTAAAAGTTGGGACTTTTAATGAGGTATAAGGGTGTAATAAATTAAATAAATGAAATAACTTGGATGTCATTGTTCCCTACAAATTGGCATGATGTGGTATGAATAAACCAGTAACCACAGTACATTTATGATACAGAAATGTAATCACAAAAGAGCAATTCATAATATCATTATTTAATAACACATGATTAGTTAGGGAACATAATTAATGATATACAAACATGGTAATCAATACATTAGGGAATAATAAATAAACTACATGATCAACATATGCAGAAATTGATAAATGATCATAAGGGCTTGTATAGGGCATCCGAGAATGTATACTCTACGCGTTTCGTGGTCGCCTGCCACTCGTCAGGAGTTTGGATGCATGAAAAATCTAGAATGAGAGGAATGTAGAGATTTGTAGTAGTAGTTTCTGGGGATCCATTACTCCCTATAGACAAACCCAAAATGTCCAAATTGGGCCCAAAGTGTCAATATTTTGTGTGGTCACCATTATTTCCCAGCACTGCCTTAACCCTCTTGGGTATGGTGTTCAGCAGAGCTTCACAGTTTGCCACAGGAGTCCTCTTCCACTCCTCTATGAAGACATCACAGAGATGGTGGATGTTAGAGACCTTGCGCTCCTCCACCTCCCTTTTGAGGATGCCCAACACTATCCACCACCACACTTGATGTACAGATCCTAATGCTCTTGCGTCCGGTCCAGCCAGCGCTGCTCTTCGAGTGCACACAAACCCACAGGAGCAGGATACAGGGCTGGGGGAAAGATTGAGGACATCACACAGTTGCCATGACAACATGCTTTGGAGGCATGGCCTCCTTCCTCAGGTCACCATGGCCTGTTCTGAGTGAAACCTGTCCTGTTAAACCGCTGTATGGTCTTGAAAACCGTGCTGCAGCTCAGTTTTAGGGTCTTGGCAATCTTCTTATAGCCTAGGCCATCTTTATGTAGAGAAACAATTTTGTTTTTAGATCCTCTCAGAGTTCTTTGCCATGAGGTGCCATGATGAACTTCCAGTGACCAGTATGGGAAGTGAGAGTGATAACTCCAAATTTAACACACCTACTCCCCATTCGCACCTGAGACCTTATAACACTTGGGCCCAATTTGGACATTTTCACTTGAGGTGTACTCACCTTTGTTGCCAGCAGTTTAGACATCAATGGCTGTGTCTAAACTGCCCCCTTTTTGAGGGGGCATCAAATTTACACTGTTATACAAGCTGTACACTCACTACTTTAAATTGTAGCAAAGTGTAATTTCTTCAGGGTTGTCACATGGATAATAAAATATATAATATATAATGTATAATAAAATATGTACAAAAATGTGAGGGGTAGACTCTCTTTTGTAAGGTACTGTAGCTCTTTATAAAGTAAGACTTATATTAATTTGCTTCCTTTGTTAATCATCGCCAAAATTACAGAGTAAGATAACGAATGATGTAGAGATAACTGTGCTGATTGCCCAGCACATGATGTAAGTGCCACAATAATGTAGGAAACATGTGTGTTAACAATAGACTTGATATATCTATGCCTGCATGTTTGACAGAGAGTACTAAACATGATATTGATTAAATCTTATGTATTCTGTGAAGATTACAATTCGAACATCAGTCATTTTTATGAGATTATGCTTTTTCAATTTTTTTCCTGTCATTTTTTTTTCTTTTAACAAACACCTACTCCTTCAGTATGTGTAATCACTAGTTATTATGTGTCATTCATTGTAGGGAATGATATCTGTCTCTTCTCTGCTAATCTCCTCAATTTTATATCCCTTTGTGCCAAGAGACTGAATATTAGGAAATGTTTGTCTGCTAGAAAAGGTCTCGTAACCTTGTAGGAGACTGCTTCTTAATTTGCACAGAAGGATAATAAAATATGTCAGGTCTAAAGTAGTCAGATAGTGATTTGTGGAGGAGAGGTTATATACGTAAAGTTGTTGTGGCAGTTAAAGCTTAGCAGTGAAACTCCGCAAAGAAAAAAATCCCCCACTGTTCCACTATTAACTAGGGCAAGGTAGGGGAAGTATCGGGCCCTCGAGCAGATGTGAAAATTTGAGTTTTGCAGTAATTTGAATAAATAGCTGATTCAAAAGAACAGTAGCAGAAAGTTGGATATAGAAGCAAGTTTCAAAAGCTGCTTCTTATTAATTGGGTTTGGTTGTGCAAGAAAAATATAGAACAACAAAAAGGGTGTTTCGACAATACAAGAGAAACAACGATACATGAGCAACAAAGGGGCAATTTTGGAAATAGACTACTAAAATATTTGCAAATGTGTCAATAAACATTTAACAAATAGTTACTGATGGCAATACATAGATGATAAAATACAGTGGTAACATGCAAATGCTCAGTGGTGAAAAGGAGGCACTGGAGGAGGGGAGAGTTTGAAATCACCACTGATGGCCATTTCAAAGTCACCATTAGGGGGGTAAACTGGCAGCAGCACACATATGTATCTGTTCATCTTGCTTTATGGCAAAAAAATCCTTCACCCTTGTACAGTAAGGCCCCTTTCACATGTACGGATCCTATGAGGATCCCTACATGTGTAACCACTTGCTCAGTGTGTGCAGGGACTGCCCTGTGAGAACTCTGCTCATTTTCTTGGACTAGATAGAGAATTGGATGACGGAGAATTACCTTAAACTCAATGGCTCACAAACAGAACTTCTTCTGTTCCACGCCAACCGAAAAAGACTCGATACAACAACATGGATGCCCCCGCCCATTTTGGGGCAAACCATCACCCCTAGCACCAAGTCAAAAGTCTTGGAGTCACTTTTGACTTTGACATGACAATGGATGCACAAATAAGTTCAGTAGTCAGCGGATCCCGCCATCTCCTGCGTCTACTACGTAGACTTATTCCCTTTATCCCAAAAGAAGACATAGCAGTTGTGGTGGGAACGATAATAAACTTCATACTCGACTATGCAAACGCCCTTTACCTCGGACTCCCAAAGTACAAAATCGATTGTCTACAAGTCGTCCAGGATATGGCGGCACGACTTGTAACAGGAAAAAAACATGGGAATCAATCTCTCCCTCCCTTGGGTCCCTTCACTGGCTGCCCGTAAAAGATTGAATCACGTTTAAGGCCCTCTGCCTGATGCACAAATGTGTACAAAACAGTGCACCCCAATATCTATGCGAAAAATTTAAATGTCACAATCCAAACTGCGTCCTTCGATCTACCAACCAAAATTTACTCCAAAGTCCAAAGGAGAATAAAGATTTGCAGTCCAAGGACCAAGACTATGAAACGCTTTACCAACCAGCATCAGAATGGAAGGGAATCATCAGGCCTTCAGAAAAAACTCAAAACCCATCTATTCTGAAGGCAAAAAAATTGTAGGAAATGGATACCAAGCGCCTTAAGGCGATTCAGTTCGCACATGTAGCGCTCTACAAGTTTCTCACTCACTCACTCAATCACTCACTCACCCTATAGGGGGATCGGATGATCGGATCCAACACTGCAGCTTAGGGTGAGCTCCAGCACTGGAGTTTAGCGAGCATGGGCTTCAGCACTGAATCCTAGCTAGGGTGCGCTCTAGCACTGAAGCTTAAGCTGGTCATATATGCATTCAAATTCAGATGTTCAGCAGAGCAAACTTTGATCCATCTCTGGACGTTCCCAAACCTGTGAAGTCTATCTAATGATCAACTTACTACGAACAAGTGTTAAAATGTTGTGAAAAATGTGGTGAAAAATGTTTAATCAGCACAGCAGCCAATCAGCCAGAGTGTATCTGTATATTTTGACAGCAGAGATGGGCTCCTGCAGCAGGGAGGTAGTGAGAGAGGGCAAATGGGTGAGTATCTATTATTGAAAGATGATTTGTGCTGCCAAAATAAAAACTATAAAATGTGTTTGTGCTGCTTATACAAGGAACCTAATCAAGCTAAAAAGTGAATACTATAAATCAACATTCCATAGGAATATATTAACAATCAACAACAAGTTAAAGTGGAGGTTCACCCTCCAAAAAATTTCTAGCAGGGCTCAGTGAAAGTGATTAAAACGGTGTGTCTTTCATGTTTGACTATCTTTACACCAATGCATTCCATGTCCCACCACAAATAAACCAGTGCTCCCCCACCAGCTGAATGGTGCTTGCCTTGTTTGTGGACCTGAACAAATATACAGGTCCACAATACATAAGTAAACAGGACCTCAGTAGGAAATGATTGGTCCTCCACATGGATCCACTTTATCACAGAATGATTTGCTTAAAGAGCAGTGCCTCCAAATCGCTTACCATATAAAGGAGAGGAGAGCTGCCAATAGTGTAGCATGTCTTATTTAATAATGCAGAAAAAAAAACGCAAAAAAAAAACTATTCGTATTTGGAAAATGGTATAAAAGCTTTCAGATACATACTGTATAAGCATAATGCTTCCTGTATCAAGCTCCGGACTGTGAATGACATCACCTGGTTATGCTTACATGCGTTACGCCACCACCACTTGGCTTCACCAGGAAGTAAACCCAAGAGCAAGTGAGCTCTAATGCCGCATACACACGATCATTTTTCGTGTTGTAAAAAATTATGTTTTTTTTTTATGTCATTAAAAACAATTGTGTGTGGGCTTCAGAGCATTTTTTTGGGTTCTAAAAAACGAGCAAAAAAAAATTCGAACATGCTCTATTTTTTAACAACGTTTCTAACGTTGTCGTTTTTTGGATGGTAAATAATGGTCGTGTGGGGGCTTTAACAACATCAAAAATCCACGCATACTCAAAAGCAAGTTATAAGACGGGAGCGCTTGTTCTGGTAAAACTACCGTTCGTAATGGAGTAAGCACATTCCTCACGCTGTAACAGACAAAAAAGCTAACACAAAATCAGCTAAAGCAGCCCAAAAGGTGGCGCCATCAGAACGGAACTTCCCCTTTAAAGTGCCGCCATACGTGTTGTACGTCAGTCACTGTGCTTTGCTAGAGCATTTTTTTCACGATTGTGTGTAGGCAAGGCCGTTTTAAAGATCAAACTATAAAATGTGTTTGTGCTGCTTATACAAGGAACCTAATCAAGCTAAAAAGTGAATACTATAAATCAACATTCCATAGGAATATATTAACAATCAACAACAAGTTAAAGTGGAGGTTCACCCTCCAAAAAATTTCTAGCAGGGCATGTAGCCCACCCACCCGACCGGCAGTATGCCAGTGTTTTTTTCTCTGTAGATACCTTTTTACGGCCTTTCTTCCGATCCGGCGGCTGTGATTGACGTCCCCTCAGCCCGGCGCATACAGCGCGTCACGAGATGCCGAAGGAACCCGAACGTCGGTGCGGCCCTATACGGCACCTGCGCACCGACGTTCGGGTTCCTTCGGCATCTCGTGATGCGTTGTATGCGCCAGGCTGAGGGGACGTCAATCACAGCCTGTGATTGTAAACGCCCAGTACCGCGGGATCGCCGGATCGGAAGAAAGGCTGTAAAAAGGTATCTACAGAAAAAAAAAAAAAACACCGGCATACTGCCGGTCGGGTGGGTGGACTACATGCCCTGCTTGAAATTTTTTGGAGGGTGAACCTCCACTTTAATGTGTGAATAATCAAAAGTGAACCAATTGTTATCTAAATAATAACATATAGTCAAAACAATGAATAATGGATACAATATTGATCTTCAATGTTTACGTATATATGAGAAATGTGATACCATTTTGCCTTAAAATAAATGTAGTAAAAGCACCAATTATTTCATAATAAAAAAGTAACCAAAAGCTCAGTGAAAGTGATTAAAACGATGTGTCTTTCATGTTTGACTATCTTTACACCAATGCATTCCATGTCCCACCACAAATAAACCAGTGCTCCCCCACCAGCTGAATGGTGCTTGCCTTGTTTGTGGACCTGAACAAATATACAGGTCCACAATACATAAGTAAACAGGACCTCAGTAGGAAATGATTGGTCCTCCACATGGATCCACTTTATCACAGAATGATTTGCTTAAAGAGCAGTGCCTCCAAGTCGCTTACCATAGAAAGGAGAGGAGAGCTGCCAATAGTGTAGTATGTCTTATTTAATAATGCAGAAAAAAAAACGCAAAAAAAAAACTATTCGTATTTGGAAAATGGTATAAAAGCTTTCAGATACATACTGTATAAGCATAATGCTTCCTGTATCAAGCTCCGGACTGTGAATGACATCACCTGGTTATGCTTACATGCGTTACGCCACCACCACTTGGCTTCACCAGGAAGTAAACCCAAGAGCAAGTGAGCTCTAATGCCGCATACACACGATCATTTTTCATGTTGTAAAAAATTATGTTTTTTTTTTATGTCATTAAAAACAATTGTGTGTGGGCTTCAGAGCATTTTTTGGGTTCTAAAAAACAAGCAAAAAAAAATTTGAACATGCTCTATTTTTTAACAACGTTTCTAACGTTGTCGTTTTTTGGATGGTAAATAATGGTCGTGTGGGGGCTTTAACAACGTCAAAAATCCACGCATACTCAAAAGCAAGTTATAAGACGGGAGCGCTTGTTCTGGTAAAACTACCGTTCGTAATGAAGTAAGCACATTCCTCACGCTGTAACAGACAGAAAAGCATGAATCGTCTTTTAATAACACGAAATCAGCTAAAGCAGCCCAAAAGGTGGCGCCATCAGAACGGAACTTCCCCTTTAAAGTGCCGTCATACGTGTTGTACGTCAGTCACTGTGCTTTGCTAGAGCATTTTTTTCACGATTGTGTGTAGGCAAGGCCGTTTTAAAGATCAAGTTGAAAAAAACGTTTTTTCTAGAGCCTGAAAGACATTTTTTTACAACCCGAAAAATGATCGTGTGTATACGGCATTACTCTGCCCCGAATAGCCAAGTAAAAGTGCCTCTTTAACGTTTCCTAATATGAATATGTGTACCCTATAGATGTAAAGATTTATTACTCTTCTATGCACTCATACAATGGAAATATGTTCTAGTAACAGTAAGAGATGTTTGTTCAGGGCATTCAAGATTTCTGGCTTGTTGGAAAATTTCTATATTTGCAGTTTTTACATGCATAATTGTGATGAAACATTTAAATGTCTATGGACCATAGCCGTTTTTTGGGCCAGGGTGGAGTGGGGATCAATGCATGTCTCCAACAAGGACAGGAAGATTTTGGACTATAATATGGTACATATAACCTACATCAATGCCATTTTTTGGAGGGCAATTTTTTACTATTGGAAAAATGTTGGAAAGCTTTTTTTATGCTTTTGAAAAATATTTTAAATAATTGTACACTGCATATTAGCTGAAATACCAGAACCCCATTCAAAAAGTATTAAGCTGTACGACAAACAAACAAATATATTTTCATTATTTTTCACACAAATCCAATTATAGAGGAGAATTGGAAATCACTTAAAAGATAATCAAATTAGTTGAATCACTGAAAGAAGGAATGTTTGCAGAAAGCTTAAACATCAACAATGACCAACGTAATTATAGTGAGGAATATTATCCGTGCTGATTGTTCTAGAAGACAAATTAAAGAAACGCAGTTAAAAAACTAATCGGTAATATTAGCTGTTACATATTGTACTATTGTGGGCAGGATATTTGCCTGTAAACGCAAATAAGTGCACAATCTAGTCAGGTCATGACTTAATCTACACAATCTCCTATGTGAAATAATGAAGAGCATAATGTATTATATATTGTCTAGATAATTTGGTCGATAAAATTAGACATTTGTTTTAATAGGTACTCTGCTCCCAGCATGACGCAGTTTTCATTCTTTCCAGCTGTTCTCACCAGCTGTTACTTTTCTTATGTAAACTATTACAGAATAGGAATCTATTTCTTTATGAAAGACTGTAAGGTCTTGGATGTACAATTGGCCATACCTAAGAGCAGACCCAAACTGGTCATCAGACCATTTGGGTATGCGTCAGAAGATACATAATGTATACATACAAATAATATGTATATATACCCCCAAGGAGCTGCTGGTTTTATTTGAGTGGCACGTTACCTCTGTATCTCCGCCGTTTAGGGAACTGGATGAGAGCTGTAATAAAGTCAATGTCCACACGACAGGTGTCTTTTATTACCCAGCAGGGTAAAAACGAGAAGTAGAAATAAGTGAAGGGATAGGAGAAATGGGAATGGCGGATTCAGGGATAATTGGTACTGGAAACAGTCCTGCTCCCAAAAACAAACTTCTTCACCACTCTAACCAGAGTGGGTATAGTGCATCTGAATAGGCCACTCTCATCGGCCTAGCAGCCGGACTGTCACTCGGAAACTTTAGGTTGAAGTCTCTGCCACAGACCCTCCTAAAAGTGAAGATAATCTTAGTCCAAAATCCTTCTCAACTGGATTCAGCACCGGATCTCCGTCAAACAGCTTTAATTACATCAGGAAACTGATAGGCGACCATTATTCAGCCTCTCGGATATGAAGTGTCCTTCAATGAGCAAATAGGCCTCTCCTGAGACACCAGCCTCGTGCTCGGTGTTCCCCAGACAGGTTCTCCATCAATCAACTTCCTCCCACTTTGGACGGACAGCACAGGACCACTTGCAAATTGTAGACTCAGTCTGCCTACCGAGTCTACGAGGTAGCTCAATGCTCTGGACCAACGTGGTCCCGGAGCCAGGAACACTACAACCCCCCCCCCCCCGGCCAGGAGGGTTACACACGGGGGGTAGTGGGATGATTGCCCAGGTGGAAGGTGGCAGGGCGGTGACCTTGAACCAATGGCGTCTGCCCCTAAATACCCCTCCCCAGCATGCACAGCGAGGCGATCAACCCTGATTAAAGAGGCCCTAAATTTAGCCAAATAAACCTGGTCAGAGTCAATTAACCCTCTGATACTCTTCTAAATTTACAACAGCACCTGCTATGAAAGTAGCCAGGCGCTATATATATATATATATATATATATATATATATATATATATATATATATATATATGTATATATACAGTATCTCACAAAAGTGAGTACACCCCTCACATTTTTGAAAATATTTTATTATATCTTTTCATGTGACAACACTAAATAAATTACACTTTTCTACAATGTAAGGTAGTGAGCGTACAGCTAGTATAACAATGTCAATTTGCTGTCCTCCCAAAAAAACTCAACACACAGTCATTATTGTCTAAGCCGCTTGCAACAAAAGTGAGTACACCCCTAAGTGAAAATGTCCGAATTGGGGTCAAAGTGTCAATATTTTGTGTGACCAGTGACCTCCATTATTTTCCAGCACTGCCTTAAGCCTCTTTGGCATGGCATTCACCACAGCTTCACAGGTTTGCACTGGAGTCCTCTTCCACCCTTCCACGATGACATCACAGAGCTGGTGGATGTTGGAGACCTTGCGCTCCTCCACCTTCCCTTTAAAGGATGCCCCACAGATGCTCAGTGCGGTTTAGGCCTGGAGACATGCTTGGCCAGTCCATCACCTTTACCCTCAGCTTCTTTAGCAAGGCAGTGGTTGTCTTGGTGGTGTGTTTGGGGTCGTTTCCAAGTTGGAATACTACTCTGAGCCCCCAATCTATGAAGGGAGGTGATCATGCTCTGCTTCAGTATGTCAAAGTACATGTTGGCATTTATGGTTCCCTCAATGAACTGTAGCTTCCCAGTGCCAGAAGCACGCATGCAGCCCCAGACCATGACACTCCCACCACCATACTTGACCTTAAGGCAAGACACACTTGTCTTAACACAGTTTCCCAAGTGACTCTTACCACAAGATTCAATAAAACAAAATCAGTAAGTGCTGATGTGGCCTTAGATAGATAAAAGCTGAATGCTGATAACGTAGGGATTTCTTGTCATCTTGTTTCTTTTGTGATTGACAACTTTTACAAGAGATTTACAAAATTGTATCTCTGACTGTTAACCTCCCTGGTGGTATTCCCAAGTCTAACTCGGGGTACGTTTTTAATGCTGCGGTCGGTATCCCCGAGTCAGACTCTGGCTCGCCTCGCAGCTTTCACAGGCAAGGTTTATTTACCTTGTCCCTGGATCCTGTGATGCCTCTCCGCTGTGTGATCGAGCGGTGTCTCCTCGCTTGATTCACAGTGTCCCTGTGTGCCGCCGAGCTCCGCTCCCTGCGACGTTACGATGCACGGGAGCGGAGAACGGCGCCATATTCAAAAATGTAAACAAACACATTACATACAGTATACAGTATACTGTAATCTTATAGATTACAGTATACTGTAATCTTATAGATTACAGTACTGTATGTAAAAAATACACACCCCCTTGTCCCTAGTGGTCTGCCCAGTCTCCTACATGTACTTTTATATAATAAAAACGGTTCTTTCTCCCTGCAAACTGTAGATTGTCCATAGTAACCAAAAGTGTCCCTTTATGTCAAAAATGGTTTTAAATCAGCTAGAAAACAGCGATAATAAATTATAATCACTTGCAGAATTGAGCGATAGCGATTTGTGGGGGAATTCGTCATAAAAAATAAAACAAATAATGACAGCGACAATTATGCAACTGAGCAAATTTTAGTGATTTTGAGTTGATTACATTATTGAATAATTTTTATTATAATTATATTATTATTTGTTAGAATTGTTTATAATTATTTATTATATTATAATTTATAATTTTGTTTTTAAAAAAATGTCATACCCGGGATGCCTATTAGGCCTCGTACACACGAGCGGATATGTCCGCTGAAAACGGTCCGATGGACCGTTTCAGCAGACATCTCCGATCGTGTGTATGGGCTAGCGGACAGATTTGTCCACCCGACAGATTTCAAAGCATGCTTTGAAATCTATCGGGTGGGAATGTGTCCGCCCGACATGTCTGCTGGTTAGTACACTTACCAGCAGACATGTCGTCCCGCACCGCCGCCGCGCCGCCGCCGAATAGATTCGGCGCATGCGCGGAAGTGTTTTACTTCCTGGTGCGGTGACGTGGCGGCGTCAACGTCACCGCCACGTCACCGCGCCGTCCGCCGGCGGGGAATTTGATCCGATGGTGTGTACACGGACCGTTTTCATCGGATATGTCCGATCGTGTGTACAAGGCCTTAGACTCTAGTTTGGTAAGATTTAAGTGAGTTATTCCTAAGAATTACAGGCCTACAGTATAAAACGCCAAATTTCCTTGCAAATAATGGTACCACTTTCAGCACCTAAAATCTGAAAGAATCATACCGCCAGGGAGCTTAAAAAAAGTCCCAATATTCTTTAATCTCGAAGTTACTTCATAGCAGTTTTGTAAAAATAGCCAACTGCAGTTAAGATCGGACTCACTACAATAAAACTCCAACCAAACAGCTAAATACACATGTAGTGCTGCCCCAGTAGGAGCCACTACAATTTAACTGGTTCTTCCCCAGAGTTAGTGAGGAGGCAAAATTTCACTCATTTTGGCTCAATAATTAGTCTAGCCACTAGACCTGTGCCATATGTTCGGCATCACTGATCTAGGGCGTGTATTTTAGGATTGTTATTGCTGAAGTACTTGGGATGGAATGTAAGGTGAAATGGAATACTCCAGATTCCCTGATTCTTGCGGAAATTAAGTTCTGCGAGTTCAGCTGAACTTGCACAATTTTATTCCCGCTGTCAGTGTGATACCTGGGCTAAAAACTGGAAGTCGGTTACTGTGCACTGTTGCACCAGATTCTATGTGCACCGGTTTTTGTAAATTATCCCTTACATATCCATTAACATAATTCAAGTGAACTATAATATATACCTAATACATCTTTTCTGTTTTCCATAGATGATTGTGGTGGCCCGGCTGAATTTTGGGAAACCAATGGTACCTTGAGCTCTCCAATGTACCCTCAAAACTACCCCAACCTTGCTTCATGTAAGTTATATAGTAGCTGGTATCTTTAACCTTTACATCTACAGTCCAGATATAACATACTGCATATCTGATTAACCTTATGAAAAACGACATTAGTCATTTTTTTTTTTTTATTCGGCTTTTAGAAGAAATAGTAAAATAAAGTAATTATGTTAGCAATATCTTGATGTGGCACCCCAAGGATGTTAACGAGATAAATAAATCTTAATTATCTTTATGAAATGTTCCCTATTTCTATAATATACTTTACTCCGTCTTTTCATAAGGGCTCACCAGAGCCTTATAAATACATCAAGAGAGGCTTCTGCTGTGTTGAATTAATTATTATACATATCAAAAGAAGAGAAAGCTAGTTTTACAGCCACACACTATGTGAATGATTTACTATGGATGTTTTAAAAAAAAAAGTAAAAGTAAAAAGGTATGCTTTCTGCGCTTTATGTAGAGAGAGCAAAAGTGGATATGGGTAATTTTCAATCAGCTAAATTAAGGACATTTTGTTTTTCATTTAGCAGCTGTTACTGCTTTTTGATATCTACATATGTTTTAATAATATTGTGTTTTATTTATTATTAAGATAGTAATACCCAACTTAGAGATTTTAGAATAGAGTTTTGGACTAAGGGGACCCCAAGGACCCAAAGGACCAAGAGAGAATGGGGGGCAAGAGGACTATATTGGTACTGTAGAGGAAAGTAAACTCAGGAAGTAATAACGACTAAAAGATATATATATCAATTTATTAACATAGTATCAAAAAAGCATAATTATAAAAATCATCAAAACAACTGAGTCGCTTTGTCAGGAGAAATCTATAAAAAGAACCCCAAATCGCCTGGAAATCGCTGTCGCTCGCAGGAAGCTCTCCCACGACGACCAAGGGGGACAACTGCGGTGGTGGACCTGTTTGACTGGGTATAATTAAAGATGAAGATAAAAGGTGGAGGGGTCCTAGGACCCTGGTGTCCAACCAGGCCCTAGGACTTCCCCTTGCTATACCCAGCAACAAGTTGCCTCCTGTAACCACATTTTACACAGTATGATTGTGCGGCTTTTGTAACCACTGGTCGCATATCTGTCACGTGGCAACTGGGTCTTAGGGCCCCTCTACCTTTTATCCCCCTTGGTCGCCGTGGTGATCTTCCTCTGAGTGGCTGTGACTTCCAGACGATTTAGTGTTCTTTTTTTAGATTTCTCCCGACAAAGTGACTCAGTCACAAAACTAGTTGAGACCCTGTCTTGCGCAACCTCCTCTTTCACCGTGACTCTCCCCTTGGGGACTACTGCAGCCCGGTGATCTGTTTGGTTGGTCCCGCAACATTTGTATTGTTTTGTATTATTGTTTTGATGTTTTTTATGATTATGCTTTTTTGATACTATGTTAATAAATTGATCTTTTAATCTTTATTACTTCCTGAGTTTACTTTCCTCTACAGTACCGATATAGTCCTCTTGCCCCCCATTCTCTCTTGGTCCATTGGGTCCTTGGGGTCCCCTTAGTCCAAAACTCTATTCTAATTGACTTTTAGGATGATGGTACTATTATTTCTTTATTGTTTGTATCAAGAGGCTCAAATTTAAATCAATTAGAGATTTTATTAAACAAATACTGGCCAAAACTAAAAAAAAAATCCAGCTCAGTGGGTATTTCTCGGGGCCGCTATCTCATCCTTGATGTTACCCAAGAGACCACGAGGGCCTCATTGTTCCCCCTAACTCTGCTGCCAAAGTACGGAATTCAATTGTGTAATCGGCAACAGTTATCATATTCTGTTTGATGGACATGAGGCTCTTAGCAGCAGAA
This sequence comes from Rana kukunoris, assembly GCA_029574335.1. Lineage (NCBI taxonomy): Eukaryota > Metazoa > Chordata > Amphibia > Anura > Ranidae > Rana > Rana kukunoris. The sequence goes on along the minus strand of CM056050.1, from coordinate 563,677,717 downwards.
GGGGAGAGTGCAGGAACGTCAAATACCCTTTTGAAGAAAGCCACAAATTTTGGGTAACTCAGGACCATGTATTTTTGCATCTCCCATAAAGGGTTTGCCCAGGCCAAGGCTCTCTCAGAAAGCAAAGTAATCATTAAACCTAATTTGCTTCTGCCTCCGGGAAATGCCTGGGGCAACATCGACTCAGGAGCGTTTGTAACGCCATGGCAAACTAATCCAAGTGGTGATCCTGGTCATCCAATCTGGAAAAAATATTACCAACAAGTGGATTGACTGCATTTTCTGAATTCATGGCCTTTATCTACTGTCAGAAACCATGAATCAGACCGAGACAGAAGTACAGTTAAATCACAGCATAGTCAAGACATAGCCAGAGTTCAGGAACCGGATCGGATAGTCAGCCAAGCCAAAGTCAGAGAGCCAGAGATATATGTAGTAGAATAACAAGCAGGATCAGGATCCCAAAGGAATATCAGCCGAGTAAAGTCTTCAACAGGAAGGCAGGAGAAAGTCTCTGTGAAGTTTGACCAAGGCGAAGGCAGAGAGCAAATGAGCTGGAAGGCTTAAGGAGGCAACTGACGAGCAGGATTATCAACAAGTTACTGTGGAGAGATAGGAGCTGGCAATGAGCCGACAGCTGAGTGGCGAGCTCAGAGAAGGAAGGGCTGAGCCCAGCCCTGACAAATACTTACCCAATCTTCAGTACTCTCCCCTGTAGATTCTCTATTCTGAAGTCCAGCGCTGGTCCTCTTCCAGGTTGAAGACTAGCATTATTGAACCCACATACTTTATGTATTATGACTCCACCTTGGGATCACAGGAAAATGCTGAAGAGCATGGCACCACATCATTAAGTGGTGCTGTTGTTAAAAAAATATATATATAAGATCCTAGCCAGGTGGTATTGGTGCCCTACTACCCTGCATAAAAAAAGACTTGTCCATTCCAAACACCTGCTGGAGATGTTTTAAGGTCCCAGGCACCATGAAGCATATTTGGAGCACTTGCCCGATCATAACTCTGAGACAAAATTTAAAAAGTCTTCTTTGACACTTCTTGACTTCTGCACAGGCTGTTATTGCCAGGACATGGCGAAAAACCACAACCCCTGTCCTTAGAATGGGCCTGTATAATAGATTTTATTTGCCATCTAGAAAATTTGATCTCCTGGGAAACAGAAAAAACAGATGGTTACACCTTGACCTAGTCAATCTGAAATCACTTCCGACGTTCCTCTAAATGTGCCTCCTACATTTGGTCTCCCTGCCATTATACTTGCTATCCTTCTTGGATACACAGTTTTTATCTCTCCTCATAGTGCTTGGGTCTTACAACCCCTCCCCCTCTCCCTCCTCCTATTTTTGTTCTTCTACCCATGTTTACTGGTTGTTCAGACTTTTACACATTTGGTTATAACCATACTGTTGTTATGTATGCGCCTGAGGAGTGTTTTCTTCTTTTTCTCCTCATTAAAAGCCCTCTTCAGATGAAGGTTCTTTTAATGTTTCGTATGTTACTGGTACTGGCATACCACTGAAATGTCACGCCATGCACACATTGACTGATTGCCTACCTCACGCCCCCTTACTTAGATGGTTATGCTCCTTTGTTATCTACTTATTGGAGAATTACAATGTTGTACTTTGATTTCCTGTATGTACTAGTATGTACTATACAGCCTACAGTTACTGATATATGTACTTACTGAATATGGATCTAAACCTGAACCTTATTATCCTTTTGTTACCCCCTTTTTTATGAGTATTTGTGTAACAAAAAATAATACAGTAAATAAAGATTAAACAAAAAAAATAATATATATATATATATATATATATATATATATATATATATATATATATATATATATATATATATATATATATATATAAATGCAGAGGGTGGGGCTCTAAGACATTTATTTAAAAAATAAACTTAGGCTGATTATGTGATACTACATGGTTCTATTTGTTGTTTGCATTCTGCCTGAATACATAGCACATATGCCCATAATGCCCTACAGTCACAGTCTGTCCTAAGTCTTCCAGGTTCAATAACAATGGTTGTTACTGTATGCAACCCATAAAACAGAGGATAATACCGCGTACACACGATCATTTTTCGGCATTGAAAAAACAATGTTTTAAAAAAATGTCATTTAAAATGATCGTGTGTGGGCTTCACATCATTTTTTCGGGTTCTGAAAAACGAAAAAAAAAAAAAAAAATTTGAACATGCTGCATTTTTTAACAACGTTTTAAACAATGTAATTTTTAGGGTTGTAAAAAATGATCGTGTGTGGGCTAAAATGACATTTAAAACCTGCGCATGCTCAGAAGCAAGTTATGAGATGGGAGCGCTCGTTCTGGTAAAACTACCATTCGTAATGGACATCAGTCTCTGCACAGAGGAGCTTACAATCTAAGCAAGTGTCAGTCAGTCAGTTAGTCAGTGAGGCAGACGGATTAGCAGCAGGAGCCCACAACGGCGCACGTCTCCTAGGAGTAGGAGCGTGTATGCTTTAGCTCCAGGCAGGTGTAGGCAGCAGGCAGGGTCACTCCAGCTCCAGCCTTAGCACAGCCCGCATCTGGATCCGGATCTCCTCCAGCCTTTCTCCAGCAAACTTTTCTCCCCTGCTTTGAGCACCATCTGACAGGTAAAACCTGCCTGTCCCCCTGGGATTCCTGCAGCTTTTTCGAGCCCGGGAATCAGGCCACCGTCACCCCAGACCACAACCGAGACATCCCCCCCTCGCTGCCCCTCCCCACAGCTGGTTCCCGTCTTTTTCGACGGTCCGCGGCAGCCTGTGCTAGGTCCGCGGCAGCCGCGGCTTAGGAAAGTCTGAGGCTTCAACCGCGGCCTAGCGGCGCACCGCATCAACGCCCTGGATCACCCCCAGATTCGCCCAGCATACCCCCCCTCACCCGTGGATGACCCCATCCACCTCCGAATTCACTCAACCAGCCCCTCTCTACTGTTTCCAGCCAGTTGATAGCCCCCTGGCCTGGGCCCTGTGTCAGGCCGGCGGCCATCTTGGTACACCCCCCCCAGCATCAGAAACACCTTTCACCCCATCCCCTCACAACTCATCAGCATTTGATCCAGGGTCTCAACCGATCGCCATTTAGGGATCAGGAAGGATTTTTTTTTCCCCTGCCCAGCACATTGGCATAGCTCGGCCAGGTTTTTTTTTTGCCTTCCTCTGGACCAAAAATAAAGCTGGGAGAGAGGATTGAAGTAATCTTCTCCCCACCGCCATCTGACCACCAACCCCCCCCCCCCCCCCGGTGACGGACCACTATGGCTAATCGGCAGAATTCTGCTGAAACCATTTGGGGCCTAAGGCAATTTGCCACAATACTACCAGCCTTCACCAAAAAGGCCCTAAGAATTGAGCAATTTTTGAGGATCGATCGACGATCGACTGTCAAAAAATTTAGTCACCCACCTCAACCCAAGCACATATCATGTGCTTTGATCAATACAAGATCGGCAGTAAGGCACCGATTAGAAATCCATGATTTCATTCTACAACACGATTTAGACTGCCTCTTCATTACAGAAAGCTGGCTTACAGCCGACTGTAACACCATTCTAGGAGAACTGGTGCCAGAAAACTACCGTATTATCACTGAAAACAGAACAGGGCAAAGAGGAGGAGGCCTGGCAGTGATCCACAAGAATCACCTTGTAATCTCTAAACCAGCTCTTCAGTACTCGCTTCCATTTATGGAAACCCTTACTCTGCAACTGCAAACAAATCCCCAGGAGACCATCCACATTCTTCCCTGCTATGGGCCACCCGGGCCAAAATCGCAGTTTTTACCATCATTGACAGAGTTTATCTCCACTTACACCCTTAATAGCAAACACCTTTTGCTGCTCGAAGAATTCAATCTCTGGGCCAACTCCTCACAGGATCCCGTCGCCGACGCCTGTATTGACCACCTGGAAGGATTAGGGCTACAGCAACTAGTATGTGGGCCCACACATGCTTCAAGTCACACACTCGATCTTATTTTCAGACAAAATCGGAAAATAAGTATTTTGGAAAATGAACCATTGCCATGGACAGATCACCATGCAATTAAATTCATAATTTCCAATACTCCCCCATTGATAAAAACACCCAATCTGGTGACAACACACTGGACTAGAAACTTAAAACAATTCAACCATTCCAAACAGCCTCAGATACACTGGATGCCAAAAATGTGGCCCTACTACAGTCAGCCGACTTTTCCTTATCCGGAAAAACAAGGCCGGCTGGTTCAACAACCAGCTGTCGTTCCTTATCCGGAAAAACAAGGCCGGCTGGTTCAACAACCAGCTGTCGCTACTGAAGCAAGAGCATAGAATGGCAGAAGCCCTCTGGAAAAGAAGCGCTTCTGAGGAGAACCTCTCCATCTACAAAGTAGCAACAAGAAAATACCACAAATAAATCTTCATAGCCAAGAAAAATTATGTTTCCAAGGCTATCAACAGCGCCCTTAACCGCCCCCGTGAACTCTTCAAGTTGGTCACGCAGACCATGAATCCAGGCTGTCTTGAAGCCCCCAATTCAGATACCCAAGAATTTTGCAATAAATTGTCAGATTTCTTCATCAAATAAATTGAGAGAATCCGGGAAAGCATTCAGCAGAACAATACCCCCCTCAACCCCCCCCCCCTTGAACAACCACACAACACCCATAGAAGTTGGAAAAAACAATGTTTTTTCTAAATGCCGAAAAATGATCGTGTGTACGCGGCATAAGATTTGGAAAAAATAGATGATAATATGCAGGGAACACCTCTGAATTGAAAACTGAGTATTGCAGCCTATAGAGGAATATTTAATAAAAATAGTACCGTATATACTGAGGCACCTAATTTTACCACAAAAAAATGGGAAAAAGTATTGACTCGAGTATAAGCCTAGGGTGAGAATGCAGCAGCTACTGTAAGTGGAAAGAGGATCAACAATGCCAATTTAAGCGTCACTGTGTCCATTTGCATGCCTCACTGTGCCCATTGCAGCCTGACCTTACTGTGCCCACTGCAGCCTGCCCTCAGTGTGCCCATTGTAGCCTGCCCTCACTGTGCCCACTGCAGTCTGCCCTCACTGTGCCCACTGCAGTCTGCCCTCACTGTGCCCCCTGCAGCCTGCCCTCACTGTGCCCATTGTAGCCTGACCTCACTGTGCCCATTGCAGCATCATTTTGCTGATCCGTGTACCTGATTTTCCAAGACATGTATATTCAGATGGCGGACGAGCAGTGTTAAAAAGTCGCGCCTCCTTCTCATCCTGTTCCGTGATAGGCGGAACACTCAGTTTCCCAGCAGACACTGTGTTCAGTGTTCCGCCTATCACGCACATCCTCTCGTCTATCATGAACGAGAGGACGTCCGTAATAGGCGGAACACTGAACACAGTGTCTGCTGGGAAACTGAGTGTTCCTCCTATCATGGAACAGTACAAGGAGGAGACGCGACTTTTTAACACTGCTCGCCCGCCATCTGAATATACATGTCACGGAAAATCAGGTACACTGACTCGAATATAAGCCAAGGGGGGAATTTTCAGCCTAGAAAAAAGGCCTGAAAAACTTGGCTTATATTCGAGTATATACGGTAGTTTGGCTTTAAATACTTATAAGTATATATCGTAAAACCTAAATAGAATTTATTTTTTGTAATGGAAACATTAAATCATTTAATGGCATACTTAAAGTTTAAATCACAAGGTTGGATCTTGCAGGAAGAGAAGTTAAGGAAATTGAAATACCTCACCAAACTAAGTGATAAAATATTGAAAAATATCTTTCAGTACAGCAGCTGCTTATAGAATCACATAATTACAAAACAGACTTCTGGTAATACATTTTCTACACCAGCATGGGAAAAGATACTTTGGGAAAGCTAATTAAATCATAGCCATTTCTCTAGGATTCTACCAAAAACCTTTAAGTTTTGGCCCAGGAATGCCATTAAGCATTCCATCAATGTGAACTAATTTATTCTTAACTCTAATGAATTTCCTGGGTGATATAACTTGTTGTCTTCAGGTTGCAGAAATACAGCTTGGTGCTGCCATTAATAAAAGCATTAATAGTCAGACAGTATTTTTTTTTTAAACTTTGTTTTCTATTGCCAAATGTTTCCTGAAGGTTTAGCTAGTAATAAAAGAACATAGCTTAGTTGCTAACATCAATTATCTTTCCAGCAGAGCTCACAGGCCTTCAGTGGCAGGATTCTATAGAACGGTTTGACAGCATAGAAAGTGTCTTGATGTTGAATAAGCTTTCCTAAAAAAAAAATGTACATAGTGCTCCAGCTTTGTAGATTATGGGCCAGATTCAGGTAGTCCAGAGCATCTTTGCTCTGGAGTAACGCTTCTCATTTGCGTTGCGCTGCAGAATTTTTAGGAGCAAGTGCTGTCATTCACGAAGCACTTGCTCCTAAAGTTGCGGCAGCGCATCACAAATGAGCCGGCGGAATTCAAATTTGGCGGGTACGGGGCGTGTAGTATGCTAACTACGCGCGATCCCGCCGCCAACGTACTGCGCATGCGTCGAGTGTCAAAACATCCCCGTGCGCATGCTCCAAAATCTGTGAATGAACGTCAATGACGTCACATTCCCATTCATGACCGTTTTACGCAAGCGACGTTTTTTTTTTTTTTTCCCGACGCGATGACGACGCCTATACCTAACATAGGATACTCCAACCCCATGTAGGTATATCTATGCGCCGCGTATCCCGTCCGGAAACGTCGTATCGTCATTGCGTCGCGCCGGATTTCGATCGTGAATTGCCGATTTCCGCTCATTAACATATTTTTTGAGCGTAAATCGGCGGGAACGCCCCCGGCGCCATTTTTAAGTTGAAGTAACGATGCGATGGCGAAACTCAGTTACGCTGCTCGCATCGGAACTTCAACCCGGCGTTTCTTGTTTTCTGGTTACAGAAAACAGAAACGCCGGCTCAAAGTCACAGTTAGGCTGGCGGATCACTCGATCCGCCAGCGTAACTGTTCCTGAATCTGGCCCAAAGTTGTCATCTCTGTGACAAAATTGTAAAGCAGGACAGTTAAATGATCAACATTGTTAATATTTGATGTGCAAGATTTATATACTGTATAAACATAAGAAAATATCAGAAACTTCTGGATAAAGTAGAGCCCTGGCCTCAACAGTATTATACACCTTGGAACATCAATTGCAATCCCGGTTTTCTTGCCCAACATCAGTACTCGACATAACAAATACATTTTTACCTGAATGGGCACACATTCCCATGGAGACGCTTCAAAATCTTGTAGAAAGTTTCAGAACAGATGAGGATATTATCACCGCAAAGGGGAGGAGACACAACTCCAAGCTAATTCCCATGGTTTGAGTGGGAGTTCCAAAAAGCTCATATAGGTAAGAGAGTCAACGCGGTTAACGAGCACTGTTTCGCAATACGAGCACTGTATTCAAAAAAATCCTAACTCGGTTTGTGAGTGTTGTCTCGCAAAATGAGCAGGATTCAGGCCAAAGCAGTGTGTGAGGTGGGGGCGCTGGTGCCGAGCGGAGCCGAACAGCACCAATCGCAGCTGATCGGCACCATTCGGAAATGCACGGAAAGGCCTGAGGACAGTTCAAAAAACCTTGGGAATGGAGTCTTTTCGAGGTTTGCCGAGGTGTCCTCGGGCCTTTCCGGCCATTTCTGAGGCTCTCTGGTCCCCCTCCGACCTCTGGCCACATGCAGTATTGCATGGCATTGAAGTCAATGCGGAACAAACCATTTTCGTTTTCATTGACTTCAATGCGGAAACTCGCTTTGATATGCAAGTTCTTTGGATTACGAGCATTCTCCTGGAACGGATTATGCTCGTAATCCGAGGTTCCACTGTATCCACATATGTCTGGCCTTATAGTGTATATATAGAAAGAGATATAACTTGACATTGATTAAACCACCCTTTAAAAAAATGATATGTAGTGCTCAAGCTTTGTAGATAAATTAATATCTAGAGCAAACCAAAAAAGTGACAAAATGTAAAGCAGAACAGTGTGATGATCAACTTTGTTATAGTGGTAGCAAACTCCGCTAACAATGTAAAAAAAGCAGGCCCCCCTGCACTGAATACTAGAACATTATGGCATTCTTACCTATCAAGCAAATTCCTCCACAGTTGTGCTGTCTCTGCTCAAGGCGCTTCCATCTTTGCCTGGACTTCTGTCCACACTGTCCAACCATTTAAATGGCCCGGGCCGCATCCGCGCAGGGGTCACATGTACAGTGATGCAATCAGATCTAGTCGGTGTGAATATCTCTTAGGCCTCGTACACACGAGGGGATATGTCTGCTGAAAACGATGGACCGTTTCAGCAGACATCTCCGCTCGTGTGTATGGGCTAGCGGACAGATTTGTCCACCCGACAGATTTCAAAGCAAGCTTTGAAATCTATCCGGTGGAATCTGTCCGCCCGACATGTCCGTCCGGCGGCGGGGAATTTGATCCGATGGTGTGTACATGCCATCGGATCAAACTCCCGATCGGACATATCCGATGGAAATGGTCCGCGGACCGTTTTCATCGGATATGTCCGATGGTGTGTACGAGGCCTTAAACAACACAAGTTTAGGAGATAATAATTCTACCTACAGGTAAGCCTTATTATAAGCTTATGTGCAGGAATAAGAGAAACATAAGAGTTTAACTCCTTGCTGACCAGCTGCCGCAATCTTTACTGTGGCAGAATTGCACAGCTGGGCAAAGTGGCGTTACCTTGCGTCGCTTCGCCTTTTGGGCACTTTAGGCGCCAGCGGCTCGCCGACGGAGCAGATGCGAGTGTCCGGCAGGTGCAATGACTGCTGGGCACCCGCGATCGCTTGTGACAGAGCAAGAACCGGGATCTGTGTGTGTAAACACACAGTTCCTGGTTCTTTCAGGGGAGAGGAGACTGATCGTGTGTTCAAACTATGTATGAACACCAATCTCTTTTTTCCCCTAGTTAGTCCTATCCCCCCTACAGTTAGAACACAGTGAGGGAACACAGTTAACCCCTTGTTTGCCCCCTAGTGTTAACCCCTTCCCTGCGAGTAACATTTATACAGTAATAATAAATGTCAATGGTTCCAAAAATGTGTCAAAGTGTCCGATGTGTCCGCCACAATATCGCAGTTGCCGCCATTACTAGTAAAATAATAATCAAAATGCCATAAATCTATCCCCTATATTGTAGACGCTATAACTTTTTGTGCAAACCAATCAATATACGCTTATTGTGATTTTTTTTTTTTTACCAAAAATATGTACAAGAATACATATCAGCCTAAATTGTGGAAAAAATCGCTTTAAAAAAAAAAAAATGAAGATATTTATTATAACAAAAAATACAAAATATTGTGTTTTTTGTTTATAGTGCAAAAAATAAATAGCGTAGAGGTGATCGAATACCACCAAAAGAAAGCTCTATTTGTGGGTAAAAAATATGTAAATTTGGTTTGGGTAGAGCGTCGCACGACCGCGTAATTGTCAGTTAAAGTGCCGCAGTGCCGCATCACAAAAAAAGGCCTGGTCATTGAGCAGCAAAATCTTCCGGGGCTGAAGTGGTCAATAGGGCTTTAATGTTTATGTTTAATGATTATATAATTAATATATAAAATATTAGAAACTTCTAGATAAAATACATTCCAGACTGAGAAGCTTGAAATTTCCCATTACAAATCACTACTAAGTGTACTTTAGGTATTAACCAGTTAATTAACTTTTATAGCGACTGGTAAGTACGGTAATTATTAATTAATCTTCACCTTCAGATGAGCACCATTGTTGGCTGTTACAATACTAATTATTTATTTGAGTTTGTTCGTAAATGATGTGATATTCTGCGTGGATATTTTTAAGGGTAAAAGTTTGTCGTCATTCCACGAGAGGGCGCAACTTTGAAGCGTGACATGTTAGGTATCAATTTACTCTGCGTACAGCTCACAACACAGGCAGTTCACATCATATTTGTAAAAAAAAACTGATGCTTGGGTGGCTTTCTTTCCTATCAATGGCCACCAATTTGCCATAATTAGTAAATGTATTCTTCTATTACTTAAAAGAAACAAAAATTAAAGAAACTATAACAAACAGATATGCAAAAATACAGTATATACATCAAGGTATCGCACAATCTTGAGATGCTAAAAGACTATTAAAAAAAGAACAAGAGGCGGGACTTTATATGAGACACATAGGCACAAAGGAATAAATTCGATGTAAAAGGCTTTTTAATTGGTTCAAAGTAAAATTTAGTTATGTAATTAAATTTTATGCATTCTGCTATATGTCAATATTTTCATCTCATCCAAACCAAGTATTACATGATAGTCAACAATAGATAAGTATTCCAATAAAGATATATATTTACACATACATGAAATAGTTGATACATATTTTACAAACATTACAGTTGATAACTGTACAGATTGATAAATATTTAAATAAGGGGGTAGGAAGAGGGAGGTTAAAGGTATATTTCAAGGAACGTCCATAAAAATGTATGAATGTATACACTTATCGGGAGATATTAGCTCTATGCGTTTTTTAGGCCTTTAGGGCCACTCATCAGGAGCAAAACCGAAGTGATCATCTAAGAGGAAAAGAATACATTTTATTGGTATGAAAAATAAATAAAGAACCAGTGGACCAACACAAAAATAGGAGAGACCCTCCCCCCACCTAAATGCTTGACCCACAAACCTTGCAGATGCGTCTGCACAGTGGCCGTGCAGCCGTGAGAATCGCAGACCAGCCGAGAAAAGTCACAAACGGGAGCTGAGGAGGCATGGCAGGGCGACAACAACCCACACAGAAAGCGCCCCCCAGGGGTTGAAATGTGTAAATGCCAGGCTAGTGTGAAAATTTGAAAAATGTGCAGGGACAGTTCTATGTATGGGAAACATGCGATATTTCATTTCTGAAAGGAAAAATAGGCATTTAAAACCGGACTTGCGGCTATAATAAATTGTCGGCTCCGGCAATTCAGAGAGAATTCATTCATAGAAAAAAGAAAGCGTGGGGGTACCCCCAAATTCATTTACCAGGCCCTTCAAGGTCTGGTGTCCGCCGTCAGTTAAAAAAAAAATACATGGGGTTCCCCCCAAATATCCATTTCAGACCCTTCAGGTCTGGTGTGGATTTTAAGGGGAACTCCACCCCAATTATTTTTTTTTAAATGGCGTGGAGTTCCCCCAAAAATCCACACCAGACCCTTATCCGAGCACGTTAACCTGGTTGGCCGCAGAAAAGAGGGGGGACAGAGTGTACCCCCCCTCTCCTGAATCGTACCATGCCACATGCCCTCAACATGGGGAGGATGTCCCCATGTTGATGGGGACAAGGGCCTCATCCCCACAACCCTTGCCCGGTGGTTGTGTGGGTCTGCGGGCGGGGGGCTTATCAGAATCTGGAAGACCCCTTTAACAAAGGGGACCCCCAGATCCTGGCCCCCCCTATGTGAATTGGTAATGGGGTACATTGTACCCCTACCATTTCATGAAAGAAGTGTAAATAGTTGTAAAAAACACACACAAACCGTAGAAAAAAGTCCTTTATTAATAAAAAAAAAGAAAAAAATCCAGCGGTGGTAATCCACTCGGTCCCGACTCCCTGCTCCAAAGTTGTCTTTATCCAGCGACGGGTGATCTCCTCTCCGGTCCAGCGATGAGAAGATCACTTGGGATCCGGAGCGCAGCATCCCTGGCCTTCTCTCTGCGTTGGACACAGCCCGGCGGCGAATGACGAGGCTGGAGCTTTGACATTTCTTATATTTGTGAGGCGGGGCCACCATCACGTGACCCCGTCCCCCTCTAACGCAAGGGGAAAGCCTGGACATCCTTCTCTCATTCGCCGGGCAGTGTGCGGCGCAGAGAGAAGACTGGGGATGCTGCGCTCTGGATCCCGGATTATCTTCTCATCACTGGACTGGAGAGGAGATCACCCATCACTGGATACAGACAACGTTGGAGCAGGGATCCGGGACTGAGTGGATTACCACCGCTGGATTATTTTTATTTATTTTTTATTAATAAAGGATTTTTTTCTACGGTGTCTGTGTGTGTTTTTTACAACTATCCTTTGTGAAATGGCAGGGGTACAACCCCATTACCCCATTACCAATTTGGGGGGGCAGGATCTGGGGGTCCCCTTTGTTAATGGGGTTTTCCAGATTCTGATAAGCCCCCCGCCCGCAGACCCCCACAACCACAGGGCAAGGGTTGTGGGGATGAGGCCCTTGTCCCCATCAACATGGGGACATCCTACCCATGTTGAGGGCATGTAGCCTGGTATGGGGGGCCACACACTGTCCCCCCCTCTTGTCTGTGGCCGGCCAGGTTAACATGCTCGGATAAGGGGTCTGGTGTGGATTTTTGTGGGAACTAATTTTTAAAAAAAAAATTGGGGTGGAGTTCCCCTTAAAGGCTAACTTTACACCCCCCCAGGTATGAAATTTAAAGTAATATTTCACTTTTATTGTTTCACTTTAAGCATTATTAAATTCACTGCTCCTGAAAAAACTGCAATTTTTAAAACCTTTTTTTTGCATTGATACATGTCCCCTGGTACAGAACCCAGGTCCCCAAACACTTCTTAGGACAATAACTTGCATATTAACCTTTAAAATTAGCACTTTAAATTTCAAATGTTCGAGTCCCATAGACTTTAACAGGGTTCTAAAGTTTACACGAACATTTGGTGTGTTCGCAAGTTCTGGTGCGAACCGAACAGGGGGGTGTTTGGCTCATCCCTAATGGTGACTGTAGTGACGGAAACAAGCTGTTTATTCTAAGGCACTTGACCCATACCTGAGGCTACAATTTGAGATTCAGGGAAAGGAGTTTTAATCTGAAATTGTGTAGAGGGTTTGTTATGGTCAGAGCAGAATTTTTTTGAACAAACCCTTCCCCAGATAGGCGTGTTGACGAATAATAAAAAAAAACTTCTTGACGTGTTTTGCAATGAGCATAATATATAGAAATATGTGTGTGCACAACACAAATACATACATGTTGGATTGGATATACCAGTGTCTTTTTCCAACCTTATATGTCATGTAATTATATAAAGACAGTAATATTTATATATTGATTGGAATAGCTGAATGCAATGCAGGCTGTCCCTGTGTTACAAACATCCAACTTACAAATAACGCCTACTTACAAATGGAGGGAGTCAACAGGAAGTGAGAGGAAATCTACCCCTAGGAAGGCAAATTCACTCCCGTAAAGCCTCGTACACACAACCGTTTTCTTCGACAGAATCCATCAAGAAACTTGGTGGCAGAGCTTTTTTGCAGAGGAAAACGGTTGTGTGTATGTTTTTCATTGAGAAAACTGTCATGGAACTCGACGAGAAAAAAAGAAAAAAAAAGTTCTCTTTTTCCTCGTCGGGAGTCTCAATTTCCTCGTCGGGTTTCTCGTCGGGCTGGTTTAGATAGGAAACACGTTTGTGTGTATGCTTAGAAACCCGCGCATGCTCAGAATAAAGTATGAGATGGGAGCGCACGTCTGTAAAAGTAGAGTTTGTAGTGGAGATAGCACATTTGTCACGCTGTAACAGACTGAAAAGTGCAAATCGTCTCTTACCAAACTTTTACTTAACACGCAGTAACATGAGATTAGCAAAAGCAGTCCCAAGGGTGGTGCCAGTGGAATCAAACTTCCCCTATATAGTGCCGTCGTACGTGTTGTACGAGATGAGATAGGGGCGTGCCTTCGGTAAAGGTAGGGTTTGTAATGCAGATAGCGCATTCGTCACGCTGTAACAGACTGAAAAGTGCAAATCGTCTCTCACCAAACTTTTACTTAACACCCAGTAACATGAGATTAGCAAAAGCAGCCCCAAGGGTTGTGCCAGTGGAATCGAACTTCCCCTTTATAGTGCCGTTGTACGTGTTGTACGTCACAGCGTTTGAGAACGACAAGATTTTGTCTTGACAGTGTGTACGCAAAGAAAGCTTGTCAAGATTCTCGACAAGCCTAACAAGGAACTCTACGGGGAAAATAATGTTTCATTTAGGACGAGTTCCTCAGTCGTGTGTACGAGGCCTTAGGCGGCGTACACACGACCGAGAAACTTGTCGGGCGAAACACATCGTTTTCCCCGTCAAGTTCCTTGTTCGGCAGTCAAAAAAGTCGTCGAGCCAAATCTTCCCATTGCCCATCGAGGAAATAGAGAACATGCTCTCTTTTTGACTCAACAAGTTCCTTGACGGGTTTCTCGGCGAAATGTGTACACACGACCGGTTTCCTCGGCAGAATACGTCTCCCATCGAGTTTCTTGCTGAATTCTGCCGAGGAAACCGGTCGTGTGTACGAGGCCTTTTTCCATCATGGGAAAAAGGTGTCACCACTGAAGCTTTATCACCAATCCTTATTTTTACAACAACTCAAAATTTTCAAAGTCCAATTGTCACAGGGTCAGGAAGTGAGGTGAAATATTTTTAACAGGGGCACAGACAGCAAAATAAATTATCCAGGGGTGTTAACCCTTCCCTATGCTATCCAAAAAAAATTGGGCCTGGAGTTACTTAAAAAATTTAATTGTTCCGACTTACCAACAAATTCAACTTAAGAACAAACCTGTAAAGCCTATCTTGTTTGTAACCCGGGGAATGCCTGTACTGGAGAAGTTCACAGTGTCAATGGGCTGTCATAAAGGTCCACATTTTAATTGAATTTTACTGTATATGTACAGTTTATAATAAACCTATAAATACTTTACAAGCAGCTGATCTGCCAAATTCTAGTAGACTGCCTTTGAATCAGGTTCTTTCACCAAAACCAGATAAACTTGATAATGTTCGTTTTAATAATATTATTTCACTGTAAACACTGACAAAACAATGTTATAATGATTTCCTTTGTGCTAGCTCCCTCTTCTTTGTTTCAAACTTTGATGTTTCTTTTTCCTCCCTTACTCTAGGTGTATGGTATTTGAACGCAGCTGTAGGAGAAAATATCCAGCTGCATTTTGAAGTGTTTGATCTGGAGTACATATATGATGTTGTTGAAGTCCGAGATGGCAAAGGACCAGAATCATTGTTGCTGGGCAAGTATCCATTCTGCTTTAAGATGCACCTTTCAGAAGTTTTCTTGTGTACAGTACATTTTGTGTGAGTGCCATAAATTATTTCAAGGTAGCAGTTAGCTGCTCGATCTCATGCTGTCACCGAGGAAGAACTGAGACAAACCACCAGATACCCAAGTGCAGGCTTTGCGGCTGAACTTCAACTCATAAAAAGCAGGTCACAGAGTTCATAGCTCTTTTGATGCACTAGTTACTCAGAAGAGGCATGCTGGCAAATTATCATGCAGAAGATGTGAGAGTTCCCAATAACCCAACAGGAGGGTGATGCATTGCATGTTAACACTGCAAAAAATACCACCAGAGAAGGACGTATGAACTGTATGTGATTTTTTATATTTATTATTATTTATTTATTTAAGTAAATTGAGTGGACTTTGCAGGCATGAGAAAAAAATTATTACTTTCTTTTTTAAATATATTATTATTATTTATTTATGTATTATTGATATTATTATTATTTTATCAGTAGTAATAGTAGTTGTAGTATTTTACCTCCTTCACTGAAGAGAGTCTAAACCTAAGAACTAAAAATGTAATATATTCCATCTTACCACTCCTGCATTAGTTACCAAAAATAATTTAAGGAATAGCAGTCACTAGCATAGTTATACACATTTAAAAAATAAGCATGAAGGCAGAGTATTTTCATTACAATATTGCTTTCAGTAAATCGATCATATATAGTCAAACTTGCCTTCAGCAATTGATACATAGGGTTGGATTTACTAGGCTGATTACTTTGCAAGGAAAGTTGCACTTGCAGAATTATCCCTAGATCTTAATGATGTAGGTAAAATGTAACTTTGCAAAGAATACCCAATGATGTGCAAGGAAAAAAAAAATGCTTGCACATGATTGAATGATGGAAGCCAACAGAGTACCTTATTCACTAATCTCTAAGGAACATTCGCTTGTACAGTGAACAGTCTATTTAGCTTTAGTAAATCAACCCCATAGCGTCAACAATATAAATAAAGTACATAAGGATGGATGGGCAGATTACCCTGAAAGAAGCTCTCAGACACAAGGCAGAGTAGGATGAGGTCTCATAGTTGAACATTTTGAAGTGGAACTTCCTCTTTAAAGTGGTTGTGTCCTCTGCTTAGACATTTTTACCTACAGGTAACCTCTAATAAGGCTTACCTGTAGGTAAAAAGAATATCTACTAAACCTGCATGGTTTAGGAGATATTGACCTTGCATGCAGCCGCTGACATCAGCGTGAATGCGTTCTGCAAGTCCGGCGTATCCTACCAGAACTTTCCAGAATGGAGGGATCCCGTGTCTCCGGCCACTCACAGCGCCGGAGCCAGTGATCCCGGGAGGACCAAGTGCTGCTGCAGAGCTTCGTTCTAAGTTCTAAGCTCTCAAATACACTCAGAATTCTAGATGATGCTGACCATCCAGACATATTCCATGAAATGTTCAGTTTTGCAGCTGTTAGACCGCGTACACACGATCAAATTTGTCCGCTGAAACTGGTCCGGCAGACCGTTTCAGCAGACAAATCCGATCGTGTGAATGGGCTAGCGGACATGTTTGTCCGGCAGACAAATTTTAAAGCATGCTTTAAAATTTGTCCACCGGTGACATGTCCGTCGGATATGTCCGCTGGTTAGTACACTAACCAGTGGACATATCTGCCCGCACATATGTCGAATGGATTCGACGCATGCGTGGAAGTTTTTCACTTCCTGGTTTGGTGACGTGGTGGCATCAATGTCACCGCCACGTCACCACGCTGTCTGCCGGCAAGGATTTTGATCCGATGGTGTGTACACACCGCCAGACGAAAATCCTGAGGAGAAATGTCCGATGAAAACAGTCCGTGGACCGTTTCCATCGGACATGTCCCTCCGTGTGTACGCGGCCTTAAGGATGACGTGGGCCATTTCCATGCATGTGCAATAGCAGGGCTTTTTCTTGAAGAGAATAGGTACAGGACCTGTCCAAGTCACCCCTTCTCTTTGCCCCTACCCACTTTTGAGCACCATCCCTTGGTTCCACCATCTACCTATCTCCAAGTTTTACCCTTTTTATGGGAAAAGAGAACCAAATATAATTTGTGGTGCCTAACAAATTGTATGGAATTTGTTAATGTTAACAAAATAAGCAGTAAAATTGATCCCCTGCAGCCAGAAACAACTGATCCACTGGCAACAATAGATCTCCCCCGGTAATAATGGACCACCAGCAACATAAGACCCACCCCAAGCAACAATATATTCCCCACCAGCAACAACAGATTTTCCCAGCAACAATATACCCACCTGCAAAAAAATAGATCACCTCCAACAGTGGGTGCACCTCCGACAATAGATCCCCCAGCAGCCAGCATCAACAGAACCTGCAACACACCCAAGCACCACTTGACATTACATACATTTAGTGGGAGAGGTGTTGAAACTGCGTTCCCCCATGTTCCTGTTGAAAAAAAGCCCTGTAAGCGGAGTGCCATGTGGAATGATGCCAATAAGCTTAAAGGAGATGTGTTGTGCGCTCAAGAGACTCATTTTACTTCATCCAATCCGCCTAAATGTACCCACAGATCTTTCCCTCATATATTTCACTCCATGGCCCCAGTGAAGAAAAGGGGAGTATTAATTGCCATTGGTAAAACAATCACCTTCAAGTTGCATGAAGTAATTAGGGACCCAAACGGTCGGTTCATTATTTTAGTTTGCGACCTGAACAACGCCACCTTCACCTTGGCGAATGTCTACGCCCCTAACCAGAGACCCCTCTCCTTCATCAACTCCCTTATGAAAAAAATTAACAAAATTAAGAAAGGAGCATTACTGTTGTGTGGGGACTTCAACTGCATCGTAAATAGGCACTTGGACTGCTCTAGCTCTTCACTGCCTTCTAGAACAGAATTACAACCGCTACTGTCAGAGCATAACCTCTATGACCCCTGGCGGTGTTTCAACTCGATGGAAAGGGACTACACCTACTATTCTGCTCCTCATCGTGTATATTCCAGAATTGACTTTTTTCTTACAGACCTGGCCCTTTTACATAGAGTTGAATCGGCCAAGATACACTCTATCACATGGTCTGACCATGCCCCTATATCTCTGACTTTGAAGAATTCCTTTAACATTTCTCCCACATATCTTTGGAGAAATAACACCAGTCTCCTAGCCAATCCCACAGTTGTTTCCTCTCTAAAAGCTCATTTGACTGAATTTTTTAAAATTAATGACACTGCTGATGTCTCTGTAGCTACACTGTGGTGCTCTCATAAAGCCTTCAGCAGGGGTCTCCTTATTCAGGCAGCAGCAAGGGAGAAAAAACGGAGAGAGGCATTGCTGAACAACCTCCTTACAGAATTAAAATCCTTAGAAGACCTTCACAAGGCGAACCCCTCGCCTCGATTAGACTCTGACCTATTTAATTGTAGACAAAAAGTGCGTTTAGCTCTTCTCTCTAGGCACCAAAATTGCTTGAGAAGACTTAAAGCCCAGTTTTATGTGAGTGGCAATAGGGCGGGCAAACTATTGGCTAACTATATTTCTAAACGCCAGCAAAAGGCTAATCTGACTTCCATGAGGGATCCCCATACCAACATACTGGAACACCATCCCGATAAAATAGCAAACTCCTTTATGAAGTATTATAGGGATTTATACAACCTCAGCCAAGATAACGACACGCCACAGCCCACCCCACATTCTATTAAATCCTTTCTTGATTCTTTATCCCTACCTAAATTAAGTGAAGAAGATCTGGCTGCCCTGAACTCCCAGATCACAAGTAAAGAAATTATAGACACTATTAAATCCCTACCTAAAAACAAATCCCCGGGGGCGGATGGCTTCACATCCGAGTACTATAGTGTGTTTTCTCAATCCCTAGTCCCATACATGGAACGGTTGTTCAGCGAGGCCTCCTCTGCAGCCTCCTTCCCAGAAGAGATGCTACAAGCCATTATAGTGACATTACCTAAACCAGGGAAGAAGCCGGATTCCCCTCAAAACTTTAGGCCTATTTCTCTTTTGAACACTGATCTTAAGATTTACGCAAAAATTTTGGCCAACAGACTTGCATTAATCACCCCCTCTCTGATCAAACCGGACCAGGTGGGTTTTGTGAGAGGAAGACAGGCCCCTGATGGTACTAGGAGGGTGCTCGATCTATTACACATAGCTGAATCTAGCAAACTCCCTACAACCTTTTTGGCACTTGATGCCGAAAAGGCTTTTGATAGGGTTCATTGGGGCTATCTGAGGGCAACGCTACAAAAGTTCGGCCTCCAGGGACAAATATTATCAGCAATTCTAGCCCTTTATTCGATACCGTCAGCAAAAGTCTTTACTTCGAGCACCCTATCAGAGAAATTTTCTATCACAAATGGCACACGCCAGGGTTGTCCACTGTCCCCCATCATTTTTACTCTTATGATGGAACCCCTGGCGGAGGCTATTAGGACTGATTGCACGATATCGGGCATAAAGGTAGGGAAATGTATCCACAAAATTGGCCTTTTTGCCGATGATGTAGTCCTGACCCTCACCAATCCGGCTTCCTCCCTGGAAGGAGTTTTTAAAGTGTTAGAAAGGTATAGCAAGGTTTCCTTCTACAAATTGAATGTAGTGAAGTCATGCCTGTTGCCTGTAAATATGTCCCAGAATCAAGTGGCTACCTTAAAAAACAAATACCAATGCCAATGGATGTCTAAAGCATTTTCATATCTGGGTGTTCGTATAGCCTGTCCTTCTTCCCACTCATACGAAGCTAATTTTCCTGGCCTTATTCATATAGTTAGGAACGACCTCCAACACATAGCCACCTACGAGCTTTCATGGTTGGGAAGAATAGCAGCCTTGAAAATGATGGTACTTCCGAAACTGATCTACTATTTTAGAACTCTACCTATCTGTCTCCCCGAATCCTTCTTTAACCTGATAGATAAAATGTTCAGACAATTTGTATGGCAGAGAAAAATGTCTAAAATCCCCTTTGTCATAATCCAGAGACATAGGAAATGGGGAGGCGCGGGGTTCCCAAATGTGAGGAATTATTACAGGGCGGCTATGTTGGACCAGATCAAGGCCTGGTTCGACCCACAGTCCCCAAAACTGTGGGTTCAAATAGAGAGATCGGTGGTGTCCAACAGAGATCTACCTTCCCTGCTCCTGGCCCAGTTGGTTGATGTACCTCTGGTCTGTCCTAAATTCCCTTCCATAGAGGCAACTCTTGACGCATGGAAGAAACTCCATCTCCTGACCCCTCGAGATTCTTTAATAAAACACACTCTATCCAATCTCCAGGTGTATGAGTTTCTAATCCCCAACTTGAGAGTTGCCTCCTGGCTGAGAGATGACATACTCACTCGTAACGACTTGTATGCCAAGGACCCAAACACCCACCAGTTTTCTAAGACACAAATACATCATTTTCACGTAAAACACCCTGAAGCAAATTACTCAGTACACAATGAGGTGTGGACGTACCTCTTGAAAAATCACAATGTGCCTAAGGGCCTGTCGTGGTTCTATCGTATTCTTCAAAACAACACTAGTCGCAACAAAACCTCTAACATGGTGAGCTGGGAAAGAGACTTAGGGTCAGTCCACTCTATAGATGAATGGAAAACAGCTATTGGCACCTGCTTTAAGTTTTCGCATTGCACTGGCCATTGGGACATAATGTTGCGGACATTACACAGATCATACATGACTCCTGTTAGGTTGTCTATGATGTTTCCCACAGAGACCAGTGATTGTTGGAGACTTTGTGGAGCGAGGGGAAATATTTTCCACATTTTGTGGGAATGCAAATGCATCCGCAGCTTTTGGCGTGCAGTATTCAAATTGATCTCTTCGATCACTGGGTTCTTTATTGCTCCGAAGCCTCAGTTAGCTCTTCTTTTTTTGAATATACAAAATATCCCCATGCAATTTAGAAGTATTACAACTCACGTCCTATTAGCAGCCAGACTCACAATCACTTCTAAATGGAAATCCACTTTGGTCCCTAATGTCAGTGAGGTCATACAACGGGTAAAAGTTCAACACTCATATGAAAAATTCTTTGCTAATCAATCCCTGTCGGTGTCTAGGTTTCGCGATTTTTGGGAACCCTGGACATCAAAATTTCAGGAGTAATTCTTGATTTCATCCCTTCAAACTAAAATGAAAGTGAAAAGGCAATCCTAGCAGTCAGGTTAGTTTCATTCAATTCCACCTTAGTGCACATCCTCAGGTCCCCCCCCCCCCTCCTCCTCTACCCCCCATTCCCCTCCTCTCTCTTTCCAATTTCTTCTCTTGTCATCCATCCTCTTCTTGTCGTAGTTCCCTGTTATTTCCTTTTTCACCTTACCTTTTTTTTATTGTTTCAGTTTTGGTTTACCATAGTCCTCTCAGTGGACGATATAACCCGGTTCAATTTATGATGTTATGTTACCTTACAGCTAGAATTTGGGTTGCTCTACTATATTAAGCCTCCTATTAAATATTTAATTCTTTTTTGGCTTGCTGACTGTCTTGTGCAGACTAGACTCTGATAAATGAGTCACGATTCGTTCGGGCTCCCTCCCGGGGGCCCCGCATTGGGGGGGTGACGTCCACATTTAGCGGTAGGACGTGCTCCCTCGTGTGTGGGGCGGCCGTGGGGGGCATGCCGGCGAGTCCACAGTCATGGCTTAAATGTTTATTTTTATCCTTTAAGGTACCCACCTACTGTGTGAGCAGAAATTTCCAGTTGGTTCTGTATTAACAATGTTCGATTTTTGTATCTGTTTAAGCTGTTTTGTACAACAATGCAGTGCTACTCTATTTTGAACCAATAAAAATTATTTGAAATGAAAAAAAGCCCTGTGCAATAGTAAATTTGGCCCTGAGGAGAATGAAAAAGATTAGCTTATGCTTACTCTTAGGCTGGCCATACATTATACAATTTTCTTCTATAGATTTCCTTTAGATTTACCAAAACCATATAATAGAAGGTCAAATCTAAACACTTTAAATTGTTATGCAATCAGGCAGACTCTTCTACTACACAGTTGAAGGTAAATCTAAAGGAAATTGAATAATACAATTGTATGGTGTATGGCCAGCTTTAGACACACTTTCTACTGGTGAGTTAAGTAATGCTATTTTTGGGGACTTGGAGACCAAAATTCCTGTAATCTGTCATATCAGCTGGAAGATCTTATTCCAGAATCCCCTGATTCTGGGACAGTCCCACCAGATATTTAACATCAAGCCTAAAAGTTTGAAACCTCACAAAAAATAGGAATGAAAGGATGGGTAAAGTTTAGCCAGTCTTAATGGGACTAGATACCAACTCTTAATTACTTTCAGGTTTGTTTCAAGGGGATGTCAAGTATGCCTTAAAAGGAGTGAAAAAAGGCCCTATGCCAGTTATCCAAGTCCTATACTTTCAACAGATATTTTCCCCAATATAGCATGCAGAGGAGATTGGCTGAATCTGTTGCCAGTGACTTGTAAATCACAGAGATTCCATATTGTAGCCACACCATTGCTCATAGGCTGTGATTCTGGGGGGATCTGGCTTGTCCACACAAAATAAGAAATTTGAAGAGACCTGAACCTTTCCATCAAGAGCAGGGGTCTCAAACTCAAATTACCTGAGGGCCATAAGACAAGTTATATCCCATGGGGGGTCGCATGCAAACTTTCAAACTTCAAAAACAGTACTGGTGTCAGCGAACGCATAATTAACCCTGACCACTACACTGCACACTGACCACTCACCATCAGGGTACAGCACATTAGGGCACAGCGCACATGAGTGCACAGTGCACATCAGGGTACAGAGCACAGCACATCAGGGTACAGGGAACATCAGAGCACAGCACATAGGGGTAGAGCACAACAGGCCACATCAGGGTGCACGGCACATCAGGGCAGGGCATATCAGGACAGGGCACATGGCACATCAGGGTACAGGACATGGCACATCAGGGCACAGCACATCAGGACAGGGCACATGGCACATCAGGGTACAAAGCCCAGCACATCAGGGTACATGGGGTACATGGGCCACATCAGGGTACATGGGGCACAATCAAAGCACATCAGGGCACATGGGGCACACCAGGACACATAGGGCACATACAAGCACACCAGGGCACATGGGGCACATACGAGCACACAAGGGCACATGGGGCACATACAAGCACACCAGGGCACATGGGGCACACGAGAGCACATCAGGGCACAATCGGGGGAACATGGGGCACACCAGGGAACATGGGGCACATGAGAGCACATCAGGGCACAGCACATCAGGACAGGGCACATGGCACATCAGGGTACAGGACATGGCACATCAGGGAACATGGCACATCAGGGTACAGGGCACATGAAACAGCACATCAGGGTACCCCATGTACCCTGATGTGCTTTTTCATGTGCCCTGATGTGCTGGGCTTTGTACCCTGATGTGCTGTTTTTATGTGCCTTGTACCCTGATGTGCCATGTGCCCTGTCCTGATGTGCTGTGCCCTGATGTGCCATGTCCTGTACCCTGATGTGCCATGTGCCCTGTTCTGATGTGCTGTGCCCCATGTGCCCTGATGTGCTCCTCTCATGTGCCTCATGTTCCCTGGTGTGCCCCATGTTTCCTGGTGTGCCCCGTGTTCCCTGATTATGCCCTGATGTGCTCTCATGTGCCCCATGGCACATCAGGGTACATGGGCCACATCAGGGTACATGGGCCACATCGGGGCACATAGGGCACAATCCGGGCATATGAGGGCGCATGGGGCATATTAGGGCACATGGGGCATATCAGGGCACATGGGGCACATACAAGCACACCAGGCCACATTCGGGGCACATGAAAGCACATCAGGGCACAATCAGGGAACATGGGGCACACAAGGGAACATGGGGCACATAAGAGCACATCAGGGCACAGCACATCAGGACAGGGCATATGGCACATCAGGTTACAGGGCACCCTGATGTACAGAGCTCAGCAGATGAGGGTACATGGGGCACATGAGGGTACATGGGGAACATCAGGGCACAATCAGGGCACATGAGAGCACATTAGGGCACATGAGGGGACAATCAGGGCACATTAAGGGCACAACGAGGGCACACCAGGGCACATTAGAGCACATGAGAGCACATGAGAGCACATGAGGGCACATCAGGGCACATCAGGGCACATGTCAGCATTTACTTGTTGTTCTCTTCAAAGGCAGAGTAGCGCAGGAAGCGTCTGTCATAAGTTCACTTGTCTCTCATGTCACACTGCTACTCCCCGGCTGCCCTCCTCTCTTCTCGTCCATCTCAGATGATGTCACAAGCAAATGGGGATGGATGAGAAGAAAGGGGGGTTGCCGGAGAGTAGCAGCGTGACATGAGAGGCACTGCCTGCGGGCCATTTAAAACCGGTCCGCGTGCCGCAAATGGCCCACGGGCTGGTACTTTGAGACCCCTGATCAAGAGCATGTCCAACTTACTGACACTGACAACCTTTCACATGAGGCGGACCCGCTGGACTGATTTCGCTACCTCATCAGTGGGTTCGATCCATTGATTAACGCTGAGCAGGTGGAATGACAAGTCCATGTCCGCTCACTGTGCCAAGACAGACCTGAGAATCCCACTCCCCTCTATGGTGAGATCGGATGGCAGGCGGGTGTCAGTGGACACATCTCCGCTGACATCCGCCTGACTAGGGTGGCCTGCTCTGATCTGCCTGGAAAAAAAAAGACAGGCGGATCCGAGCATGCCCATTGTGTGAAAGGGGCCTAAAGCGTTTGTCACCCCAGCATTTCATATTGTTGATATGTGCCTGCTATACCATGTACTTGTATAGAAAAAGTCTACTGTTCTCTTTATATTGCTTTCCTTGTGTGAAATCACCAGTGTTCCTGGCAGTCCCTCTGCTTTCCTTTTAAAAACTGACCACACCAAGCAGGAGAACATAGATGTGCTCTCTAGCTGTGCAGGGAACTCAGCCTGCTCTCCTCCAATGAGCAGACTTGTCAAGAACCCCCCCCCCCCCCAGCACAGCCATTTACTAGGAAGCTCAGTGTGCTGCAGCTTCTCCTCTCCCAGCTCGTAAATCCTTTTCACACTGGGGCACCTTTTAGGCGTTTTAGTGCTAAAAAAAAATAGCACCTCTCCTGCCTCCCCCAGTGTGAAAGCCTGAGTGCTTTAACCCTGGGCGCTTGCAGGATGAATATAAAAGAAAATCCTGCAAGTGGCATCTCTGGGGCTGCCCTGCCCATTAAAATTGCAATGCAGCAATTTTAACCCTTTCTTCGTCCACTAGACGCACACACAAAGGTTTTGGTCCCAACTTCCCATTTTAAACGGAATGGGTTGTTTTACAATAACTTAGGCTGGGCTCATATTTGGCAAGCTTGGTTCAAAGCAGGGGGTCCGGTGCGTCCCTGTTCACTGAATTTGCACCTGAATTTGAACCAAAGACGCACAGGACCCTTCTGGGTTCACAGTGATGCGAATTGGATGAGGTTTTCTCTGTATCTAATTCGCATGAAAGGAGACTGAACAGCTCTCAATGGAGCCAGTTCACACATCTCCGGGAGATCGGCCCAGAGGACTTAAAAACATTTCCAATCCTATACAATCCTTTGTTAGCCACCATTAAAAATCCTTAATGTCCATGCCCATGGGGAACTGAGGGCTATGAAAAAAACGGGATAATAGGTGGATTTGGGAAACCAGTTATAGGTGAACCCTAAGACTGTCCTACAAGAACCAACGAATGTGAACTAGATTTTTTTTTGCTAGATTTTTTCCCACAAGCGTGGAGTGACCCTTTAACTGTC
This sequence comes from Rana kukunoris, assembly GCA_029574335.1. Classification (NCBI taxonomy): domain Eukaryota; kingdom Metazoa; phylum Chordata; class Amphibia; order Anura; family Ranidae; genus Rana; species Rana kukunoris. The sequence goes on along the minus strand of CM056050.1, from coordinate 563,651,826 downwards.
ATCTGATCTATTCCTGCACTCATTTTGGAATATATAGAAATATGAAAAATTGAATTGCCTTATTGTTTCCCCCCAGGATGTATTTACATGTTATAGTATTATAACCCAATATTATATGGTGTGTTTTTAATTTGTTTTATTTAGTATGTATAGTTTTACCCATATGCAGATCTGGAATATAGTTGGCTTTGTTGTCTTTCCACTACAATCCTATAGTTTATGGTTTAAAATGAAAAAATGGAATGACACAAATCAGTGATTGGATAGGCTGAAATGTTTTGTTTGATTATTATTATCTGCTACTAGTACTATTATTATTATCAATGTATAGTGCTCACAATGACTCTGCTAATTATCTTTTACTAACTTATCTGGCTCCACATTAGATATGATGTTGGGTCGATAAGGCAACATTCAGGGCTCAAAATAAGCTTGCTAGCAAATGATGATATTTCCTTTGTACCAGTTTAGAGCACTAATTAAATGTTCCTAGCATATACTTGTCAGTAGAAGCATGAAAGAATCATCTGGTAAAGACTTTATGATCACTGCTTTAGGGTCGGGTCAGCTCTTGCTAAGAATTTTGTTCTATAATCAGCTCCCTGTGCCGTGGTAAGATCCAAAGGAAAAGGAAAACCCTAATAATCTTCCACTGTAACTGCATTTATTGTAAAGGTTTTATGAAATGTCAGGTTGTCACAGATTTAATGCGTTTGCGCGTTAGCACATAACTGTAAACCATGATTAAGTGGTATTGCGTAAAAGGAGCCAAGGCTTTTCTAGCCTGACATTTGATGAGCATTTGCAATAAACACAGTTGAAGCAAAAGATTGTGCAGCTTTACCCTTTTCCTGAACCTTGCTGTGAGGAAGCCAAGAATTGGACTGCAACCACTAACTTTCTGTACTTCATGTATGGCTTAGCATAGGGGTGGAGGTTATATATGTCTTTGCCATGGCTGTACTGTGAGGCTAAAATTGTATAAGTAGACTTACCAATATACAAAAGGTGAACGAAGACTGCTTGTTCGCTTTAAAAAGCAGCCACAGCCTAAGTAAAAAATCTGGTCCCCCACCAGCATGCTGCAAATAAGGACCCTTGCTCTCTGTGTTAAAGCAGTGGTCTATCTGCAAAGCTCTGACATGCACTGATTTAGAACCTGGACTCTTCATGGAGTATGAGCTTTTCTGATTACCATTGACGGCTTTTGGTGGGCGGCAAACAAACAACAACCCCCCACTGCGCAGCAACAATGAAACAAACCCCTGCCCCCCGCATGGGTAGTCGGCACTTAGCCGATCATTTGGCAGAGCTGTGGTGTCCTCTCCTCCTGGAGTGCGGGCAGGGGCCACGGTGGCTCCGATGTCCGCTCCTCCAGCTTCCTCCACCGCCGTGTGTCTCCTCTTCCGCCAAAGTGCTAGGCATCCAATAGATCGCCTAACGCTTTGGCTAATCGGGAAACAGGTCTCACAGACCTGCCTCCTGATTGGCGGGGAGGAACTTTAGTGTGATAATAGCGAAAATGTTTTCGCTTATCGTCATACAACTGGGTGGGATCGGAGCGCAATGCTTTAATCAGGTGCTTCAAAAAAACACCCAGCGGCATTTTAAACCATGTTCAGATGCCACTGATTTGTAGATCAGGGGGCCGGATGCATGGTCAGGGAAGGCGGCGCCCATGCGCCCTCTATCAGCCCGACCACTGCTGATTACAGCGTTAAAGGTCTGACTCAGCAGGGTGCATTTGGCCCTGTCATGCTTTTTTTTTTTTTCAAAAACATTTTATTGGGGTTATAGGCAGAAACAAGCAATACAAAAGGTATGAGATATCAAATTCAAAGGATGAGTAGAGACAATAGCAGTAAAAACAGGCTAATGTGGGATACATCTGAACATCAAAAACATCAAAGCTTGGGAGGGGATAAGGAATTATCTCGATCCACTAGTATAATCTGACCAATGTACAGAAGCCGTATAGTGCTAATTGAATAGGAAGGGCAGAAAGGCAGGGAGGGGAAAGAAAAGAGAGGGGGAGAAAGGGAGAAAGGGGGCCAGGGGGCTTCGAGGATAGGGGAGAAGGGAGTGGCCATTGAGAAGAAAAACAAGACACCAGGTACCTAATATGCAGCATTGGAAACAAAAGGAGCAAGAGGAACATTAATCACTGTGTGGGGATCGGGTTCCCGGTTCGACCAAACTTAACCGTTAACAGGGCCTGAGGTGGTGGCAGAATCAATAATGTGGGGTACTTGGCTATGTGGGTGAGCCAGCGTGGAGAGAAAAGACTAAGGGTGAGGACATCAGGGCTTGTTGCTCGGCCCCAGACAGGCTAAATCTAATAAAGGCGTCCCACTTCTCTGTAAACTTGACCTTTGATTGTGTTGGGAAGGACCATAGGTCTAGGTTCTCTTTGTATAGCAAGGACTTCAAGTGACTTATTGTTTCAGCCAACGAGGGGGGGGTAGCGGATATCCAGTGGTTAAAGATAGTTCTGCGGGCCACCAGAAGCAGGAGGAGGATCCAGTGCTTAGTACCCTGAGGGAGTATGATGAATTCCTCATCCGAGGCAAGGCACTGTGGAGGGGAACCAAACAGCAGGAGGCGAGGGTCCTTTTTCAGGGGGTGCTGAGTTACATCTTGTGCATATCGGAGGATTGAGGCCCAAAAGGTATCAATGGGAGGGCAGGACCAGAGGCGGTGTAGCAAAGTGGGCCGGGGGGTTAGGCACCAAGGGCAAGCAGGGCCGATATCCGGAGATTTTGTGGTGGAGAATGGATAGTAGGCCCTGTGGATTAGCTTAAATTGTGTTTCTCTCCAAATTTCACAGGGTGTTATAGTCCTTGTGAACCTATAGCCTCTTATGATGTCTTCCACTTCGATCTGGTCCGGCAGATCCCTGGTCCAGGAGGCCATGGATGTGTATTGTAGGGGTTTGACAAACTCCAGGGATAATGGTCGGTATATGTCCGAAATAGAGTACTTCTTCTCTGCAATGAGCCTGTCTATGAAGGAGGATTGAAATCTAATAGTTTTGTTTGGGCAAAGTTTGTTGACATAGTCTACATACTGCAAGATCGGATAGTAGTGGGCAGGAGGTAGAGTGTATTCCCTCGCGAGTTGAGCAAAGGATTTGGATTTGCCATCTGAGATTTGGAATAAAGAGCACACATTGACTAGGCCCTTGTCTTTCCATTTCGAGAAGGGCTCATATTGAAGGCTGGGCGTGAACGTGGGATTACCACAAATTGGTAGGTGTCTAGAAATGTGAGGGGATAGGCCTAGTTTTTTCCTTGCTTCCCTCCATGCCACAATGGTGTCACGAAAGAGCAGATTCTGCTTGATGGGGTTGGACAATTTTTGAAGCGAGCTGTGGAGGAGAGCTGCTAGGTCCAGGGGACCGACTATAACTTGTTCCAGTTCATAATTAGAGTAACGGGATGATCTAAGTATCCAGTCTACTCCAACTCTCAAAAGGCAGGCGAGGTTGTACACTCTTACATTAGGGAGGCCCACACCCCCCTCGCTCGCTGGGAGATACAATTTCGACATAGCAATTCTGGGCCTACCCTTCCTCCAGATAAATTTGGCCAGGGCTTTATTCAGTGTTTGTATATCTTTGTGTTTCAGGAGAAGGGGTAGAGTTTGTAGAGGATATAGTAGGCGAGCAAAACTGATCATTTTGAAGAGCGCACATCTCCCAAAGAACGAGAGGGGCAGGTTAGCCCAAACCTCCAATTCACTCGTCAATTTAGCAATCAAAGGTGGGTAATTTAGACAGTATAGAGAGGATGGTTCTTTACCAATTTTCAGTCCCAGGTAGGTGATGTGGTTTCCCGCTAGCCGGAGACAGGAGGGAGGAAGCTGGGATCGGGAAGAGTGTGGTCCTATGGGTAGGATTTCGCTCTTAGAGAAATTGATTTTTAGGCCAGAGCAGATGCGGAAAGAGTCAAAGATGTTCTGTATTGCAGGAATGTCTGTGTGGGGAGAAGTAGAGAATATGAGAATGTCATCTGCAAATAAGGCCACCCTCATGTCTTCTCGTCCAAAAGGTATCCCATGTAGTAGGGGGGTGGTGTTAAGGAGGCGCGAAAGCGGCTCTATGGCGAGGTTAAAGAGCAAGGGGGAGAGGGGGCATCCCTGTCTCGTGCCTCTGTATAGCCTGAAGGGGGGTGACTGGACTCCCGCTGCTGTAACAGTGGCAGCAGGGGCAGAGTACATAGCCTGAATGAAGGTGTTGAAAGGGCCCTCTAGACCGATTCTATGCATAACTCGAGACAACCATTTGAAGCTGACATTGTCAAATGCCTTCTCGGCGTCTAAAGTAACAATAATCACGTCTCGCGAAGGGTTAGCTTTAGCATATTCCAAGGCAGCCATGACCTTACGGATGTTGGCGGCCGCAGATCTCCCCTTGGTGAAACCCGATTGGGCGCTGTGTATAAGCGAGGGCATTATTTCGCCTAGCCGTGACGCAACTATTTTAGATAGTATTTTAGAGTCGACGTTCAATAGGGAGATGGGGCGGTAGGAGCCTGGATCCAGGGGGTCCTTGCCTTTCTTAGCAATTAGTTTGATGTTTGCGAGGTGTCCTGTCTGAAGGTATGGCCCCCCGCCCCAGATGTGGTTATAAACTGACAGCAGTGTGGGGGTGATTTCAGGCTTAAGTAGTTTGAAGAACTCAGGCGTAAAGCCATCAGGACCCGGAGCTTTGCCGTTAGCAAGTCCGCTGATAGTACCCCTGACCTCTTCAAGTGTAATGGGGGCATTCAGTCGTGTCAGTTGGCTTTGGTCTATCTGGTCTAGGGTAATCTCATCTAACCAGTCGTCTGCTGGTCCAGGCTCCGTAGAGTCTGGGCCGTACAGATTCGAGTAGAATTTTTCCAATGTCTTATTCACTGCCTTAGGTGTAGAAGACATGGAGCCATCCGGATTGCGTAGCTTACTGATGTGGGTAGGTGTGTAAGTTCCCCTAGTGATCCTCGCTAGAAGTTTCCCGGCCTTATTTCCATATTTATGGTACTGGAGTTGCAAGGCAGACAGCTTCATTTGTTCGACTCTTTCTGCCCAAGTATCAAAGTGATCCTTGGCTTCCTTCCAAGCAGAAAGATGGGCCTCAGTGTGCTGCGCAATGAGAAGTGAGTGGGCCAGTCTGACACGCTCGCTAGCGTCTAAGAATTGTTTTTGGGAGTTTTTCTTGTACGCTGAGGTGAAGGATATAATCCTCCCCCTCAGATAGGACTTGCCCGCTTCCCATAGTAAATTAGGATCATTCACATGTTGGGCATTATTATGGAGGTAGTCCTCCCAGGCCCCAGCCAGCATCTCTTTGAAGCTGTCAGTTTTGTTGAGGTAAGCCGGGAACCTCCATTGCCTGACCTCTGAGCGGTGCTGCAGATTACTTAGAGAGACCGAGACCGGGGAGTGATCAGAGATCACCAGGTCGTGTATGTGAGTGGAGGCTATTTTTGGCATCAATGAGTGGGTACCTAAAAAGTAGTCTAGTCTGGCTGAAGACCCGTGAACGGGGGAGAAAAAAGTGTATTCCCTCTCCGTGGGATGTTGTACCCGCCAAACGTCCAGCATGTCAAGGGCCTGGGTCATATGAGACAGGGGAGTCGGGCGGTCCGAGCGAGCGGACGTGGCCCGTGAGTGAGGCTTGGACCTATCCTCCAGGTCACACATGGTGGAGTTGAAGTCTCCCCCCACAAGGTGTGGCGTGAGTTCCCCTGTGGCCAAACGGGGTGTTAGGTTAGCAAAGTAGGTTTGGTCAGGAGAGTTAGGGGCGTAGATGTTGGTAACCCGTATTTCACCCGAAGGGAGTTTAAGGTGTATGGAAATGCGCCTGCCCTCATCATCTCTGTCTGTGGACAGTATATCATATACCAAGTTCTTGTGTAGTAGTATGATAACCCCTGCTTTGCGACCAGAGGAAGCTGACCCCAAAGCCTGTCCCACCCAACTCTTCCGTAGGCGGAAGAAATCTTTCTCTTCCAGGTGTGTTTCCTGCAGTAGCGCTATGTCAGCCCTGAGCCGTTTCAGGTGTCTCAGGATTTTCATTCTCTTTACTGGAGAACGCAACCCCTTAACGTTCCAGGAAACTATGCAGGTCTGTGACATGATTGTGAAGGATGTGTGATACTCGACTGGTTGTAACGTACATATCTGTTACCTGGTGTAAGATGAGCTCCTGGAGTCGGTAAGCGAGAATTGAGTCTATGAGGTCTCTGGGAGCGTCTATAGAACCATCCTCTCAGTGGGAAAGAGGCCACATAAGGGGAAAAGAAAGAGAACAAAGAAGAAAGGTGAGTAACTGGGGAGAACGGGGGAACACACATAACAGTAAACCATGACTTCTCTTTTTTCCACATGTTTTCCCACCTCTGGATGAGCCGCCTGACCTCCCACAATGCATGTCAAACGGTTTTGACGTATGAACGCCGGCATCACCTCAAATATGGGATGGCAGTGGTAGCAAGGAATAGGAGGAATCGTACCAACCAGATAGATCTCAATTATGGCAGGAGCAGTGTCACACGGCTAATCCAGCAATAGGGAAACATGACAGCGCTCGATATGGGCGACGGAGCAGGTGCCTAGGATGAAAAAGTTAACACATTAAACCAACATTAATTAACCAAAAAAAAAAAAAAAGAAGCTAAAGTATGCGCAAATGCAAAAGTAAATATAAATGGAAATGTAGATGGCCGAGGGTCTTATCTCATAGTGGCTCTGCAGTCACTGTCAGGTGTGTCCAACTGACGATTGAGCGCTCGTGTTGCCTATTACAGACAAAGAACCTTAGGGCAGATGGTCAAGGGAAAGAAAATGAAAGAAGGAGGTCCGGCTCCCCTAAGGGGAGTGATGTAGTGAGAACCTCCTGTGATAAAACAGAATGGGCCAGGACCAAGGGGGGCTCCATCTCAGTTCACTACATACCCACGACCAAAGGGGTCAAGAGAGACTAGGCTAGTCAAGACGTGGGTTCGCCAACAGCCGGCGTGAGGACGGCCTTGGTCTCACCCGGATCCCGGGTGATCGTGCGTGGGTGTCGCTTTCAGTCGCTTGGGCGGCTCCTTCCTCGGACTTCTTTGGTCCCTGGGACCCTGCTTTGCTCTGTCGGCGTATGTTGGCGTTGTGCCTTGGTCTCCCGGCAGGGAATGAAGATAGGCCCGGGCCTTGTCTAACGACTGGATAGAGAGTTGTTGCCCATGCGGAGTCTGTAGGCGTAGAACGGCCGGGTAAGCCAGCGAGAAGCGAATGCCTCTCTTGTACAGCTCTGCGCAGACTGGTTGGAAATCTTTTCGTTTGCGGGAGACCTCCGCTGAATAATCTGCAAACAGCAGAATCTTGTGGCCATCGATTTCAAGGGAGCGCGATTTGCGGAAGTTCTGCAGAATGTCCATCCGATCCGCATAATTCAGGAATCTGGCTATCACCGGCCTAGGGCGGGCGCGGTCCTCCGATGCGGCGCCCATGCGATGCGCGCGTTCCACCGTATACCCCCGACCTAGGCCCAGAGCCTCGGGGAGGACGTTGGAGCAGAAGTCAATCAGGGAGGTTGGTTTGAAGGATTCAGGGAGGCCAATAACCCTCAGGTTGTTCCTTCTGGAGCGGTTCTCAAGGTCCTCCATGCGTTCATGGAGGTGCTGTTGGTCTTGGGCGAATCGTTCCAGCGTGGCGCTCATGTGATACTGATCATCCTCCACCGAAGCTATGCGTTGTTCCGCTGTGGAGATTCTTTTGGAGTGATCACCCAGCTCCTTTCTGATTTGAAGCATCCCCTCGGTAACTGCCTTCTCCACAGCAGCAGTAATGGAGGGGGAGAGGAGCGCCGCAACAGCTTTGGCGATCCTGTCGTAGGAGCTGTCCTGATCCGCTCCCCCAACGGCCACGGTGTCCATATCCTCTGATGGCGGGTCCGCGCTTACCCCGGGTCTGTGCGTCTCCTGAGGCTGCGAGGCCTGTGTAGGAAGGGGGCCTTGTGTCGCGGTGGCCATGTTGGACGAGGCCGCGAGCTCCGCCAGTGTGTCCGTGGAGCCGGAGCTCCGAGGTACGCGCGGCTGTGTCAGGTACCGATCCATGCGCTGGATCAGCGGTAGCGAGGGAGTGTCGAGAGCGGTACAATTCGGGGCGATGCCGAGGATTTGTATGCCGATTTCTGGGAGGACAAAGCGGAGCCTCCGGATCTTGCTTCCCTCACATGCGGCACCGGAACCGGAAGTAACCCTGTCATGCTTTAAAATTGTACACACTCATGAAATGGCAATAAACTATGATACTTAAAAATCTCCATAGGCAACATTTTAAACATTTCTACAAATTACCAGTTTAGAGTTACAAAAGAGGTCTTGTGCTATAATTATTGCTCTCACTCTAATGACTACAGTGATACCTCACATGTGTGGTTTGAACAATGTTTACATTTGCGGGCGCGACTTACATATGCATTCGTTTCTGCGTGCAGGGAGGGATTGGGTGCTTTAAAAAAATAATAGATCTTATTTATAGTTTTAAATTATTTTTTTATTCTGTCCCTTAAAATTAAAAAAAAAAAAATGTTTTTCTGATCACGTCTGAACTTATGTAAACATCCCTTGTGACAGTAATATGCAGTAACAGGTCATCTTTATAGAGGGATCTGGGATGGGGTCTATAAAACCCCAAATCCCTCTTTTGCACTTAAAAGCATTCAAATCGCCAAGCTTGGCTGTTTTGAATACTGTAATTTTGTTTTACTTTGATGCCCTTAAGTCTTTAGTAAACTGGAAGTGACATTCCAACTTGTCGCTCTGGCCTCCCAGTGGGTGACGGGAGGGCCCAGGCGAGTCACGGAAGGCGTCAGGAAGGCAGCAATAAGAAAAACATTTTTAAACGCACCCCGGCCTACCAAGCTACGTGAGTAGTGCCCGCATATGAAAACTAGACATGTGCACAGAAATTTTTTTCGTTTTTTTTTGTTCCGTTTCGTATGGTCCCGTCTGTTCGTTTCCGTTCGTTTTTCGTAAGACGCCCGTTTTCCCGTTCGTTCCCGTTCGTTTGTCGTACGACGCGATTTTTTCGTATTCCGATCGTTTCGTATTTCCGTTACCGTTTTATTTTCGTACATGCGGGATGATTCGTTATTCTGTTTAATTCATGTTCGTTTCTTGTTAGACAATAATTATCGTGAATTTTCGTCAATTTGCATTCTGTGTATCTTGAATGCTTTTCTTTTGTTAGTGTCAGTTGTATGTTCATTGTTCAATGACATCTATAACAAAAGAATTTCATTATGTATATTGAATGAATTCCTTTTTTTGTTATAGGTGTCATATCAACATACGAAAATAACAAAAGAAACAGGTTCAAATGCAAATCTTTTGTTTATGTTTTTTTTGAATGGCCAGAGAGTTAGGCTGGCCATACATGATTTTCTGTGCAATTTTCTTTAGATTTACCTTCAACTATGTAGTGCAAGGGCCTGCCTGATTGCATACAATTGAAAGTGGTGTTTAGTTTGACCTCATAATATATGGTTTTTGGTAAATCTAAAAGAAAATTGTACAAGAAAATTGAACATGTATGGCCAGCCTCAGTGACTGAAAGCAGCTTCTCTTTTGTGCAGAATAGTGAGTACACTTGTACGGTAAAGCCTAATAAACTTTTCTGTGGATTTTCATCTGAAGGGAGATCAGTTGGCCAGACTTTTGAACCCAAAAATGGTTTTCTGATGCAGTTTAAAAACGAACAAATTTTCTGAGAACGATCGGAAAACGATCGTTTTTATGTGTGTTGTTAAAATAGTCTGACCAAGTGTATGGGGCTTAACAATAGTATTGTTAAGCCCCATACACTTGGTCAGACTATTTTAACAACACACATAAAAACGATCGTTTTCCGATCGTTCTCAGAAAATTTGTTCGTTTTTAAACTGCATCAGAAAACCATTTTTGGGTTCAAAAGTCTGGCCAACTGATCTCCCTTCAGATGAAAATCCACAGAAAAGTTTATTAGGCTTTACCGTACAAGTGTACTCACTATTCTGCACAAAAGAGAAGCTGCTTTCAGTCACTGAGGCTGGCCATACATGTTCAATTTTCTTGTACAATTTTCTTTTAGATTTACCAAAAACCATATATTATGAGGTCAAACTAAACACCACTTTCAATTGTATGCAATCAGGCAGGCCCTTGCACTACATAGTTGAAGGTAAATCTAAAGAAAATTGCACAGAAAATCATGTATGGCCAGCCTAACTCTCTGGCCATTAAAAAACCCATAAACAAAAGATTTGCATTTGAACCGGTTTCTTTTGTTATTTTCGTATGTTGATATGACACCTATAACAAAACATTTGCCTTCAGTATTTTGAATACACAGAAAAAAGAAAAAAGAATTCATTCAATATACATAATGAAATTCTTTTGTTATAGATGTCATTGAACAATGAACATACAACTGAAAACGAACACAAAACAGATTCAAACAAAATACACAATGCAAACCTCTTGATACAGATTTAATTTTCGTTATTTTGCCATTTTCGTTTTGTCGTTTTTTCCCGTCGGATCGTTCGTTCGTATTTGCGGTCGTTCGTTATGCGGCTCATCCGTTATCCCGTCGTTTTCGTATTTTGGTGCTTTACCGTTTTCGTATGTACACATTATCCTGCGGGTACGAAAATGAACATTTTCGTACGAAAATAACATTCGTACGAACGGGAATGCACATATCTAATGAAAACAGTGCTTAAACCACACATGTGAGTTATTGCTGCAATTGGTAGAGTGAGAGCATAAATTCTAGCCCTAGACCTCCTCTGTAACTCAAAACATGCAACCTGTAGAATTTTTTAAACATCGCTTTTTGGATATTTTTAAGGGTAAGAGTTTGTCGCCATTCCACGAGCGGCCGCAAATTTGAAGCATGACATGTTGGGTATCAAATTACTTGACGTAACATTATCTTTCACAATATATAAAAAAAAAGTGATTTTTTAATTAAAAAAAGTGATTTTTTTTTTCTAAAGTGCGCTTGTAAGACCGCTGCGCAAATACGGTGTGACAAAAAGTATTGCAGCGACCGCCATTTTATTCTCTAGGGTGTTAGAAAAAAAATATATAATGTTTGGGGGTTCTTAAAAAGTTTTGCCTTTAGTTCTACTTTAGGACCCCTTCATGCCGATATACGTCGGCAGAAGGGCACGGCTGGGCACAAGCACGTACCGCCGGCGGCGCGCTTGCGACCTGGTCCTGTGCTCCGTGACTGCGCCCGCGGTACCCGCAGATTCGATCGCCGCCGGTGTCCCGCGATTGGGTCACAGAGCTGAAGAACAGGGAGAGGTAAGTGTAAACAAACCTTTCCCCGTTCTTCCTAGTGTGACTGCCACTGATTGCCTGTTCCCTGTCATAGGGAACGACAATCATTGGTGTCACACGCAAAGCCACGCCCCCACTCAGTAGTAATCACTCCCTAGGAAACCTTTAACCCTTCAGCACCCCCTACTGGTTAACCCCTTCACTGCCAGTGTCATTTTTACAGTAATCAGTGCATTTTTATAGCACTTTTCACTGTAAAAATGACAATGGTCCCAAAATAGTGTCAAAAGCGTCCGATGTTTCTGCCATAATGTCGCAGTCACGTTAAAAATCGCTGATCGCCGCCATAACTAGTAAAAAAAATATATTAATAAAAATGCCATAAAACTATACCCTAGTCGTATGCCTAGGCGAATAGTCGGCCTCTTCTTGCCTAAGACTATTTGAACTGTTTGAGTTGTATATGCAAACGCGGGACAGTGAATATTAAAAACCACTGCTGATTTTTACATACAGTGCAGCAATAACACAAGCAATAAAAATAAGCAATAAAAAGGTCTACATAAATGTCAAGAACTGTAGTTCAAATTCAGTAGCATTAAATGTAAATGTTTTTCTTTTTTTTTTTAGCTGTTTATACAGGAGTTAATCCATTGCCTGATGTTTTCTCCACAACCAATCAGATGACAGTGTATTTCACATCAGATTCAACTTCAACGGCAAAAGGATTTCTGGCCAACTTTACCACTGGTTACCGCTTAGGCATGCCAGGTAGGTGATTACTTTTAGCTTTAAGTGTTAGTAGATAGGAGTGAACCTATCCATGCAGATCAAGATCTAACCTTACTTAAACCAAGACCGGTGCAAAGATTTTTGTCTATTATCCTCCTCCCACCATCCTCCTGTCACCCCCCCCCCCTAATATCTACCGAGCCCCATCTGTGTCCAGTGATGTCCACTGCATTATTTTACCTGACAATTGCGCGATCATGCGATGCTGTACCCAAAAAAAAATAGAGCTTTCTTTTGGTGGTATTTGATCATTTGATCATTGCTTTTAAATGTGTGTGCTATAAACAAAAAACCCTGACAATTAAAAAAAGAAAAAACAATATTTTTTACTTTCTGCTATAATACATATCCCCAAAAATATAAAAAACATATGTATTCATCAGTTTAGGCCAATATGTATTCTTCTACATATTTTTGGTAAAAAAAAATTGCAATAGCACATAGTGATTGGTTTGCACAAAAGTTATAGCATTTACAAAATAGGGGTAAGATTTATGGACTTTATTTTTTATTGTTTTTACTAGTATTAACGACAATATGTGATTTTTAGTGGGACTGTGACATTGCAGTGGACAAATCTGACCCTAATTCCGCGTACACGCGATCGTTTTTAATGTCATGGAAAAAAACAAAGTTTTTCTCGACATGATTCTTGTCAAGCCTGCCTTGCATACACACAATCGTGAAAAAAATGCTCAAACAAATCGCGGTGGCGTACAACATGTACAACGACACTATAAAGGGGAAGTTCCATTTGAATGGAGCCACCCTTTGGGCTGATTATTGAAATTTATCTTCTCATAACTTGCTTTTAAACATGCACGTTTTTCCCCCGCCGTTTAAAGCCCACACACGACCATTTTTCACGACGAGAAAAACGACAACCTGAAAAAACGTCTAGAAAAAATACTGTAGAGCAGGTTCTAAATTTTTAATGCCCATTTTTCTCGTCAAAAAAAATGCTCTGGAGCCTACACACAATTGTTTTTAATGACCAATTAAAAAAATTGCATTTTTCTTGCCATGAAAAACGGTCGTATGTATGCGGCATAAGTGATACTTTTTGGTGACCAGTGACACCAATACAGTGATCAATGCGATAAAAATGCACTAACACTGTATAAATGGCACTGGCTGGGAAGGGGTTAACACTAGTGGTGATCAAAGGGTTAAGTGTTCCTTAGGGTGGTGCTTTCCAACTGTCAGAGGGATGGGCTCACGGGGAGTAGAGAGAGATCGCTGTTCCTGATCGCTAGGAACAACTGACCTCTCCCTCCTCCCATGTCAGAATGGGGATCTGCTTTTGTTTACAAGGCAGATGCCCACACCCACAAAAGCCAGTGCACGAACCGACATACCTGTACATCGCTTCTCACAGCCGAGCCACTTTGCCGCAGTATAACTTCAAAAAGTTCAAAAGAGGAAAATGGCATTTTGTGTGCATATGAACTTTAAGGCCGCGTACACAGGATAGGTTAACCAGATAGGTTAACCAGAAGACAACGGTCTAATGGACCGCTTTCATCGGTCAAAACCGATCGTGTGTAGGCCCCATGGGTTAATATTTAAAAGCCTAATGATAGGACAAAACCGATCATTAGTAGGCACGACCATCGGTTAAAAATCCACACATGCTCAGAATCAAGTCGACGCATGCTTGGAAGCATTGAACTTCATTTTTTTCAGCACGTCGTTGTGTTTTTTTACGTCACCACGTTCTGACACGATTGTTTTTTTAACTGATGGTGTGTAGGCACATCAGACCATCAGTCAGCTTCATCGGTTAACCGATGACAACGGTCCTTAGGACAGTTTTCATCGGATGGACTGATCGTGTGGCCTAAGATTACCTCCAACTAAGTGGATTTTAGGCAGTTTTTTTTTGACTGCTAACTTTTTGGGCAAACAGTATTTAAAAAAACAAAAGCTAGACAAATGTAAGCAGCTATTGTTAGCTGTTTAGTTTATTATTGTATTGCATTATGCTTTTTTTTTTCTTTGTATTAATACATACAAAGGAAAAGAAAGATTCTGAATAATAGCTTGTTGTTGCAACAGATGAATTTTATTTGATACAGCTTCCTAGAACTTTGATGTATTTGATCTGTAAAACAGTTTTCTGTCATAAAATGAAAACAGAAAAAAAGTTCTGTTAAGAAATTATTTATATTGCAGTGCTTGTGACAAAAATTACAGTCAATTTAACATACAAGGAATAAACAATAAAAAAAGTGTGCTCTAGAGTGGCACAAAACAACAAGCTCCTATTGTTACAGTAACTTCTGAAATATTACCCATTTTTTATTTTAATAAAATACAATTTTTATTTGTATTATAGCATAACATAAAAGTTACATCTTGATTAGAAAAAGAGTTATCCTTGAAATTTGTGTCTATAACAAAGTCCACAGACATTACTTTATTTGGATCAAATGCTAACAACTTCATTCATTTATTAAATGGTCAGTAAAGTACTGACCATTCAACCATAATTATTCTTTAATGTTGAAGACATTGGATAGATTCAGGCTCGTTTGAATTGCAAAATTAGCAAAAGATACAACTCAAAATTGACTTGTATTTCCACCACCAAATGCTAGTGCCGTGGCTACAATAGACGCGTCCTAGTCCCAGGGTTGCAAGTCAATAATGCAAGATGTAGCATGAACTCCAAAATGTTCTTTTCCTTCAATATTTTTTTTTTTTTTTGCAGATGATAGTGCATTATAAATAAAGCTGCCCCCCTGCTCCTCCAGATGAGCTTACAGTGATTGTAATAGTTTATTTTTCTTTAACCTTCCTGGCGGTATGATTCTTTCAGATTTTAGGTGCTGAAAGCGGTACCATTATTTTGCATGGAAATTTGGCTTTTTATATTGTAGGCCTGCAATTCTTAGGAATAACTCACCTAAATCTGTCCAAACAAGAGTCTAGTAGACATCCCGGGTGTAACGGAATGACCCGTGACGCCCAGGGACTTTTGAAGGATGGGGGTGCTGCTGTGCCAGCGTCACTGATGACTCTTGGGTCTAAGGCTACCCTGTGCCCCTTTTCAGCATTGGGTGGCTGATAAATGATAATTCATGTTTTGCAGGAGATCTGGACATATTACAAGCTGTAAAGGTCAATGTTTCCTTCAATGTGGGGACACATGCTTTTGAGGCGTCAGCTCCTAAGACCTTTCATTGTCCATTGTGTGAGGCTGTTGAGATGCTAAATAAAACTACTACTGTGGATTGAAACTGAGAGTCAGCCTGGCTCCTAGACCTCTCATTATGTATGCTAATACTGTTTTATGTGTGGAATGTGTCTTGTCAGCTGTAGTAATTAACTCCTGTAATTCGGGGCCCGAACGACTGACATAGGAATGTTTATTCTGCAGGTGAATAGCTGTTGTCAGAGACGGGACGTCTGGGGGATAATTACCTCACCTGAATGTCATTATCTAAAAGAATGTGATTGAAGCCCCACTGTGTTATGAGGGTGGTGGAGAGTTTCTTTGTTCCTTTCATGCTTGACCTGTATAAGAACCAGCTGAGTTTACCATTAAAACGTTCATACATTTGACTTCGAGAGAACGGAGCTTGTCTCGTCTTAATTTTGGGGAATGGATCGTGTCTACATGGGTTGTCGGACTGTCGGCTAAGCTGTCGTGGTTGGGGCGATGGTATGAATATCATAAACGGTGGTGACCGTAACAAGTGGTGGCAGCGGTTGGATGGTTCCATCGCCAAAAGAACAGCTACAAGGGCACA
Organism: Rana kukunoris; assembly: GCA_029574335.1. Classification (NCBI taxonomy): domain Eukaryota; kingdom Metazoa; phylum Chordata; class Amphibia; order Anura; family Ranidae; genus Rana; species Rana kukunoris. Next base: position 563,635,982 of record CM056050.1, on the reverse strand, counting down.
GGGCAATGGAGACGATGTACGAATAGCTGAAGCTCTCTTCCCTCAAGGACTTAATGGAGAGCCGAGGCAGACTGGCCAGCAACCGTAAAAAAAGGGAAATTATCGCAGAACTTGTCAAAATGGATAGAGCTGAAAGGCCCAGCGTAACAGACAGGACACCCGAGGAAGAATGTTTTGATCGGGCTGTTGAATGTGGACTGGCACAATATGGTCTTAATCCTCCACCGGAGATCGTAGCCCTGGTTATAGTGGCTGTGGATGCCACTTGGCTACATCAAAGAGGTGCTGCAGCAGCTGAAGTCACAGCAGCACCAACTGAAGAGAGAGGAGAGGTACAGATACCAGTCTCCATGGAAGAGGAATTCAAAAGGAGGTTACAAGAGATGCGGATACAGCACAGAGGACCAGTATCAGAGGAGGCCCTGCTGGGATGGGTGGATGTGATTCGTTGCAAACTCTGGAAGGAAGCGCTAGCTCTGGAGCAGCAACACCAAGGAAAGATCCTGCCCTCCATCCATGTAAGGTACTGGCCGCAGTATTAAGTACAAATTCCGTTGGTGGGGGAACAACCGAAGCAGGAGTGGACAGCTGAGTTAAGCAGGCTGATCCGGGCAGAGATGCGATTGGATGAAAGCTACAGAGCCCTCCGGTGGTATGTAGCCCAAGAGTGCCCGTGGTCGGGGGATGACAGCCCCACAGAAGGCTATGACTATGATGGCCTGGAATTGTTGTATTGGAGGATGTCCAGTGATCCAGACTTCAGGGATGATCGAGAGTGGCGCTTGGAGGACATAATGGAGCACAGAGAGGAAAAATTGAATATCTCGGAACGGGCACTGGTTACAGGAAGATTTGGAGTTCCTGGCCATTCAGGAATGGGAGCTGGAGATCACCTACAGACAGCTGCTAGACTCTGTTCAGCAGCAGGGTGGGGCTCCCGTTGCCTGGGACTATGAGGACATTTTAGATGACAACTGTGAAATCCTGGCTGATGAATCTGCAGTGGAAAATCTGAAGATTGCCATTTCCAAAGCTGAAGCGGATGATGTGGAGTTCCAGGGAGCCGGGGCAGTTGGCCCCTCTCTACAGCAACAAGCTGAGGTGGTAAAGCTTTTACTCCCAGCTGAATCATTGGCGGCAGGGCAGGATGCTGCTGGCCGCTGCACACAACTGCAGCTTGAGCTGACATTGGGGGATGGGACTGTGGTCTCCCCTCACAGCAACCCAGAATGCCACGGGCCTCTGCTCTGAACCAGCAGGAGAGGGAGTTCCTGTGATAGTGGATGGGACTGTGGTCTCCACTCACAGCAACCCAGCAGAAGAGCTGGCAACAGAGCAGAGTGCCACAAGCCTCTGCTCTCAACTAACGGAAGAGGGAGTTCCTGGGGTAGTGGATGGGACTTCAGTCTTCACTGGCACAACCCCAGAAAAAGGTGTGGCCCTGAGACAGGAGGATGTCAGCTTTGCTTTGCAAGCACCGGGGGCTTTTCACCTACCACCAGTGGATGGGACTATAGTCTCCACTGGTATACCTCAGGAATGGGGGGCAGTTGGCCCAGATCCCCAACAGTATGATGGACTGAGCCCAGTCACCCTGTCTTCTCTCCAGCGGCTGAAAGGACTCCAGGGAGAAGGGCCAGTCCAGGCCTCCCCCCAGCGGCAGACATGTTCTCTGAGAGAGGCAGAGGTTGGCTGGGTGAGTAATGCTCTGTTTGGAGCAATTTATTTGGGGGACGGTATGAATACCAGCATTGGAGGACTGGAACTATGGACTAACTTCGGAGTCAACCCGTTTGGGGTTCCCTCCTGTGTCAGTCTCCCACTGAATGGGGGGAGATGTAACGGAATGACCTGTGATGCCCAGAGACTTTTTAGGGATGGGGGGTACTCCTGTGCCAGCGTAACTGATGACTCTTGGGTCTAAGGTCACCCTGTGCCCCTTTTGGGCATAGGGTGGACGATAAATGATAATTCATGTTTTGCAGGAGATCTGGACATATTACAAGCTGTAAAGGTCAATGTTTCATTCAATGTGGGTACACATGCTTTTGAGGTGTTAATTGCGTCAGCTCCTAAGACCTTTCATTGTCCATTGTGTAAGGCTGTTGAGATGCTAACTAAGACTACTACTGTGGATTGAAACTGAGAGTCAGCCTGGCTCCTAGACCTCTCATTATGTATGCTAATACTGTTCTATGTGTGGAATGTGTCTTGTCAGCTGTAGTAATTAACTCCTGTAATTCGGGGCCCGAATGTCTGACATAGGAATGTGTATTCTGCAGGTGAATAGCTGTTGTCAGAGACGGAACGTCTGGGGGATAATTACCTCACTTGAATGTCATTATCTAAAAGAATGTAATTGAAGCCCAACTGTGTGATGAGGGGGGTGGAGAGTTTATTTGTTCCTTTCATGCTTGAACTGTATAAGAACCAGCTGAGATTACCATTAAAACGTTCAAAAATTTGACTCAGAGGGAACGGAGCTTGTCTCGTCTTAATTCTGGGGAATGGATTGTGTCTACATGGGTTGTCGGACTGTCGGCTAAGCTGTCATGGTTGGGGCAATGGAATGGATATCGTACGGTGGTGACCGTAACACCGGGTATGATACAGTTTGAAACACAAAATCATTAATTATAATATAATAAATAACTATCAATAATTAACTATCAATAATTATAACAAATAATCATATAATAATAATAAAAAATATTACTTTTAGTGTTTGATGATGATTTTCCCCACTAATCAATTCTGCAAGTGATTCTAATTTATTATCGCTGTTTTCTAGCTGGTCTAAAACCACTTTTGGCATACAGGGACACTTGTTGGTTGCTATGGACAATCTAAAGTTTCCAGGCAGAAAGAACAGTCTTTATTATATACAACATGCAAGACACTGGGCAGACCACTAGGGACAAAGGGGGCATGTATTTGTATTTATTTTATACATACTGTAATCTGTACTGTTTTATTTATTTTTTATTTGGCGCCGATCTCCACCCCGTGCGTAGTAATGTCGCAGGGAACGGAGCTCGGCGGCACACGAGCACTGTGTGAATCGAGCAAGGAGACAGCTTGATCACACAGCGGGGAGACATCGCAGGATTCAGGGACAAGGTAAGTAATCTCCGCCTGGATACTGCGATGTAATCCCGAGTCTGGCTCGGGGATACCGCTTAATATCCCTAACTACCTAGGTAGTTTTTTTGTACTTCCCTCTGTTTAATAAAGCTTATTGAAGAATAAAAAATTACTGGCGGCAATGCGGTTTCTTTTAATAAGAATTGTATTGGGCTGTCCATGGCAGCAGTACATTTTTATAGCAATTCTGATATGCTACCATGGACAGCTCCTTGATTCAGAATATTCCTTGAATCAAGAATATTCCTTTCTGTTACCTGCTATCTGTGAATCAACTAGGCTTATAAAGTTTGAAAAGGGTGAAACATTGTCCACTTGGATTTAAAAATATGTACCCAACGACGTATTGGTATGAACAAAGATTTTTATGTGTAATCGGAAAACCATTTGTCTTAAAACTATGCTTCTCTAGTTGTTTCCATTGGTTCTAGGGTGTCAATCGCTCATCATTTATTTTAATAGGGAAAAAATTTGTGGTTTTGTTTGGTTTTGTATATTTCTTTTGTATTTCAGAAATGTATAAATTAATATATTATGTAACGATTTATATTGTTAGTATGTCATAATTTTACAAATAAATATTTCATAAAGGGCGCTTATATGTTTCAGTGTTTATAGATCTTGAGGGGTGCATGTGTCCCCTAATGACATACCTACAGTATTCCCAGAGTGAAATAGAGAGGATTGATTTACTAAGTACAAATAGGTTGTTCACTTTGAAAGAGAATCTACCCCAGAGCTTTGTGAAGGAGGCAAAGCCCTGCTGACTTCTATCATCCAATCATAGGCCAGCAAAAATACCTTTGGAGCAACTGCAAAGTGCACAGTCTATTTGACTTTAGTAAATCTTCCCCACTGTATATATTTCAGAGTATTAGTCTCTAAGCATTGTGGCTGCTTTGGTTTTCTATTTTTAGTTTACTTTCCTTTTTTTTTACTCAGTATTCATAGAACTAACCCATTTTCTTGATACAGTGGAGGAGAGCAACAACAACCCAGCCAGAACTACAGCCACGTCTGCCTTTGCTCTTCTCTATTACATGGAGGTAGTAATTTACATAAGAAATATATAAAAAATATATATAAATGTCCAGTTTAGCTCACAGGAAGTAACAAGGATGCAGCATTTCTGGCAACATCAATGTATATACAGTATTACCTCGGATTGCGTATACCGCGGTTAACAAGCATTTCTCAATACAAGCTATTACATTTAAAAAATCCTGACTCGGTTTGTGTGTGTTGTTTCACAAAATTCAAGCCTCTGCGGTGTGCAGTACCACATTTGGCCAAGGGTGCAGAGGTGACACTCGGAGCTGTTCGGATGCACTCGGAAACACTCAGTAACACACGGAAATACTCTGTTCCCGAGTGCATCCGAGCAGCTGTGAGCGGTGTACGAGTATTTATGAGTCTCTCTGGCACCCCCAACTCTGGCTAAATGCGGTACTGCATACAATAAAAGTCAATGTGGAACAAATTCTGTTTGTTTCAATTGACTTCTATGGGGATAACTCGCTTTGATATGCAAGTGCTTTGGATTACAAGCATTCTTCTGGAAAGGATTGTGCTCATAATTCAAGGTTCCACTGTATTATGCACTTGCTGAAAAATGTTCTAAGTCTGAAAAGTGAAAATTGATGCGGCCACCATTTCTAAATATTGATTGCAGAAATATATGTACTTTGGCTTGGGGTTAAATATCAGTACCATTAGCGGTCACCCCGAGCCACACTCGGGATTGCATTGTAGGATCCCTATGCATTATACTTACAGTACCTTGTCCCCAGGATTCTGCGAAGTCCCTTGCTGTGTCCGTGGGTTGTGTCCTCTGCCCCGATGCCTCTGTGTGCCAGGCTCTGCTCCCTGTGAGCGCTGCGATGTATGGGGGTGGAGCCTGGAGGCAAATTCAATAAGTACTACATTCATAACACATACAATACACTGTAATCTGTAAGATTACATTACTGTATGAAATCATTTCACATCCCTTTGGTCCCTAATGCTTTGTCCAGTGCCCTGCATGCAGTTTTATATTATATATACTGTCCTTTCTACCTGGAAACTTGAGATTGTCCATGACAACCAAAAAGTGTCCTTTTACTTCAAAAGTGGTTTTAGAACAGCTAGAAAACAGTTATAGTAAATTAGGACACTTACAGAATTGAGCAATAGTAATTCGTAGGTAAATAAATTGTATTTGTATATATATATATTTTTTATAATTATTTATAATTATTTATTATATTATAATTCATGATTTAGTGTTTCAAACTTTATCATACTCTGGATGTCTACTAGACTTTTGTTTGGACATTTAAATGAGTGAGTGAGTAAATTGTATAGCGCTACAAATGCGAACCAAATCGCTTCAAGGTGCTTTTTGCATCCAGTGTCGGCCTGTGTCTGTAGAAGAGGTGGGTCTTAATTTTTTTCCTGATGGTTTTCTTCCATGCGGATGTCCGTGGGTAGAGCGTGTTCCATAGCCGTGGTCCTTGAACTGCGAATCTTCGTTCTCCTTTTGATGTGTATCGGGTCTTCTGGATGTGGAGGAGGTTTTGGTTAGTTGACCGAAGGGCGCAACTAGGGGTGTAGTGTTTTATTTTCTCGCATACTGTAGGTATTGCGGAGTGTTTCCATATGTGAGGCAGAGGGTCTTGAATGTAACCCGATCCTTCACATGACATGAAATTTGGTATTTGGGAAGTCCGAGGCAGAGGGCATTTGTGTAGTCGCGTCGGGAATTGATGATTGTTCCGACTACTACTGCTGTGTCCCCTTCCGGGATGAAGGGGATGAGTCTAGGCGAAGAAGGTAGTGATATCTGCCAACTACTGATCCTATTTGTGCGTCCATAGTCATGTCTGAGTCAAAGACGACTCCGAGGCTTTTGACTTTGGTGCTTGGGGTGATGGTTTGTCCAAGGATGGTGGGTGGTGTGCATTTTGTCCTAGAGGTTTTCTTTCGGTTTGCGTGTAGAATTAGAAATTCGGTTTTGGATCCATTGAGTTTGAGGGAGTTCTCCGTCATCCAATTGTCGATCAATGTGAGGCAATTTTCTAGTGCGTGGTATTGGTCTTTTTTGTTGACCAATATAATTAATCTGAATATGCATTAAATATTCATTTAGAATTACAAAACAGCGTGATAATAAATAAAGTGCATTATGAATAAGAATTACTGGCCTACAATATAAAACGACAAATTTCTATGCAAAACAATTGTACCTCTTTTAGTCGCAAAAATCTGTCATAATCATACCGCCAGGGTGGCTACAACTACTCTATATATAAATTAATATAAATGACTTTATATACAGTACACAGGATGGCTACAACACAATTTCACATTTCTCAGAAATAAAATATAGGTGTAGGGGAAACATGAAATGGCACCTCTTGATCCCAGAAAAGAGGTAATATTTGTGTGTTATTACATGGAGGTGTTGAAACTATGGACATTTTTATTTTGCTTTTTTACTCCAAAACTCTTTTAATGTGGAATATTGGTATACAGTTATAATTTGTTTAGTTCTGGAACAAAGAATACAAACCTAAAACAAATCATTGTGTTTATGCTTCTATAAGCTGTAATTCCAGACCAATATAATTCATCTGAATATGCATTAAATATCCATTTAGAATTACAGAACAGCGTGATAATAAATAAAAGGAAGGAAAAGAAATGTACCGAAGCTAGACACCTATAGCACCTTCTGTTCTCACGAGTGAGATCATGCTTCAGTGGGATTCTATTGAGCATAATATCATATGGTATGATCACATTATTGGCAATCCATTAATAATACAGCACTGTGTTGTTTGATTTATGAAGTGGAACTTTGTTTTTAACTAACAAAGATCAGCAATTACAGTCCCAATGAAGTCACCTTTCAAATTAAGTTAAGCATTATAGCATTGAACTGCAATACAAGTTAATTGGCTGTGTGAAATGGACTGTTTCCAGTAGACACTACCAGATAAATGGGAAGCAATAGAGCACGGTGTGTAGTTGTGTTAGTGTACTCTGTGATGCTGGTTGAGCTTTGAGAAAATTAAAAACATACCCATATGTATAGAAAAATAATTTGTGACTAATTTTAAAGTGAACTTTTCAACTCTGAATAGTAATGTTTTAATAAAACCTAAAATAAAATTTATATCAAGATAACCAGCAATGATTTTGGCAAAATTATCGTAATTTCGCCACAAGTTTCACAGGTTGAAACGTATAATTTTACTCATTGAGCTATTCAGGTAAAATGTGTCCCCTTTGGCATAAAAATAGGTTGAGACCCCAAATAGTTAAAATTAGCTTCCACAACCCTCATAGACAGCAAAAAAAAAAAAACACTTTCATTTTGTTTTACAAATTGAAAATTTTCACTGAAATATTGGGACAATAAAATCTCTCACATTCACTGATCTATAATGATAACAATAATAACAGATGCATTGCTAGGATCTCCCTACAATCAGCCAGTATCAGTTTATCCTCAGTGTGTCTCAGTGTGTCATGACAGAGAAGGACCCTGACTGTTCAAATGTTTCTCACCTGTCATCAAGATGAATAGACTAGTTGAAATCCTCGGTACAACAAATCAGAGATCATCTCCTGTGTGACAGGGTTAATGGACATACAAGTATTTATTTATTCTTTAAAAGCCGTATATGAGCTTTAAACAAAGCCCTTGGTAGCACATGTAGCTGTAAGCACTGTACAACAATTCATCCTCAAATGTTAAAGTTGGAAACACTTTAACTTTCAGCAGCTCAGCTTGCCCTGCTCCCCTCTGCCAGCAATGACTTAGCAATTCATCCAGCCTTCTAATCTCCAGTGTAAACATACTTGTTAGTAAAGAGCAGAGTGCTGAGATCCAATCTGACTTCATTGAGAGCTTGTTATAAAGTGTTAAAGTGTAAGAAAAGCTTAAAACGGATCTCCGCCAAAAAAAATATTAAAAACCAACACCTACAAATACTGCAGCTGCTGACTTTTAATATTAGGGCCCTTACCTGTTCTGGAGTCCAGCGACGTCGGCAGCAGAGGATGAGCGATGGCTCGTCACTCTGCTGCCCCCACTGCCATCCTCGGTGAGGGAACCAGGAAGTAAAGCATTGCGGCTTCACTGTCCCGTTCCCTACGGCGCATGCGCGAGTCGCACTGCGCCATGCTGACTGGTTCCCGCTGTGTTCTGGGAGCTGTGGGGGTTATTTACTAAAGGCAAATCCACTTTACACTACAAGTGCAAAGTGCACTTGAAATTGCATTTAAAGTGTACTTGGAAGTGCAGTAGCTGTAGATCCGAGGCGGATATGCAAGGAAAATAAAAAACAGCATTTTAGCTAGCAGATGATTAAATGTTAAAATCAGCAGAGCTTCCCCTCATTTCAGATCTACCCCTCAGATTTACAGCGACTGCACTTCCAAGTGCACTTTCAGTGCAATTTCAAGTGTACTTTGCACTTGTAGTGCAAAGTGGATTTGTCTTTCGTAAATAACCCCCTGTGTGTTTCCCAGAACACAACGGGGAAGGGATCTGACGTCCTACCCGCAGTCTACTCGCAGACTGTGTGGCCAGAAGTGGGTGCAAATACCTGTCTTAGACAGGTATCTGCACCCCCTTGCCACCTGAAAGGTGTCAAATGTGACACCGGAGGGGGGAGGGTTTAGATGAGCAGAAATTCCACTTTAGGGTGGAGCTCCGCTTTATGTCTAAAGCCGCGTACACACGATCGGTTCAAACCGATGAAAACGGACTGAAGTTTGTTTTCATCGGTCCAAACCGATCGTGTGTAGGCCCCATCGGGCCGTTATCCTTCGGTCCAAAAACAGAGGGCTTGCTTTAAAATTGAACCAATAGACGGCTAACCGATAGGTCAAAAACGATCGTTAGTACGCACAAGCATCGGTTAAAAATCCACGCATGCTCAGAATCAAGTCGACGCATGCTTGGAAGCATTCAAATTCATTTTTTTCATCACGTCGTTGTGTTTTACGTCACCACGTTCTGACACGATGGGTTCATGAACCGATGGTGTGTAGGCACATCAGTCCATCAGTCAGCTTCATCGGTGAACCGATGAAAACGGTCCGTCGGACCATTCTCATCGGATGGACCGATCGTGTGTACAGGGCTTTACTATTCTTAACCACTTCCATACTGGGCCTATTCTGGTACTCTTCTCCTACATGTAAAGATTTAAAAAACATTTTTGTTCTAGAAAACTACTCAGAACCCCAAAAATTATATATGTTTTTTTATTAGAGACCCTAGGGCAGGGGTAGGCAACTTCTGCACTCCAGCTGTGGTGAAACAAATCCCATGAATGCCTCTGCCTCTGAAGCCCCGTACACACCATCGGAAATTCCGACAGTGTGTATGCCCCATCAGAGTAATTCCATCGGAAATTCCGATGAATTCCATTGGAGTTTAGATAGAGAACCTGTTATATTTTACTCCAATGGAATTCCTTCAGATGTGATTTTGGTCGGACAAAGGTCCGATCGTGTGTACCGGGGTTAAGAGTCATGCCTGTGTTTGTCAGGGTCTTGCAAGGTCTCATGGAACTTATAGTTTCAAAACAAATTGTTTGGAGATAAAAAAACAAAGGGCTAGATTCTCAAAGCTGTTAATTTCAAATCTGCGCCGTCGGTATGTTTACGCCGATTCTCAAAGGCAGATACGTTAAAAAAATAGGCTTCTTCCGCCGACGTAACTTGTCTACGCTGGCGTATAATTGTGTGCAATTATACGCTGGCCGCTAGGTGGCGCTTCCGTTGATTAGCCACGTTGAATATGCAAATTAGCTAGATACGACAATTCCCGAACGTAATTGCGCCCGGTAATTGCGTAGGTGATGCGTACGCAATTTTAAGTATAGACGTTGGGACAGAGTCGTATTTTACGTTGTTTACGTAGTCTGCGTAAGTTGTTCGCGAACAGGGATTTGCGTAAGTTAAGTTCACGTCGAAAGCATTGACTATTTGAGACATGATTTCGCGCATGCGCACTGGGAAACCTTCCTGGACGGCGCATGCGCCGTTCAAAATAAACGTCAAAAACGTGGGGTCACAACACATTTACATAAAACACGCCCACCTCTTCCACATTTGAATTACCCGGGCTTACGCCGGGCCATTTACGCTACGCCGCCGTAACTTAGGACACAAGTGCTTTGAGAATACGGCACTTGCGTCCAAACTTGCGGTGGCGTAGCATAAATACGATACGCTACGCCCCGCTGCCATTTACGCCGGGATACGAGAATCTGGCCCAAAAACTCCAAAGTTAGCACAATGTTTTTGAATAATGTAAAAGATGATGTTACACCGAGTAAATAGATACCTAACATGTCAAACTTTAAATCTGAACACAGTCCTGGAATGGCACCAACATTCAGTACTTAAAAATCTCCATAGGTGCCCACTTAATTTTTTTTTTCAGGTTACCAGTAGAATTGTTGCTCTTGCTCTAACGTTTGCGGCAATACCTCACATGTGTGTTTTGATCTCCATTTACATATGTGGGCACATTTTTGTTTGTACTGTTTATTTTAAGTTTATTTTTTTTATTTTTACACTTTCCCTTTAAAAAAAATGTATCACTTTTATTCCTATTACAAGGAATCTAAACATCCCTTGTAATATAATATGGGCTTGATAGGTCCTATTTATCCTCTAGGCTGGAAAGGCTAAGATTAAAAAAAAAAAAAAACAATCTTGGTCTTTTCAGCTGAGTACACGGTAGTATTTACAACTGCCAGGCCGGACATCATAACATCATGCCGTTAGAAGCACCGGAGGGTGGCGGGAGGGGGGGCGTCCCCTCCCTCCGACTGTAAAAACGATCAAACAGCTGAGCTGCCGCTATGAATGTTCTTACCAAAGTCAAATTCCCACTCAAAGTCCAGGACATGGATGTCATATGACGGTCTTGGGCAGGAAGTGGTTAAATGTCCCCAATTACCTCTTTCTTTCTACCTATCCTGCCTGACCTGTATAAAAAAGATCTGTGTACTTACCCATTTTTAAAAGACTGGGCCTGAACAGATAAAAGATACTGTAGGTAAGTAATGCTTCGTACACACGATCAGAATTTCCGATGGCCTAAACGCTGATGGAATTTTTCGCCGGAATTCCGTTCAAGCTGTCTTGCATACACACTGCCAGACCAAATTCTTACCGTCCAAAATGCGGTGACGTTAAACACTACGACAAGCCGAAAAAATTAAGTTCAATGCTTCCAAGCATGCGCCCACTTGATTCTGAGCATGTGTGTTTATTTCTCCGTCGGAGTTCCACACAGACGGTAGGTATTTCCTATTGTTTCTTTCTTTTTCCATCGGAAAAAAATAAAACATGTTCTATTTCTAAACACAGACAGAAACAAGTCCAATGGGGCTCACACACGATCAGAATATCCGATGAAAAAAGTCCATCAAACCCTTTTCATCGAAAATTCCATTTGTGTGTACGCGGCATAATTCTCACATGGTTGGATCATACCTACACTTCCAACTGCTCTCATATGTTTATGGCCATCTCTAATACATACTGTAAGCATGCATGAAGTCAAGGTTGTGTGAGTTATAATACTTTGACACAAAAATGGGTTAGCAGGTAGTCTGTGAATATTTCAGAGTAAATGAAGAACTGCTTTAAAATGCAATTTATCCTCAGCCATCACTACAAATAATGGTAAGAATCCAAAGAATAAAATGAAATTAAATATTTCTAATGATCATTTATGCACACTGGTTGAAGTCGTTTTCCTTTTCATGTCAAGGCATTTTAATGTAGCAATCTACTCGGGCTGAAACAAATGTGTCCCTCCAGAGATGTATTCTTTTCAAAAAGACATATTAGGTGTTGCATGACAATATATTTCCTTAATTTGTCCTCCTCTCTTATCTGAATTGCATTTACTTTGTTCAGCCAAAATATGCCTTTCTTTTGTGCTGTTTCAGCTACTTTGTAGTTAATGTTGCTGAGAAAAGTCAAGCTTATTCTTTCTGCTTCATATATCATCAACAACGGTGGCTGGATAGCAGAAATGATTATCAATAGGAGGATGATTATATTTGGTAATGATGTATGAAAAAGCAAAAAATGAAAAAAAAAAAACCTCCACACACAGAGAGAGATCCAATAACACTGGATTAGCATACAGTATGTGTGTGCTGTGCCACAAAGAGAAAATAATTGTCTTTTGATTCTGTTTTATCAGCATTTTGTTATCTTAAAGGGACAGTCAACCAAAAAACTGATAATTTAGTTATACTGTAGGTGGAACCTCTTGCATTCAGTTAGGATTTGTAATTTGGACCGGTCATTCTTATAATACACACCTTTGATAGTCAGTAAGCTCAATCTACTACTACCTAGTTTATCATTGTAGAATCCTTGATCATATTTAAGGCTTGCAACCAATTCAAGTAAAAGAGGGAGCACTGCAAATTAGTGTTGCCCCAATACCACTTTTTTAGGACCGAGTACAAGTACCGATACTTTTTTTCATGTACTCGCCGATACCGATTACCGATACTTTTTTTTTAATGCCATGTGACAGTTTGACTGTTGGGCACTAATAGGTGGCACTGACTGATGGGGACTGATAGATGGGACTGATGGATGGCACTGACTGATGTGCACTGATAGGTGGCACCTATGGGCACTGACACTGACAGGTGGCTGGCACTGATGGGCGGCACTAACAGGTGGCTCTGATGGCACTGATAACCAGCACTTATGGTCACTGATGGCACTGACAGGTGGCTGGCACTGATAGGCGGCAGTTATGGGCACTGATGGCACTGACAGGTGGCTGGCACTGTTAGATGTCACTGACAGGTGGCTTGCACTGATAGGAAGCACTTATGGGCACTGATGGCACTGACAGGTGGCTGGCAATTATGGGCAAGCACTGAAATGCAGCAATAAATGATATGAGGAAAGGATTTTGAAATGCTATGCTTTAGCGCCCATCTTGGCACACCCTGCACTCAGCATCAGTAAGTATCAGCAGACATCTTGTTACACCAAGCCCGAACTATATGGACTGGGTTTAACAAAATGTCAGCTGCTGGCATACTGTGGCCAAGTGAAAGGTGTGCCAAGATGGGTGTCGGGATGTCCAAGCTGATGGCGAACAAATGTTATGGTCTGGTCACTGATCCTGATGCGGCTGCACCCTGCCAGCTTACCTAGCTAGTTCTATTGCAGGTGAGGACTCGCTCTTTGGTTCGCTGACTTCGCCCACTCCGCCCAGTGAGGTCCCCCGCCCACTCCGTTTACTGACTCTGCCCGATCCGCCTTTTGATGCCGCTCGCCCTCTCCGCCCAATGAGTCTGCTCGCACACTCTGCCCACTGAGTCTGCTCGCACACTCTGCCCGCTGAGTCCACTCGCCCTCTCTGCCCACTGAGTCCACTCGCCCTCTCTGCCCACTGAGTCCACTCGCCCTCTCTGCCCACTGAGTCTGCTTTTCCTCTCTGCCCACTGAGTCCGCCCGCCGACCAAGTATCGGGTCAGGCATCGGGAGCATTTGTGAGAGTACATACAAGTATCGGTATCGGGACAACCTAACGTCACAAGAAATTATGGGGTTAAAACAGGCAGTGAAGAGGTGTCACATCAACTCCTACCTGCCTATCAAATGTCAGTATAGGTGGGGGAATGGGTGATGATCTACTGTTCAAAAAGCAGACTGGAGCCTCACCTAGGAAGCTGTATTGCTTAATCAGGAGGATGAATTGCCTACATATTTTTACCTATTTGGCTGTGCACTGTGCTATATTTTCTTTACAGAATAATAATCCCTGGGCAGGTTAAAGAATAAATATACTGTATATGTATTTAGTCTGTGTATTTAGTTGTTTTCCTGGAGTTTCAGTTTTTAACTTTCCAGCATCTAATTGAACCTTTAAAATGACCTTAAAATTATTCTTACAAATGAAGAAAACATTATACCAAAAATGTCTAATTGGGACAAATCTCTCACTCTCTCCTTTCCTATTTGACAAGAAATTGATAATATAATTGCTACCTCATTACAAGACTATTTGAAATAATTGCAAAGAAAACAACATTTTGCCTAGCCAACATCTGGAGAGCAGACAGTGGCTTGTGATGGCTTTAATAATAACCAATGCATGGAGTGGTAACTGACAGGTAGCGTTACTAATAACGATTACAGATAGGGCAAAATGAAATCCAGGCGTGACATTATAACCCCCTTGTTATCAGCCAATACTCTTCTTCTGTTTGCAGCAGTTTGGTAGGGAGCACACAATTGGCAAAATACATGGTAGGCCATATTGGGTTCAGAAGATTTGTAAAAGTTTGCAGAGAGGGAAATTTTTATTTATTTATGTTTATTTGTCCCTTTTCTTAATATATCCCTGTGACAGAAAATATATATTTATATATCGTATCACTTGTAATAAAACACTATTACTACAATCTGTTATTCGTTTCAATGTCAGATGTAGCAGGTAAAGTCTTCTACTTTTTGAAAGGGGAGAATAGGGAGGGTAATTCTGCCATATACCAGGATGCTGAATCTTTCATTTGGAAATTTACATTCTTGCATACATTATACATAAAGGTCACAAGACTTACAAAAGGGGCAAATCAAACTGGATGGTCAACATTAGACTGCTCGCCCAACCAAGAAGGGTAAAAGCAAACAGGAACGAGAAATTAATGTAAGCTCTCAATAGTCTGAGAGGGGGAAGGGCAAGGTCAGAAAAGAGAGGAGAGAAGGAAAGTGAAAAAAGGGGGGAGGGAAGGGGGAAAGAAAGGGAAAGGGAACACAGAAGGGGAGAGGGAAGAGGAAAAAGGGGGAGGGGAAGGGGGGAAGAGAAGAGGTGAGAGGGGAAAAGGAGAAGTGGAAAAGAGGGAGAGAAAAGGGAGGGGGGAGCAGGGCCTGGGAACGGGGGGAAAGGGGAGAAGAGGTAATAAACTAGTATACCTATACAAAGTAGAAAACAAGGGTAGGGGGTGCCAGGACCAGAGACCCAGTCGAAGCTGGTGCTTCAAAACGTGGCCATTGGTAACAGTGATTGCTAATAGTAAGTAGAGGGGTCAATTACAGTGTATCCCACTAAAGCCTCGCAGAGCAATAGCCAATGGTAACCTAAAGGTACAAAAAGAAAAGGAGAAACGGGTTACCCTTAGTCAGCAAGGCTTGGAATACCAACCACATGACAAGGACATAGCAGCAAGAGTGGATAAACTTACTTGGTGCTCGGTAAAGCAAGGGATGTCCTGGGACCCGGCATCCATCACACCCAAAGCAGGGCTAAGCCCGCTTATATGTTCCCTACTGAGTGACGTCAGCGTCCGGTGACAAGGGCCACCGCATGGCGTCACTCAGTCTGCCCGCCCACATGACACAAGCGCGACAATGGCGCACACGCCCATGTGCTGGTGTTCTACGACTGAGGCCAAAAGGCCGAGCCAGCACAAGGGCAAGTGAGGCACGGCCCCGGGGACGGGGACCCAACTCGAGAAACAACCGGGGCAGGAGGCCTATGAGCTGAAGGGAGGAGAGTCCATGCAGCTAAGCCCAACATTTAATTAATTTACTGCTGTGTATAAAAACCAGTAACAAACATAAATATGAGATACAGAAGAAGTACAAACATATAATGGTATAAATATACAATACAATATATATATATATATATATATATATATATATACAGTAAATGGCATAAGCATATCCCCCCCCTTTGGTCTTATGGTTTTGGGGACCTAAAAGCCCTATCTCTATTCCACTCTATTAGTGATATTAATAACGGTTCAAAACAAACAGCTTCATATTTTTCATGTGATGATTCATAGGATCTTTCAAAACCTTGTTTGCTGTAATCTCTATGGAATACGCATGCAGTTTATTTGAACAGGTATGCTAGCAATAAATTATTGTACTGTGTTAGCCATGGATAGCAATGGGAAAGTGAAATAAAGGAGTAGTTTTCTTGGCTTACTGAATACATTTTGTAGCGCCAGCTTTTAAGAAAAGGTCTGTTTCTGTGTTCAGTTCTGTTTGCTAGTCATAATGTCATACACATAGGTGAAAAATCAGTGCATGTGCACTGTGTTACCCCCACAAAGCATGTGTTATGGCTTTATTACTGTCAGTGTTTTTCTCCACCCTTAATTATATCTATCATGCTTAAAATGGAACTAAACCACCCCAAAATACCTCCACCTTCCATATGCACAGAAGTTGGTCATTCTGGGACAGCTGAAGTGTGCCAAGAATGCAAATTTGCAGCTCTATATGCATTCGATGGAAAACTGGAAATTAGCAAGTAAATGTGTACAGTATTACTGCAGAATGAACATGATGTAGCTGACGGTGTGCTGTTTTAAATAATTTTGATTTAGCTTCATTTCAATTAAGTATTGTTCCAGTATGAAAAGTGAATGTCAAATTGCCCCAAAAACATTACATGAAAATAAAAATGTAATTTAGAAAGCTTACATTTGAACAATGTGCGGGCCACATTTAATAGTGAATTTTATAAATTGTTCGCTGTACACAATATGCATATTTGGGATCACATTTGTGTTGTTCAGCCTGGTCTGCTGACACATGGATGCAAAAGCATACGTGCATTCTCCCGGCTAGCAGAAAATCATATTTTTTCAGTTTTTAATATTCTGCTCAGATGTTTTTGTGTGTTAGGGGCATCCAGCCAGAACCAAATGTTTAAATTTAACAAATGCTCTGTTTTAACATAGTTGAAATATTTGTATAAGCTCTTGCAATGCTGAAATGTTCCCCAAAAAAAATATGTTTTGATAAGCACGCTGTGCCAATGATTTAAGTAAAATATTTCCTTTGTTGTTGGCATTACAAAATTTTAATTAAATCAGTAATTTCAAACACCTATTTTTGTTTTATGTTTACTAGATATATATTAGATTGATGGCATGCAAACCATTTTTTACTCTTATAACAGAATCCGTTTTTACTGTGATCATTCAAGTACTTTCAATTCTAGTTAAGCATGCAAATCGGCGCTGACAATCTCCAAACAGACAGACAGTGCCTGTGACTGTCATCAGCGGCTCGCCATGCGCAGCCAGTGTCAGTGCTGCATTTTTTTTAGATCGAGAAGCGGGAGCGGGCCAGGCCTCGGGTGGGCGGAGCCTTGAGTTCTACTGATGCTCTGGCCCTGCCCCTTGCTATGCGTTCAGCATGCGCAGCGTTCAGTGACCAGTATACCTGATCGGAGGAGCGGGGGAGAAGGAGTGAGAGATCAGAGTGAGACCGTGGAGTGGAGTGCAGCTGCCTGGTGGTTCCTGCTTGTTATGCTTAGTCAAGTGAAACTACTAGACTAGCACTAGCAGTGTGTGTCAGACTGTCACTGTGGACGGTGGAGAATTGATCGAAGGCTGGAGCTGAGCTTGCCAAGACAGGACAAGGTAAGGTCTTCTTTCTCCTCCCCTGGCTCCCGTTCCCTATCCCCATGCCATGCCATGTGTAAATTAGAAGAACTTTTTAAAACACTGACCAGGGCCCCCCAAATTGCATTGGGGGCCCAAAAAAAATGTGTGCCCAGGGCCCAAACCATATTAAAGACAGCCCTGGCAGAGCCTTATGTGTAGAGGGAGACCTCTCGTATAGCCCCGACTCAAGGGCCATGGGTGTACACTGAAGTAGCGGATGGCAACAGTAACAGCAGAGGCAGGCACATAGCAGATGTAGGACCAGCTTCACCAGGTGCTATGCAGAGCAGGATAGACAGATAACCGGATGCAGAATCAGAAAATCCAGGTTAGCAATGGAGGATGAGGTATAAGCATAAACAGCAGACAGAGATTGGTCAAGATGCAGGCAGAGGCACACATAGATCGATAGGGGGCATGGGCATGATCGACATCAAAGATTACCATCGAGCGGCTATACTTACCCAGATCAGACGCTGGATTTCCCCGACCCCTGACATTCTTTGGTATGATATAGAAAAAGCCCTTAGCCCGACCAAAGACCTTTACAGTGCTCTGATACTTGACTCTTGGAGACCTCTCCCATTGCGCCACCTACCATTGACTATCCAGGCCACCATAATGGCCTGGAGGGATCTATGTGCCTTGGCGCACAAGTCCTCTAGTACTATTTCTGTACAAATTCCGATTGGAAACTTGTCGGAAGCAGTCCCATATACCTCCTTTTCCAGCTGGGCCGCCAAGGGCATTACCAAGGTTGAAGACCTATATTGCCATAATGTGCTCAAGCCATTTGTCGCGCTAGCCACGGAATTTGGTTTGACACAATTGGACAGTTTTAGGTACTCACAAGCGTCCCATTTTCTCAAGTCACTACAATCTCGCAATGTACTGATTCACAGCGCTGTATGGCAGTTCTATACTAATGCGACCCTTCCCCCTAAAGGAATCTCCCTTTTCTACAACCTATTCCAAGACAAGCTTCTCTTTAAAAAGTCTCCCCCGTTTTGTAAATGGGAAACTGATTTGGGCAAAACATTCTCCCCAAACCAATGGAAGTATTCATTTAAACTTATATACAAGGCCTCCAGATGTATTAACCATTGGGAGCTGTCCCAAAAGATAGCCCTGCGGTGGTACCTAACACCATATCGTTTAGCCCAATTTTACTCTTCGACCTCCCCACTGTGCTGGAGAAACTGTGGAGAGGTTGGCAATATTTTTCATGTTTTTTGGCTCTGCAGGAACCTCACAAGTTACTGGAGGGGGATCTTTAGATGTATCTCACGCATAACGGGTATACTCACACCCCCATGCCCGGAACTGGCAGTACTGAACTTGGGAATCAAAGGATTCCCCCCAGATTTTCGGGTTGTAGTCACTCATATCCTGCTAGCGGCCAGACTGTTACTGACTAGAAATTGGAAATCACACAATGTAACAAACGTATCTGAGGTTCTAGAAATTACCAGAAACAACTATGTCTTTGAGTCCCTGCTGGCAAGCCGTGAGGGTAGGAGAGCGAAATTTGATGCTCAGTGGAAGCCCTGGACTGACTGGTTTAATGTGCGGTGATACGGTGAACTTGAAATTGTCCTCATATGTTATGTTCCTTTTGATATGTCCTAAACAAATACCTATGTAAGAGTTTATGATAATGATCACTCGGGTATCCATCTCATCCCCCCATCCCCCCCTCCTTCCTATTGCCATCTCTCCTCCCCCCCCCCTTCAGTCCTTCCCCTACTCCCCCTCTCTTCCCTGACCTTATTCGCTTTACTTGATTTCCCCCCATAGTACTCCTCCATGTACTCTCCAGAGTATGACAAGTGGCAAAGTCGCTGTATCCCTCCCCTACCTTAAATTGTTGTTTTCAATATGATTGCCTTGCTTGTACTCATATGTTTACTGCTGATTTACCCTGTTTACTTCCGGAGTTATCAATTTATGTGATTTCCCCTGCTGTTACTTGGGAATACATGTGAATGCTTTTCTGTTTTCCTACTTTTGTACTTTGAAAATTTTCAATAAAAACTATTGTACAAAAAAAAAAAAAAAAAAGATGCAGGCAGAGGTTGGCAACAGATTATCAGGCAGATGGAAGATAAAACAAAGTCTTTAAGACAAGCCGAGGTCAGTGTAGGAGAGCAAGCATGGTCAGGATAAGCCGGGTAAAACACAGGAATCAAGCACAGAAGACAGGAACAGGTACTGTATATGGGGTAAAGCTGCAGATCAGACAGCATTGCACTAGTGTAGCTGCTGCCCTTAAATAGGCCATTTGGCGCCAGCATTGTAATGTCAATTTTTTCACTTAATTTACTGACATACTATAGGTCAGAGCAGTACAAAATTATATTATATATAAAGATAAAGACATTTTCATTAAAAGAAAAAAGAAAAAAATACCACTAAAGAAAGCTATGTTCAAACACATAGTGCTTTTTTTGTTTTGTGGTAAGTTGTAACTCATTACAGCCTCCTTCAGGTTATTCTAGTTCAGTGACTTATAATTAGCACTTTTTAAACTTTTTTTTTCCTTTTTAAAAGAAAAAAGAAAAGAACAAAGAAACACAGCAGCTTTTGCTGTTATACTCACCTTCTCTTTAGAAGCTTCCTTGCAATAATTCCTCTCTAATGAGGTGGCTAACAGGCGCGTGCATTTACACTCGTCTGTGCGTGCTAATATTTACGCGCATAGTCGTTAGCATATGCCTGGCAAGACGGGCACCTGCAAATGCTTGTCTGCGCATGCGTATCTGCCTCTGCCTTGGAGCTTTGATGCACTATGGCCAGCTCATCTCTGACATCTTCTGTGCTCGAGGGCCCAGGTGTTGGAGTTAAATCCTAGGACATCTGGACATGAATGCTTCTAAAATATTACATATCGCTCA
This sequence comes from Rana kukunoris, assembly GCA_029574335.1. Lineage (NCBI taxonomy): Eukaryota > Metazoa > Chordata > Amphibia > Anura > Ranidae > Rana > Rana kukunoris. The sequence goes on along the minus strand of CM056050.1, from coordinate 563,615,479 downwards.
ACACTTTTGCACAGTGTACAGAAGCCCTATCCGATTTGGTAGCAATATGAGTCAGTATTCTTCTGTTGTTGAGCCAGAGATAGTGATTCTTCTGAATAGGGGGTAGGAAGGGGAGCAGGTGTTTTCAATGGAGGTAAAAAATAGTTAATTGAAGAGACTAATATTGTGTCTGTCTTACAACTGTGGATTAAAGGCATTGATCAAGAGGTTGTTCAAGATTTGCTCATCTCCTAGTTACTGTACCAAATGGGATTTCTAGATTATAAGCATCTTACTGAAGTTCTACAGACATTAAAGATCTTAATACATAGATATAATGGACTTTTAGGGTATCACCAACACCTCAAATCTTTTGCCTGCCCATCTTTGGTGCATCTGCTTTGCTGTCTAAGCCGGACTATGATTCATTTTTCAAGAAGATGACTCAGTAGGTCCCACAGAGGTTCACGAAATGCTTAACAGTCCACAGGAGTCTGAAACTGAGATGTTGGTTCCATATATCTTTGCCTTTACCCAAATTTCTTTACATGTAACTGTAGAAAAGAAGCAGTGATATGAGTTGAAGAGAAATTGCCCGGATGGATTGTACATAAATATTACAAGAGCTTCAAAAGGTCTACTCCCTCAGTTTTGCTGATGCCAACATCGGGAGCTTTTAAAAGAGGAGTGGAAGTAAGTGGAGAAGAAATCTGTACTCCGGAATAGATTTACTACGTTTTACCCCTTCTGATGCTGAAGACTGTCCCTCTGTACATGTCACCCTGCCCCCTGAAAAACTCTGTAGCCTTTAAAAATCTAATTAAATGCTGAGTGGATGCTGACTTTAAGAATATTTGTTTTACAGTGGGACTGGCTTGAAGGTCATCAGTGATACTGAGCAGCAAGCTGGCATTTCCCCAACATATTCAATAGGATATGTTGGAAGTCTCAGTCACCTTCTTTGCCTCTTAGTATAGCTGTTTTGTCAGTCTCTTCTATAGCTCATTAAAAACTTTCAGCTGTGTACCAGTTTTTTGGATTATATTTTCTTTCTTTTTTTTTTTTTTACCCCTTCTCTTTGACAGCGCTAGCTAAATCCCAGGAGTGTGTTGACATGAAGAGGCCAGAAAAACAGAAAAAAATGTTTTCCGATCATAGAACGTTGGCTTAGGATCATGCCCACACCAGAGTCTTGTTTTATTCTGGATTTTAAATTATTTTTATTGTCTTGTTTAACTGAATCTGTACAGATCAGGTCAGAGGCATAATCTTCTTGCCAGTGATGAACCATTTCTAAACCTTGCAAAGTGTTCACAGCCTGCTAGCAAAGTTTTTAACGTCTATTTAGTTATATAGATGACCTTTTTTTTTAATATTTTTTTAGCTAGTCAAATCGTTTCTATTTCTTTTATTTTGCTTGTGGTGGTGGGTGGCCCTTACTGCTGCACAGCATGGCATTCATGTAATGACGAAGGAGTATTGTTTGCTGTAGCACTAAAATGAGCCCAGGCTACATCTAGTGTTGTAAAGGAATTATTGCAAGGAAACTTCTAAAGAGAAGGTGAGTATTACAGCAAAAGCTTCTGTTTTTCTTTTCTTTTTTATTTTAAAAAGAAAAAAAAAGTTTAAAAAGTGCTAATTATAAGTCACTGAACTAGAATAACCTGAAGGAGGCTCTAATGAGTTACAACTTGCCACAAAAAAAGCACTATGTGTTTGAACATAGCTTTCTTTAGTGGTCTTTTTTCTTTTTTCTTTTAATGAAAATGTCTTTATCTTTATATATAATATAATTTTGTACTGCTCTGACCTATAGTATGTCAGAGAGAAAATTTACATTACATTACATAATGTATTCCTTAGCGTGTTTTGTTACTGCTATTTCTGCAGAATTTTTTATTTTTTTATTTTTTTCCTTTTGTTGTGTTACGCTTTTTTTTTTAAATTCAAATCATTATTAAGATGTGGCAGCTACAGCCAAGTTGATCCCATCATTCCTTTGTATCTGTGCTTGTGATAGAGTTCTTTTAAATTTAAAATGAGAAAAACAAAAATGGAAATATGGCAATTTTAGAAAAATGTCAAATGTTTTCATTGAGTTAGGAAACAGGAATTGTGAGATATGCTAATAATTTTGGAGCAGCTTCAGATTAGCTCCCATAGTACAATAAGATTTAAAATATTGTGCTTTAAAACATTGTCTCAGGTAACCAAGGAAGTTTACGACTTTTTCGCAGTTTAGCAGAACGTGTCTTTTGCATGATGATTTCAAAACACTACAGCCCGGATTCACATACCTCCGCGCATATAAATGCTGGCGTAGCATATGTTCTTTATGCTACGCCGGCGCAATGCAGAGAGGGAAGCATGGAATTCACAAAGCAAATGCTCCCAAGGTTGCGTCAGCGTAGCGTATAGTCATAGGCGTAATGCAGCGTAAGTCAAAGTAGATGGAAGTGAGCTGAAAGTGGGCGTAATAGATTTAAATGAAGCGTGACCCCATGAAAATGATGGGCTGAGCTTCAGACAAGTACTTAAAATTAACTGCGCATGCGTCGTACCTTGGACGCATCCCAGTGCGCATGCTCACATTCACGTCGAAACAACTGGCTAAAATACGTCGAATCACTGCCTACGACGTGAACATAACCTATGCCCAGCCCTATTCACGTACTACGTAAACGACGTAAAATTTGACAGCGTTCGTTCCCTGGTCCATACCTTTGCATGAGTTGCGCCTCCAATATGGGGAATAACTTTACGCCGGATGTAAACCTTACGCAAATTGCTTAAAATATGCGCCAAGCGCAAGTACGTTCGTGAGTCGGCGTATCTCCCTCATTTGCATAGTTGCATCGAAAATCAATGGGAGTGTCAAATGCGTCCAGCGTAACTATGCGCCCACTATATGCCGGCGTAGGCAAGTTACGTTGGTCGGATGAAGCCTATTTTTCGACGTATCTAGCTTTTGTGGGTCGGCGCATAGATACAACGGCACACATTTGTACTTACGTCGGCGTATCTGGAGATACATCGGCGTAAGTGCTTTGTGAATCCAGACCTACATCTGTAACATCAATGTGAGCTGTGCATCTTAGCAGTGTCCATATACTGTACATCAGTGCTTAGGAATGAATATGCCCAGAACAAAAGTATTATCATTCCTCCTATATACTATCCTAAATGTCTGTACACATCTATACATAAAGGTGGACTATCATCTGTGCAATGTGTGAAGGCACAGATGGGGCATCTGATGTCCTGGGGCCTCTAAGGCAAGGACTGCCTATCCTGTAATGGACCCCATAAAGTCCAAGGCCAGCTTTTGCATTTAATCTCTCAGTGGTATGAGTTTTGATCAGCAGTGGCCATATAGTTACAGCTCCAGCTTCCCAAAAAAAAATATGTTGGCATCGATAGTCAGTGCAGCACTTCTCCCATTGACCACCAAAGAAAAGGGCCCATCTTCCACTGATCACCAATGTAACAAGGCATTCTAAAATGAACACAAATGCAAATGAAAATTTCTTCACAGGTCTCTAATGTAATGGAAGCGTTTCTGTTAAATACTGATGAAGAGCATAGGGGTGTGAGCCAGCATTAATATGGTAAAGGAATAAGGTGGTTTACCCTAGTGGATCTAAAGGCTGAAGGTTTTTTTTTTACCTTGCTTTCTCTATTTTAATTTAAAAAAAAGCTTCCCTTCCCAACCCCCCCCCCCTTTATACTTACCTGAACCCAATCCAGCGATGTGCACAAGAGCAGTGGCTCTCTCAGCTCTCTCCCTCCTCATAGGTTCATAGGGCTGCTGCTGTCGATCACAGCCAGTAAGGAGGGAACAGGGGTGGGGCCAAGCCGGACTCTGTGTTTCTATCACTTGCTATGTTGGAAACTCAGCAGAGGGAGAAAACAGGAGTGCCGGCGGGAGACCTGAAAAGAGGATCATTTGGGCTGCTCTGTGCAAAACCATTGAAAAGAGCAGGTAAATATAAATGTTTTTGTTATTTAGAAATAACTAATTAAGGGTTTACAATAACGCTAATGCACTTTCTACATCAATATATATATATATATATATATATATATATATATATATATTGTAAAAGAATATATATGTAAAAGAATCAACGTGTATATGTGTGTGAAAATATGTGTATATATATATATATTTATTTGTCATACTATCCCTCATATGTTTTCTAGTTGAAGTTTGTTACATTTTGATTATAGGGTTAAAAAACCCAGGCCAATTAATTTCAGCTACAAAAGGGCTCCCTGAATAACAGGGGGCCGATCTGAGGAAGAAGGCCATGCCCTCTGAAAAAATGTTATCCTGAAAACTACAGCGTCCTCTATCAGTTGGCTTAACCAAAGCTCTCACTAGGACAAGTGGTGTAGGTGCCCCACAGCCCTCTCCTTACCAGCTGTTCTTCAGTCAGTGAGCAGTAGGGATGAGCTTCGTATTCGAGTCAAACTCATGTTCGATTTGAACATCGTATGTTCGAACGTTCGTTGAAATACCAACAAAACTGGTCGTTCGTGCCAAATTCGAGTTACGTTTCACAGACCATAATTCACTGCGGAATCACTGGCTGATGATTGGCCAAGCATGCACTATGACCCGCATGCTTGGCCAATCACAGCGCGCAAAAAACAGAGAGCCATAATTGGTCAAAGCCAGGGTGGCTTTGGCCAATTATGGCTCAGGGGGTTTTGTACACGGCCTACATTATAAAAGGCCGCCTGCAGGTCGGCCTTGTGTAGTGGTGGTTAGAGAGAACAGAGAGAGACAGAGAGAGTGTCATTTTTTGCAGGTAGATAGAGCAGGCCGGGAGGCAGGCTAGTCAGTTAATGTTACAGTGTGTAGAGGATATATATACATCCCAGGCGTTGTACATATTTTTATACACTGTATAGTTTAGCTAGATCAGTTCCTAATTTACTGGCAGGCAGGTGATTGTGCTATTTAAAGATGTTTTCACAGGCATACTATAGACACCCAGCAAGTACAATATTTAAAGGATTTTTTTTTTTTTTTTTTTATTTAAGCATCATTAAAATGACTGCTCCTTCAGAGAAAAATTACTTTAAATATTGTACCTGCTGGGTGTCTATAGTATACCTGTGAAAACATCTTTGAGAACACGGGTCTTGCCCGAGGGAACATGTATCAATGGAAAAAAAGTTTTAAAAATTGTAGTTTTTTCAGGAGTCCTGTAAAAATTACTGTTTTTAAACCTTGTTTTCCATTGATACATGTTCCCTGGGGCAAGACCTGGGTTCTCAAAGACGTTTTACCACAATAACTTGCAAATTAGGCTTTAAAATGAGCACTTTTGAATTCGAACGTTCGAGTCCCATACACTTCAATGGGATTCTAAATGTTCACGCAATTGTTCGGTCCGTTCAAAGGTTCTGGTGCGAACCGAAAGGGGGGGGTGTTCGGCTCATCCCTAGTGAGTGGCTCACTTGTGGCCTGTCGGCAGCTTCTTGATGAACCTGTGTCTGTGGAGCTAGCCTATCCTGCGGTCTTCTCATTCACTCTGAAGCACGGATGTGTCCTTTGCTAAGGCTCTCTATCGGAGGAACTGTTTGACGCTGTTTATTCACCTTCACTTGTGAGTGTATTGATTTTATTATTTTATATCCAATAAAATATGTTATTGCACCATAAGCCTGTGCACTTGTATTCCCTTTTGTTTTCACAGTATTCAATTTCTCGTTGATCACTGAGCTGCAAGAAGTATGGTGCTGGCCAGTTTGTTTCCCATTAGGCATTCTCATTAAGGGATTGATTGGTCAGTGTGTCATCACTTTGGATTGGACATTGCTAGTGCAAAGACTATTTCTGTTGTATTTTCTGTTTCTACATCAAGGTATAAAACCTTCCATGATGAGGTCTCCCTAGCCCCCTTAATTACTGTACTTACCTGAGTCTTATCTCGATCCAGCACTGTGCCAGTCTGTAGCAACTCTTCCCCCCCCCCTTTTTTTCTTCACAGATTTCAGAGGCAGCAGTGCAAGCCATTGGCCTCTTTTGCTGGCAATAAAATCCTATGTGCATCTATAGATGCACACAGCCCAACTTGGGATCACTATGGGAACACTCAGAAGGGAGGAGATGAGAGAGCCAGCGGGGGACCTTATGAGATAATAATAATAATAAACTTTATTTTATATATTGCTTTTAAAGGTAGCTTCTCAAAGCGTTTTACAAGAAAAACATAAGAAAAATACAGGATAACATATATAGGAAAAAGGGACAATGATGTGAAAGCTTGTCAAAAGAAAAAAGTTTTTATATTTGATCTGAATGAGTTTAGAGAACATGACTCTTTGACGTTCTTAGGAAGTGGATTCCAGCGTTTTGGAGCATAGCAGGAGAAGACTCTGTCTAGGTGTATAGGTATATACATACCTATATTGAGTATAGGTGAGCAAAGGGGACACACAGAAGACCAGAATTTGAGGAGTGGAGGTTACAAGGGGGTGGGGAGAGGGGGCGTTTATTATATTAGGGAAAAAACTTTACAACCATACATGAGGTTTGGCTCCTGCCAAACAAGTAAAAAGTCTGGTATTCGGACAAATGGCCAAACAGTAAAACTGTCCACTCTATTATGCTATTGCATTTGTGTAAAGGCAACTAACTACTGTGTGCTGCCCATACATGCTCTGTTAATGCAGCCCATTCATTTAGGTCTGGTTCACACTAGTACTATTTCATATGCGACCTATAGAAACCGCATAACAAGCAAAATTACATTGGGCCAGATTCACAGAGCGATTACGCCGGCGTTACAGGAGATGCGCGGCGTAAGTCTAAATTTGCGCATGCGTTTCGATGCGCCGCATCCCCAAAACGAGATATGCAAGAAATCTACTTTTTTTTGACTGGCGTAATTTCGATAGACAGGCGCATCCGTCCGCGCAAAACTGCGCTAGACACACCATTGATTTGCTATTCAAATATGCTAATGAGGGAGTTACGGGGATCCACAAAAGAACGTTGTTGCAGCGCAGGCTACGCGCTGTGCGCAACAGCTACACGGCCTGTCTAAAATTAGACCATATAAAAGGTGGTATAAAATTAGACAATCCGTCTACATGTCAGAGAAAGCAACACTGTTAGTGAGCAGCTGAGCAGTCACATGTGTTGCACAACAATCTGTATGCCAACATGCCAGGGACATCCATGCTCATAGCTATACTACTGACTTTAGAGGAGCAAAGAAGGAGGAGGGCACGGAGGAGGGCACGGGAGAGGATATACCGCACCCGCATAGACCTCTTTGGCATGAGTGATTCTGAGGTGTATCGCATCTTCAGATTCACCCCTCACGCCATCCTGGAATTAACCACAACCTTGCAGGAGGACATCACCAGCCGAACACACCACTCACATGCAGTGCAGCCACTGGTCAAGGTCATGGCAACACTCCATTTCCTTGCCAGTGGCTCTTTTCAAAGAACAAGTGGAGTGGTGACTGGGATGTCACAATCCTCCATGAGCAGATGTGTGCACCAGGTTGTCCCTGCAGTCCTCAGACGCATGGCCAACCAAATCATCAAACCAACCACTGAGGACCTGCGGCTGAAGACAATGAAAGATTTCTACAGAATTGCCAGATTCCCACGCACCGTGGGGGCCATTGATTGCACACATGTGGCACTCCAGCCCCCCCATGAGACAGAGCACATATACTGCAATCGGAAGCATTGGCATTCCATCAACGTACAGGTGATAGTCAAAAGCCCAAGGCCTCATATGGCACGTCCGTGACAAACACCCCGGATCCAGCCATGACAGCTACATCTACAATCAGAGCCCCATCCGAATGGAATTCGAACAGAACGTGTATGGGGACACCTGGCTGGTTGGTGAGTGACATGGGTGGCAGGCATGACTGTCCCCCCCCATGATGCACACATCACAAGGGGCACATGCATGACTAACATCCTCCTGTCTTTTCCCTTCCAGGTGACTCTGCATATGCACTGGAACCCCATCTCATGACTCCTATCCGGAACCCCCAAACCCCAGGAGAGGAAAGATACAATGAAGCCCACGCCCAAACACGTGCAGTGGTGGAGCGCACCTTTGGCCTCCTGAAGTCACGTTTCTGATGCCTGGATAAGTCTGGGGGGACCCTGTTGTATTCCCCAAACTTCGTGTGACAGATCATCGGTGCATGTTGCCTGCTGCACAACTTTGCAGTGAGAAAGGGCCTGCAGATTGACCTACGTGATGACCTGACCCCTGAACCAGACAATCCCCCCTAACCGAGGTTACCCCATCTTCTGAGGGAAGAGCAGCCAGGAGACAGTACACATTAGGCATCTTTGCACGTTAAACACACACATTAATCATGGCACAATGAGAATGCATGCATGCACACCACTGTGGTCCCTAGCACAGACACATCACATCCTCATCTAATTGGATTAGCACAAGCCCACCATGCTGGACTTGTGAGCAGCCACGCCACGGTTCCAATTATGTCACTGTACATTCATACACCATTCACACAGACCTGGGGATCACTTCTCCCTGGTCCTGGGGAACCCTTCTCCACCAAAACTGAGGGTGACACCCCTTTTCCGGCAGGAATATCACCCCTGCATTCCAAAAACATTCACAAAAAAAAAAAAATTGTCCAGCAAAGAAAAAATCTCCAGCAAAAAAAAAAAAAAACGAAAAAAAAGGGGGAAAACAAATTAATGCCGCTGGCGTGAGCCACGCCTGGAGCGCCCACGCCCCGGCTTCTCAGGGGAGACTCATGGGGAGGGGGGGTAATCCAGGGAAGGAGGAGCAGCCCCTGATCTCTGCCCACCTGGCGGCCTGCCCTCCAAGGCCACGGCAATTCTGGTCAGGCCAGCACTTAGTGTTGCCATGTTGGCCTGGATAGCCTGGGTGAGGGCCCTCGGATCCTGCCCAACATCTGCTGTAGTAGTCTGCAGTACGTTTAGGCAGTTTGTAAGAGCCCGGGAGTGGCAGTCCAGGTCCCCAAGCGTATCCTTTATGGAGGACAGGCTCTCCTCCATCCGCACCAAAGTCTGGCTGACCTGTCCCAGATGGTGGGTCTGAGGGGCCTGGTCCCTTCTCAGATTGGCGGGCAGAACCTCGGCCACCCCCCTGGTCTTCTGGGATGACTTCCTGCCTCCAGCTGAGGCTTGTGGCCGGGGAGAAGGGGAGCCCCTTGGGAGGGGAGCCCTGTTGGGGGAGGAGTGGGAGGGGCTTGCCCTTATGGAGGGCTGGCTGCTGCCAGCCAGAGAGGAAGACTCCTCCAAAAACAACAATCCACTGGCTGACATGACATCCTCCTCCTCCTCAAACTCCTCCTCTTCAACCCCCTCCTCTTCAACCTCCTCCGAGGACTCCGGCCTTGTCGGGGGGTCCTCATCAGGCTGTTGTCCCGGTGATGGTGCGGTCAGGCCAGATGGCCCAGCACCCTCCTGCACATCTGTGGATGACACAAAACATTCACAGGTTGGAGGATCCACACACTTGCCACATATTCCCTTTCTCCCCCCCCACATGCTACACACCTGATAGGGCAAAAAAACCTTACCTGGCATCACGCCTTCATGACTGGAGTCATAGCCAGGCAGGCCCTCTACCTGTTGTCTATGAAAGGTCTGGGCCACCGCACGCTCCTCCGCTGTCAGCCTAACAGGTCATGGTTGGCCCCCTCCTGTGCCCCTGGCATGGGCTGCCATTTTGGCCAGCTTCTTTCGGACCAAACGCCGGAGGTCATTGATTTTCTTTTCAATCCCCGGGCGTGTCCGGGTCTCCCCCCCCCCCCCGCTGAATTCACCTAGTCAGTAATGTGCTGCAAAATCTCCCTCCTCCTGGCCGGGGTGGTGTTGGCACTCTCCGGGCCGTGGAGGAAAGGCCCATATTCGGTAATGGCCCGGGCAATGATTTGTTTCTCCCCCAAAGTAAAATTCAACTTCCTCTTCCTCTCAGTCATACTCATACAAAAACTCTCTCCCAAACAATCAACAAAAATCACTCAGAAAAACAAGCAGGAAAAATCAAGCAACAAAACAAACAAACAAAAATCTATCAACCAAAAAGTCTCACAAGCAGTCACCAAAAAACACTTTCAAATATATTCTACCAAACACTAGATCAAACAGTCAACAAATATCACAAAGACAAGTCACAACGCAAAAAACAACAGAACACAATCACCTTGCTGTATAGGGAGGGATACAAAGGGATGTACTTTTGCAAAGGAAGTGCGTTTGTGTCTGTCTATTTATGCTGTCTGCGTAGTTCACAAAGTTGCCCGGGTCCACTTCCAATTTCACTGATTGTGCCGTTCCTGAGTTGTGAGCATGCGCACAGAGGTGCTGACCATGGTCTGCTTCATGCGCGCATGCGCAAACCGGCTGGCCCTTCATTTGCATGGGGTCACGGCTCATTTCAATGTAACACGCCCACGTCCTTCCCAATTTGAATTACTCCGCCTTACGCCTCTGAAATTACGTTGCACCGGCGCTAATTTCTGCGCAAATCAAACGAGAATACTGTCATTGCGCCGCTACATTGCGGCAGTCTAACGTAAAGGAGGTGCGCTACGCTAGTCAAAAAATGCGCCGATGTACGTGAACTTGGCCCATTGTTTTTAATGGTGTCAATGCACCTCAGCAAGAAGCAATTTTAGAAAAGGTTTCTGTACTACTTCAGTGCTTTTCCACTGCAATTTTGGCTGTGAAGGATATACAAACCTTATCAAAGCTTCCAAGTCGCCGATCAAAATCAATTTGAACCTAGCCTTAAATAGGTGGCCAGTACACATAATGGAGATGGCAGTTGTCAGGTTCCCTATAATTGCTGTGGGATCCGAGTCCATTTTCAGCCACCAGTGACCCTCATCATCACATTATGGACACTCCCAATCTTGGCAATAACCGGAAAGCTTAAAAACCAGGGGAGGAACTCTGAACCCCAGTATATAATACACTATTAGCGTGTTCCAGAGTCGGGGCTAAGAGATGCTGTGCAACAGTCTATAGTCCACATTATGTACAAGGAGTTTGTAAATTAAAGTAAGCAGCACTCTTTTTTTCGAGCTGAAAATACCATGCACTGTGATAATATTCAAATTTATTAGGGCTGTGGAAATTAACTATTAATTCATCGATTAATCTTTAATTTTTTTGATCAAAATTCTTTTGTTTGGTACTCACCTCTCCGCCGGCTTCCGGGCCTTCAGGGAGTTCCGTCGGAGATCCGGTGACCTCACGGACATCAGCAGGGCTTGCCATCTGAAGGGCTCCTTTGCTGTGCCTTCATATCTGCATGCCGGAGGGACCTTATTATGTATCAATTCCCTCTATCAACCTGGAATTCTACAACCATTCACTGAGTGTTTTGATAGTTTCCTTCACGGGACATCTACATGCCGACGGACTGATGTTAACCTCTCCTCATCTGGATTCAGCAGTGGTATCATTGTAAACATTTTTATACCAGTATCACACTTAGCTACATGTTTTTATGACTGCTTTTGCTACCGTTTGGTATTACTCGCACCATTTTTACAGTTTATGTAGCTACATCGATTTTATCTCCAGTGCAATATTTATTTTGTTACCTACTGACCGACTATAAAACTTTGCGCCTTTGTGTGTTTTTTGTATCCTGCTGTCTATTTTTCCAGTGGTTAATAGCTGCACTGGGAATCAGCCTGCAAGGAGATCAGCTAAACGTAGTTGGATCTGTATGTGCATTATTATTAATCGAAATTAGTCGATTAATTGATTTAAAAAACTAAACGATTAATCGAACACAAACATTTTAATCAGTAACAGCCCTAATATTTATATGTTGATTTTATCTAGTTTTGAATGTTTATTTGTAAATTTAGATTTTGTTTCAATTGATTAATTTGACACTTTAAAGCTCCAGTTTTCGCACTTTGTTAATGTTTCTATTATGGGGAGGTGGTGCCTTCTGATGAGACCCCCCATCCTTGGATAAAAAAAACCTATTGCTCTTTTTAGAAATTGTGTCTTGCTGTGACAAGGAGGAAGAGAATAGGAAAGCTTCCAATCTAGTAAGTTAAAGACTTGAAGATTTATTGTGACTTCAAGTATTGTTGTTGTAAAAGAATTGTGGTGGTTAACTGAGCTGAGAGAGGGAATTCATATCATGCGTCCCTTTTTCCCACAGAAAAACAGCTTTTAACAGACACTCACTGACAAGTGGAACGATATGTATAGTGGCTGTGCTGCATCCCTCCCTCTCTCTTTAGCTAGCGTCTATAGTTCTCTTTTAAAAACGATCCTTGAAGTCACAATTGGTCTACATTGACATGGACCATTAGGCTCTCCGACAGCAAGAATCAGGGATTCCTACTGGCTGCATTTTGTGCAAGCAGCTGCAACTGTAGCCATATACTGTAGATACCCTGTACAAATCAATTCAACAGGGTACATGTGAATATAGCTTCTTACCGCTCCTGGGTGCAGACCGTTTGCACCCAAGGACAGCAGTTCTGGCGGCCCATGAACTGGCCACTGCTAATCATCCAGTCTGTATATAACCCTTGCACAGAGTGCTGCTACATTCAGAGGCAGCATTTAGCTCCATCTGAAGGCTGCAATCCAGTCTCCTCTATCTGCCTGTGCAAATGTAGCCCAATTTTTCAAAAGTAGCCTGTTATGCCTCGTATCCACAATCAGTTTTCCTCACAGGAAAAGTGCGATGTGAGTTTTTTTTTCAGGAAAACGACTGTGTGTATGCTCCATCACACTTTTTTGGACAGTTTTCCTGCCAAGAAAAGATTGAGAGCAGGATCTAAATTTTCGTGACAGGAAAAAATCCTATCGCGTTCGTCTGTATGCAATTACGAGGAGCAAAAAAACATGCATGCTCAGAATCAAGCAGAAGAGCCGAACTGGTAATTGAACTACATTGATCTCGGCCAGTCATACGCGTTGTACGTCACCGCGTTCTTGATGTTCAGAATTTCAGCCAAGTGTGAACGTGTGTATGCAAGACAAATTTCAGCCGTTTTCGTGCTGAAAAAAAAACCTTGGTTTTCCTGTCGGAAAAACTGATCGTGTGTACAAGGCATTAGGTGGGAACTTTGCTTTGCTCCTGCTCTGCATCCTTTAATTACAGCAAAGGCATGGTTTATCTGCTGTTTACTGAGTCTCTTCTGTGTGCTGCCACTGTGTCTCAGGGGAAAAAAATAAAGTTTGTTTCCAAATTAATGATTAAACAACCCTGATTACTTTTTATGAATTACCTTATCTCCCTCTTCTATTTTTGTGCTTCTTTTCTTTTTTTATATGTATACTTTAAGAAATTGTCCTATTCAGAAACAATTACATTTATTAACTGATAGTTACAGTTTGAAATTAAAGAGACTATTTTGTATTTATTTTCCTCCTGGGCAAACTAAACCATACTTACATATGTTTATTTGATTTGATTTTAATTTGATTGGTTTTTTTTCTCGCTTATTTGATATGTTTTTTTCATGTGGCTCTTATGAGCATCCTGCTATAAATGCCTTACCAAAGCAATCTTAATACTATGGTACATTACCTTAGTACATTATTCTTCCATGTTTTGAGACTAAACATAGTAATATCTTCAAAATCAGACATTATTTTGGTCCTCAAATCATTTGAATCATTAATGTTAACAATATAAGGAAAAAAAATTGTCCTGGGCCAGAAACATAAAAACACTGCAACATTCCTCCCCTAATGGCAGGTACACACGACTGTTTTTCGGGTTGTAAAAAATAAAAAAAAATTTATAATGTCCTAAAAAACGATCCTCTGTGGGCTTCAGAGCATTTTTCGGGTTCTGAAAAACGGGCAAAAAAATATTTGAACATGCTCTATTTTTTAACGACGTTTTTAATGTTGTCGTTTTTCAGGTTGTAAAAAATGGCCGTGCGTGGGCTTTAACGGCGTGAAAATCTGCGCATGCTCAGAAGCAAGTTATGAGACAGGAGCGCTCGTTCTGGTAAAACTACAATTCGTAATGGAGTAAGCACATTCATCACGCTGTAACAGACAGAAAAATGCAAATCGTCTTTTACTAACAGAAAATCAGCTAAAGCAGCCCAAAGGGTGGCGCCATCAGCATGGAACTTCCCCTTTATAGCGCTGTCGTACGTGTTGTACGTCACGCGCTTTGCTAGAGCATTTTTTTTTCACGATCGTGTGTAGATAAGGCCGTTTTAATGATCTCTTTGGTTTTTAATGGAAATCATTCTAAAGGCCCGTACACACGGTAGGACATCCAACAAAATTTCCCTTGGATTTTTGTCCTAATTGATTTGTCCGGTCACACCCATAGCATACACACAGTCAGACTTTTCTGCAAACTTTTCTAAAACTTTCCCATCATCACGTGGTTTTTCTGCTCTTTTCTGCTCTTTACCGCCACCCTTTTGTTAACTTCTGCTATTGTTGGTTGATTTTAACATTGGTTCTGACCATGCGTATTTGCACTTTGTACAAAAGTTGGTTGGATTGCTGTACACACGGTCACACAAGGCACCATCTGACTTTTGTTGCCGAAAAGTTGGTCCGTTCGCAGACCCAACTTTTTGTCGGATGAAACCAGAAAAAGTTGGTCCGATGGAGCAACGATCGGACAAATTTGAAAAGTTGCAGATTTTGAAGTTGGTTGGCCAAAAGTCCGACCGTGTGTATGGGGCTTTAGGCTTCCATTTCTGCCAACTGCTTCCAGACACTGTGCAGATATTTAGGCCTGGTGTACACCATCACACTGCATAACTGCATGTTGGTGCAACACTCTTCTTTCTGAATAGCAGCTCAATGCATCTTGTCAACAGATGTGCATTGCAGCACACCACAATGCACAGTAATGGAGTACGGTATGTGCCTTGTTACAAAAAAAAAAAAACATACTTTTTAAGGCCATTGAAATTAATGTATTTGTGTAAATGTGCCGTAAATCTAAATATTTGGTAAAGCCATTAGTTGCGTTCTGTATAAACCCAATTTTCTCTGGTTAGGGGGCAACATTTTGTGCAGCTGTGCATGGTAGTCAATCAGCTTCTAGCTTCAGGTTGTTTAATTCAGTTCCTATGCAGAGCTGCACCAGATTTTGCATTACATAATGCACTTGCATTAATTCAATACAAATTCAGAAGGCAGGACTTTTGAGGCACCAAAGACTCAATATAAAATAAAATCACTTTTATTCGATTACAAAGATTTAAAGGGATTTTAAAGTCCTTATTTTTTGTTTTAAAATAACAAACAAAAAATGACCTCATATTTAATAATAGCACATGGATTTCATTTTAGGGAAACTAGTATTTAAAGGCTGTCCAAAAAGTCTTCAACATACTTCTTTCCTATATGATCACAAGTGTTTAATGCCCTTCCAAACGTACAAATTCATACATTATTTTTTAGCTGCTTTTCCTAAGTCCTTGTCCCTTTAACTTATTGCTGTTTATTGGTCCAGCGTCTAATATTTGGGTAAAATCAAACATTCCTTTGATTTACACATCCAAAACTTGAAACTGAGATGGGATCTCTCAGGCCCCGTACACACGACCAAGCTTCTCGGCAGAATCCAGCGAGAAGCTCGCTGGGAGACATATTCTGCCGAGGTTCCCGGTCGTGTGTACACTTTTGACGAGCGTCCCATCGGGAAGCTCGTCGAGCCAAAATAGAGAGCATGCTCTCTTTTTCCTCGTTGTTCAATGAGGAAATTTGGCTCAACGACCTTTTCGACTGCTCATCGGGAACCTCGTCGGGCGGAACGATGGGTTTAGCCCGACAAGGTTCTCTGACGTGTGTACGCGGCCATCGTTCTGCCCGACGAGGTTCCCGATGAGCGGTCAAAAGTGTACACACGACCGAGAACCTGGGCAGAATATGTCTCCCAGCGAGCTTCTCGCTGGATTCTGCCGAGAAGCTCGGTCATGTGTATGGGGCCGATGGGTTTAGCCCGACGAGGTTCTCGGACGTGTGTACGCGGCCTCACTGTTTCCAAGACTCAAAACCACAATAATGCATTAAACACAGCCCATGTAACCACAACGCTTCCCTTAACATGCTGGGTATACTGTATATGTTTCCTAATATTCTGAGACTTCTGCAATTGATCTTGAACGTTCAGTTCCCCTTCACAGAACTAAAGAATGCATCTCAGCTGGTGTTATAACATTCTAAACAGTTTCTACTCTCCAAGATAAGAAATAAGTGTATTTCGCTAACATTGGAATATTTCACTGACTTTCAAATTCAACAAAACTCGTGCTTCAGTTTATCTACTTAGTTGATTCAATTCATGCAAACATTATTGCACCCAATTATACAAATTTTAACAACTAGCTGTTTTCTAACCTCTGTTATATCTGTCCAGTGCCGAACACTGATTGGTGTTTTTTTTTTATTTTTTTTTTGGTATCTTTTTTGATTGTGGTTGTTTAGGAGTAAGTTAAAGAGTAAGTAAACCCTCTTAAAATAATCCATAAAAAAAAACACCTGCAAGAGAAAGGCATAATGAGCTAGTATGCATAGCATACTAGCTCATTATGTGGCACTTACCTGAAATCGAAGGCCCTGAAGTGCTCCTTGTTCCCCTACGCCACCATGTCCCCTCAGAGCTTTTTCATGGTATCGCCACTCCGGAGCTGTGATTGGCCAGAGCAGCGATGATGTCACTCCTGTGCATGCGCGTGGGACGGCACGATCCCACTCAATGTGCGCGGGACGGCACGGTCCCATGCATGCGCGTGGGACCGGCATAATTCCGGCATTATCCCATTAAGAATTCCAGGATGCTCAGTGCACCTGCGCCGTTGTCTAGAGTGCAGTGTTTTCTGCATGTATCTCCTTAACCGTGTAGGTTAACCACTTGACCACTGGGCACTCAAACCCCCTTAATAACCAGACCAATTTTCAGCTTTCGGTGCTCTCACATTTTGAATGACAATAACTCAGTCATAAAACACTGTAATCAAATGACATTTTTGCCCTTTTTTCCCCCACAAATAGAGCTTTCTTTTGGTGGTATTTGATCGCCTCTGCAGTTTTTATTTTTTTCACTATAAATGAAAAAAGAACAAAAAATTTGTAAAAAAAATGAATTTTTCTTCATTTCTATTATACAATTTTGCAAAAAAGTAATTTTTCTTCATGAATTTGGCCTAAAATGTATAATGCTACATATCTTTGGTAACAAAACATAACATTTTTGGAAATAATTTAGTCTGGGTGAAAGTTATAGGGTCTACAAGCTATGGTACCAATTACTGAAAATGTATCAATTTGATTATACCTGATGTACTGACAGCCTCTCTCATTTCTTGAGACCCTAACATGCCAGAAAAGTACAAATAGCCCCAAATGACCCCTTTTTGGAAAGAAGACATTCCAAGGTATTTAGAAAGAGGCATTATTTTTTATCTTTTTCCACAACATTTTCATATTAGCGGGTTATTTCTCACACACAGCATATGCATACCACAAATTACACCCCAAAACACATTCTGCTAATCCTCATGAGTATGGCGATACCATATGTGTGAGACTTTTACACAGCGTGGCCACATACAGAGGCCCAACATGCAGGGAGCACCATCAGGAGTTCTAGAACACCCAGACCAATTCTGACATTTCTCTCCTACATGTAAAAATTAACATTTATTTGCTAGAAAATTACATAAAACCCCAAAATATTATATATGCTTTTTTAGCAAAGACCATAGAGAATACAATGGCGGTCGTTGCAACTTTTTATCGCGTATGGTATTTGCACAGCTATTTTACGAACACGTTTTTTTTGGAAATAAAACAGTTTTGTGCTTTTAAAAAAAACCCATTAAATTTAGCCCAATGTTTTTGCATAATATGAAAGCTGATGTTACGCCGAGTAAATAGATACCCAACATGTCACCCTTTAAAATTGCACACGCTTGTGGAATGGCGCCAAACTTTGCTACTTAAAAATCCCCATAGGTGACGCTTTAAATGTTTTTACTGGTTACATCTTTTTAGTTGGAGAGGAGGTCTAGGGCCAAAATTATTGCTCTCGCTTTAACGTTTGCAGTGATACCTCACATGTGTGGTTTGAACACTGACGGGTACAGGGGCGCTTTAAAAAAAAAAATTGTTATTGTTAATTTTACGTTATTTATTTTAGTTTGACATGTTTTTCCCCAAAAATAAATGTTTTGATTACTTTTATTCCTATTACAAGGAATGTAAACATCCCTTGTAATAGTAAAAAAGAATGGCAGGTCCCATTTACAGTGAGATATGGGGTCAATAAGAAGGAAGCCTGAAAGCCTGAAAAAAAAAAAAGAGAGCTGCCATGATCGTTCTTATGGTGTAGAGAATCGCTGGCTGAAAAAGATTATATCTGAATGATGCCTGTAGCTGCAGGCATAATTCAGGTATCCCTGCACAAAGTCAAGGACATCATATGACGTGGGCGGGAAGTGGTTAAAACGCATTTTTTTCCCAGAGTATTTTCGGAGTATTGCAGAGTATTGGCCGGGGTATTGCAAAGTATTGGCCGGGGTATTGCAAAGTATTGGCGAGTATTGTGCGGGGGTATTGGAGAGTATTGTGCTGGGGGTATTGCAGAGTATTGTGCCGAGGGTATTGCAGAGTATTGTGCCGTGGGTATTGCAGAGTATTCTGCCGTGGGTATTGCAGAGTATTGTGCCGGGGGTATTGCAGAGTATTTTGCGGGGGTATTGCAGAGTATTGTTCAGAGTACTGCGCAGGGGGTACTGCAGGGTATTGTGCAGAGGGTACTGCAGAGTACTGGCCGGGGAATTGCAGAGTACTGGCCGGGGTATTGCAGAGTACTGGCCGGGGTATTGCAGAGTACTGGCCGGGGTATTGCAGAGTATTGCGCAGGGAGTATTGCAGAGTATTGCGCAGGGGGTATTGCAGAGTATTGCGCAGGGAATATTGCAGAGTATTGCACAGGGGGTATTGCAGAGTATTGCGCAGGGGGTATTGCAGAGTATTGCGCAGGGGGTATGGCAGAGTATTGCGCAGGGGGTATTGCAGAATATTGCACAGGGGGTATTGCAGAGTATTGCGCAGGGTATTGCAGAGTATTGCGCAGGGAAAGAAGAGTATTGCAGGGATGGCTGAGCAGAGATGGATGGATCTGTGACTGCATTAGTCACAGATCCAGCCACAGCGCTGCTGACACCCGCGCTCCCCCCTCTCACACTGTACCAATCGAGAAAAAAAAAGGAGGGAGGAACCAGCGTCATCAAATGACACCGGTTTGTTTACATGTGATCGCTCTGTCATTGGACGTAATCAGTAGTAAACGGCCGCTATCAGCGGCAATTTACCACGGTCACAGACATTCCCGTGTGCGCTCCCCAGGGGGCGCGCTGGAGCGCGACTCTGGGAGGACGTTATATATTGTCCTCCCAGAGATAAGGAACCACCCTGCAGCCGTTATTTTACGGCCTGCAGTGGTTAAGTGGTTAAAGGAGTTGTAAAGGAATTTGCAAAGATATTCAGATGAGAGGGAGGAAAAGTGTATGTAGTAATTTGTATTTGCCAGCTGTACAGAGAGACAAGGATTCTGACAGAAGGTGAAAAGCAATCCTTAGGTTTGTAGAAGACATTCCCTTTCAACACATTTGAAAACAGATAACATCCAGTTAACAAGTATCTTAGACCATATAAATCAAAATAAATCTGTCATTTCAAAGCATGTGTTTAATTAAAAAGCACAGATGTAAAGGACATAAAAACAACTGTCAGACCGCGTACACACGACCGAGAAACTCGACGGGCGAAACACATCGTTTTCCCCGTCGAGTTCCTTGTTCGGCAGTCAAAAAAGTAGTCAAGCCAAATTTTCCCATTGCCCATCGAGGAAATAGAGAACATGCTGTATTTTTGGCTCATCGAGTTCCTCGACGGGTTTCTCGGCGAAAAGTGTACACACGACCGGTTTCCTCGGCAGAATACGTCTCCCATCGAGTTTCTTGCTGAATTCGGTCGTGTGTACGCAGCCTTAAAGGTCTTATCGACAAATTGACATTCACGTTCAACAAAAATTAGTGAAACTCCTTTAAACTACTGTCAATACCTGGTTGGCACTCCAAAATCTAATATAGATATATTATTTTTGCATTTGCATAGTGTGAAATAACATTATTTATTACAGTTTAAAACATAAAGGCATCTATTAATTGGAGGAGCTGGATGCAGCTGTGATTTTTTCTGCAAACACCGTGCAGTGCTGATCAGGGCTGCACAATGGGGCTTTCCAAAGTAGCACTGAAGGTGATTGTTAACGGATTTTGGGAAAAGATTGAAATGACAACATCTCAAAGGCTGGTTTCACTGCATCCAATTCACACGACAAGACAGTGTGACCAGCTCTCAATGGATCCGGTTCACATATCTCCGGGGTAGCCGTGGACTGCATGTCAAAAGGGTTCTGTGTGTCTTTGGATCAGTTTCAGGTCCGAACTCAGGCAAAAATTCAGACCTAATTCGGACCTGAAACGGTGAACGGGGATGCACTAGACCCCCTTCTGTGAGCCACTCTGCAGATAGTGTGAACCCAGCCTTAAGCTATCCCTTAAGTGTTATGAATCATATCAACTTTAGATTTTATGAAATAATATACAGTATATTTAATATTACATGAAATTAAACAGTAACATTTGATGGATATTGAAAAGAAAGGATACCTTTTCCATACTAAATCTTGTTTATAAAATCTTCCATAGCAGCAATTGGTGCTCTAAATTTGGGGGGGGGGGCAAACTAACTGAAAAATTCAGAAATTCAAAAAAACATCATTTGCAGCCTCACTGTGCAATCAAACACAGCCACTGTGCCCATCAAATGCAGCCACTGTGCCCCATCAAGCGCAGACACTTTTCACCTTCAATTGCAGCACCATTGCCTATCATATGCAACCTGTGTGCCAGTCATATGGAGCTTGTGCCCAGCACCATGTGTAGCCTGTGTGCTCATCATATGTAGCGCCTGTGTGCCCATCATATGCAGCCTGTGTGCCCAGCACCATGGGTAACATGTGTGCCCATTATATGTCGCCTCTGTGACTCATCATTTGTGCCTCTGTGACTCATCATATGTAGCCTGTGTTCCCATCATATGTAGCCTGTGTGCCCATCATATGTAGCCTCTGTGACACATCATATGTAGCCTGTGTGACCCCCCTCCCTGTCTGACTGGCACACACATACCCCATCCTGGTGGTAGGTGATGGTGGCAAGCTGTGGGACATGCAGCAGGTGACAGCGGTGAGCTCTTGTGTCCTCCATGGCTCTCTGTCCTCTCCTGTTCCTTTCCTCTGCTCTCTCCCATTCAGGACGCCTGTGCCTTCAGCCAATCAGGTGATGGGTATTAGATCCATACCTCCAGATTGACTGAGAGGCGGTTCAGTGCTAGCAAAGCAAATATTAATTTGCTTTGCTAACCCACCTGGGTGAACTGCAAGCACAATGCTTTGCTTTCGCAGTTCACCTTTTTGAAGCCTAATCAGGTGCATCAAAAACACCCCCCGCTGCTATAATTCAGGCGCTCAGTGACTGAAAGGGGCCGGATGCCTGATTAATGGGTTTCTACAGTAGCCATGGATAGATTTATGCAATGCATGAATCTATTCATTATACACAGAGGGGGCTGGCTGGAGAGAGGGGGCGGCACCCGTGTGCCCTTATGGACGCACCGCCACTGCATAGAGCAAAGTTCAATAACTAAAGCTGGCCATGGATGGATGGAAATTCAAATATTTCAGCAGGAACTGGACAAATTTCAGTCCATCTATGCTAATTCCCATTTGACAGAAGTTAAACTAATGACCAACTTCTCTTAAATGAGACTGTTGTAAAACTTTTGATTCATTATGATCCTGCAGCAAATTGGCATTGTGCATGTGAATATACTGTAAATGTTTTTCATTCCAGCTCCTTGCAATTCAACATCATTTCAGTGTAACAGCGGAGAATGCATCTCACAAAGGAGCGTCTGTGACGGGCACCATGATTGTCCTGATGGGTCAGATGAAAAGAACTGTGGTAAGATATTGCAATAGATTAAGGATTTTATGGTGCCAATCTACATCAGTGTACCTCACCTGTTATTGCTGACTTTACAAGTAAAATTTCTAAATGTATTGGTAAAAGAAACTAATTGTGAGTTTTTTCAAATCCGATGATTGATTTTTGGAGGACCCTAGCTATTCCAACTAGCTGCTGGCTTTATTGGTATAATCTTGTCCTGGGGTGATATTCCCTCCCACAGTTTTGGGAGTCTGTTTTCTCCTACCCTAAAGCAGATGTTTAACCGCCTCCCTTTTTCCCCCCATCCCACTTACCAAATGGTCCGGGTGGGATATTTCTGATATTCACCCACTCAGTGCATCCAGTAAGGATAAAATAGTTAATGAACAAGGTTTTTCTAACCTCTCACATCACTACCTTCCTCCATTCCTGAGCTTGTCAAAAAAACTCTAGAGACATCCAAGCATAGGCAGATTCAACTGGGAATATCTGGCTATGATCTGATGTCTGTTGGCACCTTGGAAGTTTTGTGTGTCCTTTCCCATCATGAATATATTTTTTCACCAAAGCCAACAAAGTCTAAGGCCGCGTACACACGATCTAATCTATCTGCTGGAAACGGTCCAACGGACTCTTTCAGCAGACAAATTTGATCGTGTGTACAGGGCGGACAGACGGGTTTTTCCAGCAGACAGATTTTAAAGCATGCTTTAAAATCTGTCTGCTGGGAACCTGTCCGTCTGACATGTCTGCTGGTTAGTACGCTAACCAGCAGACATATCTGCCCGCGCATGGATTCGACGCATGCGCGGAAGTGTTTTACTTCCTGGTGACGGTGACGTGGCGGCGTCAACGTCACCGCCACGTCACTGCGCTGTCTGCCAGCGGGGATTTTGGTTTGATCCTGTATAATATACCCCAGCAGACAAATCCGATCAAAACGGTCTGTCAAAAAAAAAACGGTCTGTCAGACCGATTTGATCGGATTTATTTGGTCATGTGTACACGGCCAAAGAGATCCTTTTGCAATTTTTTTTTTTTTTTTTTACTTTTTGCTATAATACATATCCAAAAAAATTATATATATATATGCCCGGATTCACATACATCAGCGCATATATATGCCACCGTAGTGTATCTCTTTTATGCTACGTCGGTGCAGCGCGGAGAGGCAAGCATGGAATTCACAAAGCAAATGCTCCCAACTCTTCGTAGGCGTAAGCCAGCGTAAGTGGAAGTAGGTGGAAGTGGGCTGGAAGTGGGCACGATCCATGCTAATGAAGCATGACCCCATGCAAATGATGTGCCGGGCGCCAGACAAGTACTTAAAATGAACTGCGCATGTGTCGGGACATGGACGTATCCACGTGCGCCTGTTTATAAAACCACATCGGAACAACTGCCTTAGATACGCTGGATAACTGTGTACCCACGTTGGCCCAAATTCACAAACGTAAAATGTAAAATACGTAGGCTTGTGTTCCCTGGTCCATACCTTTGCATGGGTTGCGCCATATCTATGGGGAATAACTTTATGCCGAACGTAAAACTTACGCAAACCACTTAAATCATGCGCCGGGCGCAAGTACGTTCGTGAATCGGTGTATCTCCCTCATTTGCATATATGAATAGAAAATCAATGGGAAAGCCAAATGCGGTCAGCGTAAATATGCGCCCACTCTACGCCGGCGTAGGCAAGTTACGTTGGTGGGATGAAGTCAGTTTTTAGGCATATCTAAGTTTGTGGGTTTGACGCACAGATACGACGGCGCATATTTGTACTTACGCCGCGTATCTGGAGATATGTTGGCGTAAGTGCTTTGTGAATCCGGGCCATACAGTATATATATATATATATATATATATATATATATATATATATTCATCAGTTCAGGCCGATATATATTCTTGTACATATTTTTGGTAAACAAAAAATCCAATATACGTATTTTGATTGGTTTGCGCAAAACTTATCACATCTAAAAACTAGGGGATAGATTTAGGACCTTTTTTATTATTATTGTTTTTACTAGTAATGGTGGCGATCTGTGATTTTTAGTGGGATTGTGACATTGCGGCAGACAAATCTGACCCCAAATGACACTTTTTTGGTGACCAGTGACATTATTACATTGATCAGTGTTATAAAATTGCACCGATCAATGTAAAAATTACACTGGCAGAGAAGGGGTTAACGCTAGGGGGTGGTCAAGGGGTTAAATATGTTCCTTACATGTGTTCTAACTGTAGGGGGGGTGGACTGCAAGGTACATGACAGAGATCACGGTTCCCAATCACTGGGAACAGTAGATCTCTGCCATGTCTGCTGTCAGAATGGAGATCTGTCTTGTTTACAAAGGCAAATCCCCATTCTGCCTCTGTACAAGGCGATTGCGTGTCACCGGTGGACATCAAGTCCACCCGACCCACCGGCACACTCCCCAGCACACAGCGGGCATGCCCACTATTGCGCCTGTGCGAGCCACTGTACAGCTACGGCGATTTGCGCAGGAGAGCCAACCTGCCGCCGTATAACAATGGCGGCTGGTCAGCAAGTGGTTAAACAGATATATCAAAATGCTTTTCTTGGTATACAGCAGATCAAAAATCAGCACATAAGAGAAGTTTGTTGTTGAGGTTTACATTAACTTTATCTCTCCAGCATCTAGCAAATACTGACATAGCTGTAAAAACAGTACCCCTGAAAGCTGCTCTGTAGGCATAGGTCAAGTTGGGTAACTTTATTATAAACAGATGACTAGCCCAGTCCCAATCTGTTAGAGAGGAAGACATGAGCTTTAAAGACTTATATTGAAAACATATACTCTTGGAGCACTAGGCACTAACAAATAAACTAGAAATGCAGTAAAAATATATATAAATAGTAATTTATTTTCTCATACACGTAAGGAAAAAAAAATTAATACATTTTTCTTTTTATAGTGCGTTTATCCAACAGCAGTTCAAGTGGATTAGTTGAGTTCAAAGTTGACAATCAATGGCATACAGCATGTTTCGATCTCTGGAATGAAGAGATTTCCAATAATATTTGTCATCAGTTGGGGTTAGGGTAAGTAATCCCCACTGCTCTATATAAGAAAAGTGTATTGTTGTCCTTGATGTGTCATCTTTGTCATGTGGAATTCATTTACTGTTACACACCAAATGTTCTGAACAATGTAAACCTGTTAATCTTTTACCAGATAATAGAAAGAAACCAAAAGAAAAAAACTCGCAAGCGGCGTACACACGACCGAGGTTCTCGCTGGAAACCAGCGAGAACCTCGCTGGAAGCTGCATTCCACCGAGGACCTTGGCCGTGCATTCCACCGAGGACCTTGGCCGTGCATTCCACCGAGGACCTTGGCACGCTCTCTTTTTGCTCGACGGCCCGCCTGGATGAATGGCTGGTTGCCATTCCCGACGGGCGGGTCGCCGATTTCGACGGCCGGCAGAGAACCTCGACGGGCGGAACGATGTGTTCTGCCCGTTGAGGTTCTCTGCCGTGTGTACGCGGCTTAAGGCCTCGTACACACGATAGGATAGCCAGAGGACAACGGTCTGATGGACCGTTTTCATCGGTCAAAACCAATCGTGTGTAGGCCCCATAGGTTTTTTAACCTTAGGTTAAAAAAAAGCCAACTTGCTTTAAAATAACCTATGGATTCCTAACGGATAGGTCAAAACCGATCATTAGTAGGCACTACCATCGGTTAAAAAAAGCATTGAACTTCATTTTTTTCAGCACGTCGATGTGATTTACGTCACCGCGTTCTGATACGATCGTTTTTTTAACTGACCATCAGTCAGCTTTATTGGTTAACCGATGACAATGGTCCTTCAGACCGTTCTCATCGGATGGACCGATTTGTGCCGCGTTTTATACATATATTTTTTGTTATTTTGTTCAGTTTTCTGAACACATACTTTAAAATATATTGGAACAAATTTTGTGAAAGTGATGTATTTTAAAATCTAGCATGGGGGAAATTAAAATACAGTACATGTACCTGTTATGTCGCGTACACACGATCATTTTTGGGGTTGTAAAAAAACGAAGTTTTTCAGCCTCTAGAAAAACATTGTTTTTTTCAACTTCATCATTAAAACAACGTTGCCTACACACGATCGTGAAAAAAAAAATGCTCTAGCAAAGCGCGGTGACGTTCAACACATACGACGGCACTATAAAGGGGAAGTTACATTTGGGAGACGCCACCCTTGGGGCTGCTTTAGCTGATTTTGTGTTAGTAAAAGACGATTTGCGATTTTCTGTTACAGCGTGAACGAGCGCTCCCGTCTACTAACTTGCTTCTGAGCATGCACGGGTTTTTCACGTCGTTAAAGCCCACACACGATCATTTTTTATAACCCGAAAAACTACATTGTGTAAAACGTCATGAAAAAATAGAGCATGTTCGGAAAAAAAATTGCCCGTTTTTCAGAACCCGAAAAATGCTCAGAAGCCCATACACGTTCATTTTAAATTACATTTTTTTTAAACTTTGTTTTTTACAACCCAAAAAATTATCATGTGTACGCGACATAATACATATGTTAATACATGATTTTAGGCTGCTTACAAACAGTATCATTACCCTCACATAAACACCCCATACTAAGTAAATCCTAATGTAATGTAAATATAAATACTTTTTCATATAAATTCTACATATTTTTTCCCACTCTTCGGCCGCGTACACACGACTAAATAAATCCGATCAAATCGGTCTGACATACCGTTTTGATCAGATTTGTCCCCTGGGATATATTGCTTTGATCATGTACACACGATCAAACCAAAATCCCCGCCGGCAGACAACGCGGTGACGTGGCGGTGACGTTGATGCCGCCACATCACCGGACCAGGAAGTAAAATACTTCCACGCATGCGTCAAATTCATTCGACGCATGTGCGGACAGATATGTCCGCTGGTTAGTGTACTAACCAGCAGACATGTCGGATGGACGCGTTCCCAGCAGACAGATTTTAAAGCATGCTTTAAAATTTGTCTGCTGGAAAAACCTGTCTGCTCGCCCGTACACACGATCGGACCGTTTTCAGCAGATAAATTCGATTGTGTGTACGCGGCCTTCCTCTTTGGTAACATAGTAAGTTCACATCAATGAGTTGTTGAGTATTTACAGCCTAAGGCCCGGATTCACAAAGCACTTACGCAGACCTATCTCCAGACAGGCCGACGTAAGTACAAATGTGCGCCGTCGTATCTATGCGCCGATCCCCAAAGCTAGATACGTCGAAAAATAGGCTTCAGTCGCCTGACGTAACTTTCCTACGCCGGCGTAGAGTGGGCACATATTTACGCTGGACGCATGTGTCGCTCCCATTGATTTTCTATTCAAATATGCAAATGAGGGAGATACGCATACTCACGAACGTACTTAAGCGGTTTGCGTAAGTCCTACGTCCGGCGTAAAGTTATTCCCCATATTGGAGGCGCAGCTCATGCAAAGGTATGGACCAGGGAACACAACCATTGTATTTTACGTCATTTGCGTAGTACGTGAATAGGGCTGGGCATAGGTTACGTTCACATTGTAGGCAGTGATTCGACGTATATCTTAGCCAGTTGTTTCGACGTGATTGTGAGAATGCACACTGGGATGCGGCCACCGGACGGCGCATGTGCCGTTCATTTTAAGTACTTGTCTGAAGCTCGGCCCATCATTTGCATGGGGTCACGCTTCATTTAAATGTATCACGCCCACTTCCAGCCCACTTCCACTTACGCTGCCTTACGCCTACGAATATACGCTACGCCGGCGCAGAGTTGGGAGCATTTGCTTTGTGAATTCCATGCTTTGCCTCTCCGCGATGCGCCAGGGTAGTGTAAATGAGATACGCTACGGCGGCATAAATATGTGCCGATGTATGTGAACCTACCCCTAAATGTTCTTCTTTAAATATCTGCAAAAAAAGCCATAGATACAAGACTTGCAAAATTCTACTCTAAAAAAGCTGCTTTTGAGCTGTTAGATTTTTTACAGGATAATAAACAATAGGCTAAAAGCAATAATGCAAAAATAGAAATTGTTTGTCATTTATATGATTATGGAAAACTTACAGTATATGTGATTACTATTTGCGCTGGTTGGACATTAGTGTACTTTACAAACATTGCTATTTAAAAGAAAACTTTAAACAGTCCCTAAGGGTAGCCATTGTACTCTATGGGCCAGATTCAGGTAGATGGGCGAATCTTTATTTTGGAGTAACGTTTGTCATTTACGTTACTCCGCCGAAACTTTATGAGCAAGTACTGTTATTCACATAGCACTTGCTCCTAAAGTTGTGGCGGCGTAGCGAAAATGAGCCAGCGGAATTCAAATTGGGCGGGTAGGGGGCGTGTATTATTTAAACTAGGCGCGATCCCGCGGCGAACGTACTGCGCATGCGTCGACTGTCAGTGCGCATGCTCCAAATTCTGTCAGTGAACGTCAATGACGTCAATCCCCATTCACGGACGTTTTATGCAAACGACACTAAACTTTTTAAATTCGACGCGATGACGACGGCCATACTTAACATAGGATACTCCACCTAGGGGGCATGTTTTTCTTTACGCCGCGTATCGCTTACGGAAACGCCGGAAAGTCACTGCGTCGGGCCCGCGTACGATCGTGAATTTCCGTCTCTCGCTGATTTACATATTATTGGCGTAAATCAGCGGGAACGCCCCGAGCGCCCATTTTAAAATTGCAGTTCCGATACGACGGCGAAATACAATTACGCCGCTCGTATAGGAACTCCAACCCGGCGTTTCTTGTTTTCTGACTACAGAAAACAGATAAGCCGGCTCAAAGTGTGAGTTATGCTGGCGAATCACTGATTCTCCAGCGTAACTCTACCTGAATCTGGCCCTATGTGTAAAGTAAATGCTCAGGTGCTCATCCACAAGGGGATATCCATACACAAAAAAGAGGTTTAGAGGCACTTATGGGTCTTTCAGAGGAAGTAAACCAAAGAAACAGCATTTAGTTGTCAACGTCAATGTCAGAGCTCAGTCCTGAGAAAGATAGACTGAGCTCTTTCGAAACATTGACAACAAAATGCTGTTTCTTTGATTTCTCATCACATGAGTTCCTCTATACTTGTATTGGATTTGTAAAAGACAATTTTAGTAAGGTTAAAACAAAAAAATCACCAGATAACGGATATCACTGAAGTTAATGTTTACTTTGTATTTCATTGCTTTAACCACTTACAGACCGGAAGATTTTCTCCCTTTAATGACCAGGTCATTTTTTGCAATACGGCTCTGCGTCGCTTTAACTGACAAACAAAATTGACATCCTTATTTTCCTACAAATAGAGCTTTCTTTTGGTAGTATTTGATCACCTCTGTGGTTTTTATTTTTTGCGCAATAAAAATAGCGACAATTTTGAAAAAAAAAAAAAACATTTTTAACTTTTTGCTACAATGAATATCCCCCCAAAAAAATGTAAACAACACATTTCTTCATCAGTTTAAGCAAATATGTACTCTTCTGCATATTTTTGATTAAAAAAAATCCCAATAAGTGTATATTGATTGGTTTGCACAAAACTTTTTGCGCTATAAGCAAAATAAGCCTGACAATGTTGAAAAAAATTATATATATTTTTTACATTCTGCATAAAACATGTCCAATAAAGATAAAATATAAAGTGATAAGCGCTAAAGTGTATGTGTGAAGTGCACAATATACAATAGGATAAAAATTAAATCAAAATCGAATAAACACAAAGTGCTGTTCTGGTGTGTGACAGAGCAGACTAACACACTGAATATAAACTGAGCCCACAAGGGATGTGGGAAAGTGTGGACAGTGATGAGAGTCTATGGCTGAATAGATGGATGGGTCAGGAGTGGCTGATGGATCTTATATAAAAGGTAAGTACATCCGATATTCGGTCTCATATTGCCCTTACCTTAAGACCCCACAATGTCCAATAAAGAAATAATAAAAAAAATCGAATTTCTTCATAAATTTAAGCCAATATGTATTCTACTACATTTTTTTTTTTTTTTTTTGGTAAAGCATGTATTTGTTGGTTTGTACAAAAGTTATAGGGCCAGATTCAAAAAGAAAGTACGCCGGCGTATCTCCTGATGCGCCACCGTAATTTCAAATGTGCACCGTCGCATCTTTACCCCGATTCAGAAAGCAAGATATGCCAAAAAACATGGCTTCAGCCGTCTGACGTAACTTACCTACGCGGGCGTATTGTGGGCACATAGTTACGCTGGACGCATTTGGCGTTCCCATTAAAAATATGCAAATGAGCTAGATACGCCGATTCATTGCGTAATTGCGCCCGGCGTATTGATATACATATTGATATATGTCGTTTACGTAAGGCATACGACCAGCATAAAGTTACCCCTGCTATATGAGGCGCAGTCAATGTTATGTATGGACGTCGGAGCAGCCGTCAAATTTTACCTTGTTTACGCAAGTCGTAAGTTACGTTCACGTCGTATGCAGTGTTCGACGTATCTTAGGTATTCTATCCAACGTGAATTTTTGGGGCATGCGCACTGAATACATCCACGGACAGAGCATTCGCCGTTCGTTAGACGCTTCATTTACATGGGGTCACGATTCATTTCCATACAACACGCCCACTACCAGCCTAATTTGAATTACGCGGTGCTAATTTTAAAGCCTAATATGCAAGTTATTGTCGTAAAATGTCTTTGAGAACCCAGGTCTTGCCCCAGGGAACATGTATCAATGGAAAAAAAGGTTTTAAAAACGGTTGTTTTTTCTGGAGCAGTGATTTTAATGATGCTTAAAGTGAAAAAAATATAATGAAAAATTCCTTTAAATAACGTACCTGCTGGGTGTCTATAGTAGTGGCACGTGTTTAGAACTGTCCCTGCACAAAATGAGATTACTATAAGAAAAAAGTAATTTAATACTGCTTGCGGCTTTAATGTAATGTCTGGTCCCTGCAATATGGATGAAAATCATTGAGAAAAATAGCACAGACACAGACAGTACACACACCACGTAGCTTTAGGTGCACACTGCAGAGGACCATGGCAGTACACACACCACATAGCTTTAGGTGCACACTGCAGAGGACACGGGCAGTACACACACCACGTAGCTTTAGGTGCACACTGTAGAGGACACAGGCAGTACACACCACATAGTTTAGGTGCACACTGCAGAGAACACAGGCAGTACACACCACGTAGCTTTAGGTGCACACTGAAGAGCACACGGGCAGTACACACACTACGTAGCTTTAGGTGCACACTGCAGAGGACACAGGCAGTACACACCACATAGCTTTAGGTGCACACTGCAGAGGACACAGGCAGTACACACACCACATAGCTTTAGATGCACACTGCAGAGGACACAGGCAGTACACACCACATAGCTTTAGGTGCACACTGCAGAGGACACAGGCAGTACACCATGTGAGAATACTGCAGCTAGCACAGTATTGCCTGTCAGTAAATTAGCAAGAGCGGATCTAGCTAAACTATACAGTGTATAATCATATATACAACACCTGGGGTGCATATATATCCTCTACACACTGTAACTTTAACTGACTAGTGTGCCTGCCTGCTCTATCTACCTACAAAACATGACACTCTCTCTCTCCCTCTCTCTGTCTTCTCTCTCTTAACCACCGCAACACACTACACAAGGCCGACCTGCAGGCGGCTTTTTATAGTGTGGGGCGTGTACTAAACCCCCTGAGCCATAATTGGCCAAAGCCACCCTGGCTTTGGCCAATTATGGCTCTCTGTTTTTTGCAAGCTGTGATTGGCCAAGCATGCGGGTCATAGTGAATAGTGTCAGCCAGCAATGCACTGAGATGCTGCAGTGAATTATGGGCCATGACACGCCACTCGAATTTGGCGCAAATGGCCCAAAACGTTCGTAATTCAACGAACGATCAAACATACGATGTTCGAGTCGAACATGAGTTTGACTCGAATACGAAGCTCATCCCTATTGGCAACAATCAGCAAGTTATAGCGGGACTGCGATACTGCGGTGGACAGTCTGCACTATGCATGCTGTTTTTAACTAAAGGATCTGATAGATTTTATTCTCTGTTATGTCAGCAGAGATATGACAGCTTCACTTTCCCTGCAATGCAGAGTTCTGCATAGGCGGAGCTCTGTTATGTGTCTCTCCTTGACTTTCATTGGCTGGAATCCAGCTTGTGCTGTGTCTAATCACAGGACAGCCGCAGGGCCCCCTACCTGGAAGTGCCAGATTACGTACTAGGTACGTGATCCAGGGCAGAAAGGCTGTCCTGCCACAGTAAAAGTATGTGGGGCAGTCAGCAAGCGGATAATAGGTGTACATGGGAAAGGATGTATTAAAATACCTGCCATAGGTGTTCAGTAGTTTTATTTAATTTTATTATACAGGGTTTATATAGCGCCAACAGTTTGTGCAGTGCTTAACAAAATAAAGGGAGAAAAATACAAGAGGGCTAAGAGGGCCTTGCTCATAAGAGCTTACAATCTATTAGGATGGGGCAAGTGAAAATTATAAAAGTTCAGTTAGTTTGAGGTGTGATAGGCTTCCCTGAAAAGATGAGTTTTCAGAGATCACCTAAAGGCAGCCAGAGTAGGAGATTGATGGACAGACTAAGGTAAAGAGGTCCAGGTGTTGATAGAGGCTCTGCAGAAGTCCTGGAGATGAACATGAGAGGAGGAGACATGGGACCTTGAGACCAGGAGGTCTTGAGAGGAGTAACCTTAAATACAATCAGGTCAAGCAAGTGCTTTTTAAGTGTGGGAGTGATCTGTGCATGCTTTAGAGGGGAGGGGAAGGGTGCCAGTAGATAGGGAGAGATTGAAGTTGTGAGAGAAAGCATAAGATAAAATAAGAGGGTAACTGTAGTAGTTGTTATGCCCTGTACACACGATCGGAAATTCTGACAGCAAAAGTCTGATGCAAGCTTTTGAATGGAAATTCCGACCGCGTGTATGCTACATCGGATTGAGAGCTGGTTCTCAAATTTTCTGACGTAAAAAAATCCTATCGGAAAAATCCCATCGTCTGTAGCAATTCCAACTCGCAAAATTCTGACGCAAGCTCAGAGGCATTGTGACCTTGTGTATGCAAGCCAAACTTCAGTGGAATTCCGTCGGAAAAACCATCCAAGGTTTTTCTGACAGAAAATCCAATTGTGTGTACGCAGCATTAGGCAACGGGATCCAGAGGACAATTGGTTTGATGGGCATCTGAGAAAAGTTTTTTACCTCTTTAGTAGCAGCCAGTTCAGAAGAGGAAGGTGCTGACTGTGCTGTAATGCCGCGTACACACGGTCGTTTTTTGCGATGAAAAAAAACGACGTTTTTTAAAACGTCATTTAAATTGATCGTGTGTGGGCAAAACGTCGTTTTTTGTCTTAAAAAAAACAACCAAAAAAAAATTCCAACATGCTTGAATTTTTTGTGTCGTTTTTCAAAACGTCGTTTTTTGTTTCACAAAAAGTCACCGTGTGTAGCAAAAACGTCGTTTAAAACGACGTTTTTCAACCCGCGCATGCCCAGAAGCTAGTTATGAAGCGAGCTTCAATGGAAAAGTGTGGTGAACGTAACCTCGTTTCTTGTGAAAAAAACGATGGTGTGTATGCAACATCGTCTTTGAAAGTGACGTTTCAAAAACGTCGTTTTTTACTTCACAAAAAACGTCGTTTTTTTCATCGCAAAAAACGACCGTGTGTACGCGGCATTAGATAAGGTGTGTTAAGTGAGGAATATATCTGTACAGTGGAGGTGTCCTCACGTATTTCATCGGTCTTGTTTTTGAAGTGATTGACCATCTCTTGGGCAGTGAGTGAGTTAATTGGTAGCTAGGGGATGGAGAAAAAGCAAAGAGTTAAAGGTAGAGAAGAGCAGAAGAAATTAAACTAAGTGGATTGTGGCGGTTTCCAGAGAAGGAAGGGAGGCAGATATGGGGGTTGGTTGAGGTTTGAATATGGAGGGCCAGGATTGAAGAAAATTTCCCCTAAGGTTAGGAGAAGGAGGGTAAGGAAAGTGCGATGGGAGCTGGATGTGTATGAGCGCACAATTCTCACTGCCCTGGTGTTTAGGTCAACATGTGGATTTCAGTATTTGCAGAGGGCGCATTAATAGGGAGAGGGTGATATGTATAAGCTGTGGGGTAGAGAGGAGGGTAAAGTAAGGACAATTCAGGAACAGAGAACACCAATGTGAGAAGGAAGAGTAGAGGGTAGATATGTGCGTTCCCGTTCGTAACGAATGTATTTTCATACGAATTTGTTCATTTTCGTACCCGCGGAATAATGTGTACATACGAAAAAATGAAAGCACCAAAATACGAAAACGGCAGGGTTAGGAATGAGCCGCATAACGAACAAGCGCAAATACGACGAACGATACGACAATCTCATGAAAATACGACAAAACGGAAACGGCAAAAGAACGAAAATTACATCTATAACGAATGATTTGCATTTTGTATTTTAAATCCTTTTTCTGTTCGTATTTTCAGTCGTATGTTCATATTTTCATTTGTGTGTTTTGTAAATCCGTTTTTTTGGTCTGTTTGTAAATTTGTGTACTAGAATCATTTTTTTGAATGGGCAGTGAGTGAGTGTAGTTAGTGAATCAGCTTCTCTTTTGTGCCGACTGCCGAGTACAGTAAAGCCAACAAAAACTTTTCTGTGGATTTTCGTCTAAAGGGAGGTCAGTTGGCCAGACTTTTGAACCCAAAAATAGTTTTCTGATGGAGCTTACAAACGAACAGATTTTTTGAAAACTAACAGAAAATGTTTGTTTTTATGTTTGTTGGCAAAAAAGTCTGACCAAGTGTACGGGGCTTAACAATAGTTAATATGAATGAGTCGCGTGTTGAAAGTTCCGCGAATCCCGAGATATATTTACGTAAGTACAAAATGACAAAAATTCACGAAAATTATTGTCTAACAAGAAACGACAATAAATTAAACAGAATAACGAATCATCCCGCATGTACGAAAATATGAACGGGAACGAACAGGAAAAACGGCGTCTTACGAAATTATGAGTTGGTACGAACCTACGGAACGATACGAAACGGAACAAAAATAATACGAAAATATTTGCCGTGCACATGTCTAGTGGAGGGAACATATTATCTGGAAGAGAGTAGGAATCATACTTTATAGGAAATTAAATATCAAATGCTGGTTTGCTTTCCGTCTTTCCAGAGTGGATCAGAGTTCTTGTTGTTTCTTCATATTGCTTTAGTTATCCTGCTTTAGTTAAACTGCTGTGTTGAAACTGCTCCCCATAAACTGTTCTAAATTTATAGGGAGATAGGGAAGGAAAGTATTAGTCAATTGATCAATTGGGGAACACAGACAATGACCAAATTCATGAAAGGTAATCAATTGTTTTTATCACTAAAGGCAAAAGGAGGTAACAATCAATCACTAATTATATAGATAAGGATATTGCAAGCAGTCATTTATCATTTAGCATAACGGTGTCAATTATCAGTCCTACATGACAAGGGGATTGTACACAATCTCCCGAACTATAGTGAAAGTGAAATATTTGATATGACCAGTGTGAGAACTCGCTTCAAATTATACAGCTAGGGAAACATCCACAGAATTTTTATTTTTAAGGGCTTTTCTTGACCAGTTTTATTAAAAAAAAAGTTCAACACAGTTTCAGAAATCAAAAATCAATGAGCTTCCCTTGCAGGGGTTTTCAGCATTGGTCTTCCATCAAATACACAAATGACATTCAGCCTCCTGGCTTACATATTCAGCAGCACTACTGCTCTAGCCTTAAGCCCTTGTCTGTGTCCTCCAGACAATCTTCTCATAAACTCTCTGCACACAACTTGCAGCCACTTGCTGCTCTGGCTCCTATTGTCAAAAAATCAACTATTGTCAACGGAGCACTGGGAGCCAGTCACTGGGGGACCATATATTAATGCCAAGATTAAAACAAAAAACAAAATAAAAAAAAAAACAGCATCTCTACCTACACAGATCTCCACCAGGCACTGACAATATGGCTGCTATGAGCCCAGCTCTTTAACCACTTGTTGCCGACAGTACTCAAATATGCATCCTTATTGGGCTGTTTTTTTTTTCCGTAGGGCCACATATCTTTGTATCTGTCTTTTTGCTGGGTGTACACTGTGCACAGAGACCAGGGTCTCAGTAGTAGCCCTCGTTTCTGTACTAACAATTGGGAACCAAAACTACTGGTTCTGGGTCACCTGATCGCTGTGGTAGCCTCTGATTGGCTATGTTTTTGTACTTGTCTAATAATCTACATTCCTGGAGCTGTAGGCTGCTCTGCAGCGCCCCCCCCTTGTACTTTTTCCTATACACATTACATGTTCACCATGCTCTCCTACTCAAATTCTGCCTCAGCATGTGTGGCCATAGGTAGCATTGTATTCTGCCATGCAGTGTTATTTTTGTCTTTAACGTCTGGATTGGTTTATTTCTATTCTGCAGGTACGTTAGTTGTTGTTTTTCTATTCTCCCAAATTTGGACAAATTTTGATGATTGTTTTTAGATGGAACTTTGAAATTTTTACTTGTTGATGTCATTACATGTAGGTGATAATAAGAGGAGGTGTTTTAAGGGAAATTTGTTGTGTTTCACTTGTTTGTTGTCTTGAGGAAGACAAGTTTATGCCTTGTTGAAACGTCAAAATAAAACTTTCATTGTGCATTCACCTTTTAAGACCCGTGATATATATATATATATATATGTATATATATATATATATATATATATATATATATATACACAACTGATACTTTTGTAGGTAATCCTTGCTAGTACTGGGTTGTCTCTTTGCCTTCAGAACTGCCATAATTCTTTGTGGCATAGATTCAACAAGGTGTTGGAAACATTCCTCAGAGATTTTGGTCCATATTGACAAGATAGCCTCACACAGTTGCTGCAGATCTGTTGGCTGCACACCCATAATGAAAATCTCCACCTCCCAAAGATGCTCTATTGAATTGAGATCAGGTGACCTTGGAGGCCATTGGAGTACAGTGACCTCATTGTCCTGTTCAAGAAACCAGTTTATGCGACAGGAGGCCCATGGTCAGGTCCATCTGCCGTCCCTCCCCAACTGGTGGAGCACCAGTCGCCACTGCCCAGCACAAATATTTTCCAGCTTACGGGACCGCAATCTAGGTGCCAGCAGCCTGAGAGTGATTGTCACTGGGTTATGTTAATTAGGCAATTAATCCTTTAAACTTCAAACTGCCACCAGATAGGATTGACTAAAGACAAAAGACAATCCGCGCTAACACCCCTAAACTAATTGATGTATGGGTATAAACAAACCCGTGAAAAACGTGAAAAATAAAAAGTGAAAAATGCTGCACCTTAATACAAAGAAGCCCAATATAGGGCTCCACAAGACATATATATACAAAGGACAAAGGCGCGCAACAATGTAACATATGTATAGAAAAATATGTGTTTCCACAGCAACTTGCAAATAGTGAAAAATAAACACAAATAAAGAATGTGCAACGTCCCAAATGGGATTCCAATTGTTAGGTGTTCAAAAACTTATTTCATAAAGCCTTAAAAACACAGTTCATAGGAAATTTCCAATGTAGTGTTGTAGATAATTCCAATGGTGCCCCTCATCTGTTCTATGTAGGGAAGTAATAGATGGCCGCTTACCGCAATGTTGGACCCTTCCAGGGGTCAGTAAAGCATTCAACACACTTATCCGTGGCTGGGTCCTAGGAATCACTCCACTGCTGACAGCTCCAAACTACTCAGAACGACTGAAGAGATTTTCCACTCCAAGAGATATCTCACTCCAAGATGTAGCTCAGATATTCAGCTTAATTAAGGATATCGTGAAAGATAGAGAAAAAAGGAACTCCATAGTGTAGCAGGTTTAAAAAGAAACTGACAGTTTATTCAGTTTGCACTGATACAATTAAAAACAAACAGTCCTTCACCCTGCACATATACGGGTTCTCAGCATGGATTCAAAAACAATTTAGTGTGTGCAGATGCTTCCAGCTAGGCGTGCGAACGATCAAATCAGCTAGCTGGCAAGCTCATGAACGTGGTGACGTCTGCGATACTTAGCTCCACCCGACGCTGCGTTTCATCCAAACGGGCTTCTACGGGGAAAGGAGGCTCAAGTGTCGGACGTCACACACCTCGTTCCTATTTATGCAATCACGCAGGAGAGTGACACCGGAACATACAAATGCCGGAACCTACTCTGCACTGCAGCCAACTTGGTTTTGTATTAAAGCGAGATCTCTACACTTAGAAGCGGGACATCACTCATGACAAAACCATCAATAAAAAACATTACATAATGCTGTGAAAAACATAACTTGATACTGTGAAAAACAACATGATGCTACCTGGGAAGGTATATTATTTAAGAAAAAATACATTTTAAAAAGCATTTTTAAAAAAATATATGAAAAAATAAAATAAAATAAAAAGGCATATACAACGTTACTGGGTGTACTGCCTGATATCAAATATGACAGATACAGAGAACCACATTGCATTCACTATGGGACATGCCCGAAAGTGAATGGGGGAGGGGGCAAAAATTTCAATACTGTGTGTGAACTACACATTGAAGGGGAAGAGCGGGAGGAGGAATAAGTGCTCATGGGATTCAACTGTTATCTATGTAACAGTTGACATCCCATTCTATGTTGAAACCTAAGGGACTGTAACAGGCCATATCAAAGATCCAGCGTGTTTCTCTGCGGGATATTTGCCGTACTAGATCGCTCCCCCTCCAGTGGGGAGTATATTTCTCAATCCCAATGACTTTAAGTCCGGAGGGGTCACGGTTATGGTGTTGGTCAAAATGTAATGACACACTGTGTTCAGGAAATCCGCTACGAATGCGAGAGAGGTGTTCCCCTATCCTTATCTTTCAACATAGAATGGGATGTCAACTGTTACATAGATAACAGTTGAATCCCATGAGCACTTATTCCTCCTCCCGCTCTTCCCCTTCAATGTGTAGTTCACACACAGTATTGAAATTTTTGCCCCCTCCCCCATTCACTTTCGGGCATGTCCCATAGTGAATGCAATGTGGTTCTCTGTATCTGTCATATTTGATATCAGGCAGTACACCCAGTAACGTTGTATATGCCTTTTTATTTTATTTTATTTTTTCATATATTTTTTTAAAAATGCTTTTTAAAATGTATTTTTTCTTAAATAATATACCTTCCCAGGTAGCATCATGTTGTTTTTCACAGTATCAAGTTATGTTTTTCACAGCATTATGTAATGTTTTTTATTGATGGTTTTGTCATGAGTGATGTCCCGCTTCTAAGTGTAGAGATCTCGCTTTAATACAAAACCAAGTTGGCTGCAGTGCAGAGTAGGTTCCGGCATTTGTATGTTCCGGTGTCACTCTCCTGCGTGATTGCATAAATAGGAACGAGGTGTGTGACGTCCGACACTTGAGCCTCCTTTCCCCGTAGAAGCCCGTTTGGATGAAACGCCGCGTCGGGTGGAGCTAAGTATCGCAGACGTCACCACGTTCATGAGCTTGCCAGCTGGCTGATTTGATCGTTCGCACGCCTAGCTGGAAGCATCTGCACACACTAAATTGTTTTTGAATCCATGCTGAGAACCCGTATATGTGCAGGGTGAAGGACTGTTTGTTTTTAATTGTATCAGTGCAAACTGAATAAACTGTCAGTTTCTTTTTAAACCTGCTACACTATGGAGTTCCTTTTTTCTCTATCGTTCACGATATCCTTAATTAAGCTGAATATCTGAGCTACATCTTGGAGTGAGATATCTCTTGGAGTGGAAAATCTCTTCAGTCGTTCTGAGTAGTTTGGAGCTGTCAGCAGTGGAGTGATTCCTAGGACCCAGCCGCGGATAAGTGTGTTGAATGCTTTACTGACCCCTGGAAGGGTCCAACATTGCGGTAAGCGGCCATCTATTACTTCCCTACATAGAACAGATGA
Organism: Rana kukunoris; assembly: GCA_029574335.1. Taxonomy (NCBI): domain Eukaryota; kingdom Metazoa; phylum Chordata; class Amphibia; order Anura; family Ranidae; genus Rana; species Rana kukunoris. The sequence goes on along the minus strand of CM056050.1, from coordinate 563,575,486 downwards.
GGGGCACCATTGGAATTATCTACAACACTACATTGGAAATTTCCTATGAACTGTGTTTTTAAGGCTTTATGAAATAAGTTTTTGAACACCTAACAATTGGAATCCCATTTGGGACGTTGCACATTCTTTATTTGTGTTTATTTTTCACTATTTGCAAGTTGCTGTGGAAACACATATTTTTCTATACATATGTTACATTGTTGCGCGCCTTTGTCCTTTGTATATACCAGATAGGATTGGCCTATCACCTATTCAAAATATTAGCAATTAGGGTTCAATATTGAATTGGCCCACCCTATAACAGCTTCAACTCTTCTAAGAAGGCTGTACGCAAGTTTTAGGAGTGTGTCTATGGAAATGTTTAACCATTCTTCCATAAGCGCATTTGTAAGGTCAGGCACTGACGTGGATGAGAAGGCCGAGCTTGCAGTCTTTGCTCTAATTCATCCCAAAGATGTTCTATTGGGTTAAGGCAAGCCAGCCAAACTTGCTCATCCATGTCTATATTGACCTTGCTTTGTGCACTGGTCCAAGGGGTGATTATGGTTTGGGGTTGTTCTTCATCTCAAGAGGTTTTGGAAAATGCTGTGCTCCCAACTTTGTGAGAATAATTTTGGGTTGGCACCTTCCAGTTCCAGCGTGACTGCTCACAAGTGCACAAAGCAAGGTCCATAAAGATATGGATGAGCACGTTTGGGGTGGAAGAACTTGACTGGCCTGCACAGAGTCCTAACCTCAACCCAATAGAACACCAATGGGATGAATTAGAGCGGAGATTATGAGCCAGGCCTTCTTGGCCAACATCAGTGCTTGATAAATGCGCATCTGGAAGAATGGTCAAACATTCACATAGACACACTCATAAACCTATAGAGTTGAAAGTGATATAACTGCAAAGGGTGGACCAACTCAATATTGAACCTTAGGGAATAAGGCAGGCGTCCCAAATTCCTTTTGGTAATATAGTATATAAATTATATATATATATATATATTTATATATATATATATATATATATATATATATATATATATATATTTGTGAGTGAATTACTTATATAGCGCTACAAATGCAAATTGAATCGCCTCAAGGCGCTTGGCATCCATTTTCCTCCAGTTTAACCCTCAGAATAGATGGGTCTTTAGTTTTTTTCTGAAGGCCAGGTGATCAATTTTCATTCGGATATTAGTTGGTAAGGCGTTCCATAGTCGAGGTCCTTGAACTGAAAAACTACGTTCTCCTTTGGTCTTATATCAGGCTTTGGGAATTTGTAATAATTTTTGGTTAGTTGATCTCGATTTGTGTTGTGTTGTTTTATTTTCTCACTTAAATAAAGGGGTGCGCTTCCGTGTACACATCTGTGCGTTAGGCATAAGGCCTTGAAAGTGACTCAGTCCTTTAAGGGGAGCCAATGAGGGATCTCAGGGATGGGATGATTGGTTCCCAGGGTTTTTTCCCCGTTACCAGTCGAGTTGCCATGTTTTGGATGATTTGGAGCCGGGCGAGCTGATACTTTGGGAGTTCGAGGTAGAGGGCATTTGTATAATATATATATATATATATATATATATATATATATATATATACTGTTTTATTAATAAAGAGATAAAAAACGTAAAAGAGTATTCAATGCTTCACTGTACCATAAATGCTGCTGAACAACAGCAATGTGTACTTGTGTATTTTATTACAGTAAAAGCCATGATGCTGCTTCCTCGATCGGCAGCATAAACGATGACACCAGGGTATTTAAGCGCATTGTTATGAATTCAGAGAATAGCTAAAATAGATACTTGAAACCATTGTAAAACAATAGGCAGCTCTTTTAAGTATAAACAGATAACAGAATACATAAGCACCATGCATGCATTTATCATGCAGAATGTAGCCAGGATCATAAGGGAAGCATTTGTAATTAGACCTTGGAAAGGTACACAGTCTAGACAATAAATGCTGGTTCAAACAAACAACAAAATACATCCTTTCTGAATTGCTACAGACTAGAAAAAGAGCTGCTTATACAAATTAACTGTTGTCCTTAAGAGCACCTGTACATCGTTGTGCTGCAGACATAATAATAGTAAAGAGCAATTTTATTTATTGATTTACGTATTTAGTTACAAAGGTTTTATGGGCCTATTTAATAAAGTAGTATACAGAAAAAACTACAGAAACCAATATTTTCCAAACAGAATTAATTTTACTGATCAAAATGGTTGTGCGCATTGGGCCCATGAAAAGTTGTATGCAACATCCATTTTGTCCATGTCTCAGCTCATCTCAGCCATGTTGTCATTGGAAGGGCATAATCACAGTGACTTTTTCTTCTCTCCCCCGCCTCCTCCTTTCAGTTCACATCTCATGGCCCATAAAACTGCCGAGCTTCCTGCTTGAGTATAGAGAGAGTTAACAGACATTGGGTCATAGATAGCTCAGTTAAAATCCTTACAATACACATATCTGTCTCTTGGTAGAATCTATCATCCCAGGGCTGGACTGGGACAGAAATTTGGCAGGTCTACCCCATGGCGCACCCCCCGGCCACCCAAGCCCCCTCTCCCCCTTTACTAGCCATTCTACTTTATTAGAGTAGAACGGCTGGTACTGGTACTCTTATAGGCAGTACCAGTGGGGAAGTTAGACATTATTTGACCTGGGGCAAAGAATCAGTTCGCACCCCCCCTTATCGGACAAGATTAGGCAGAAGGGAGAAACTCCCAGGCCATAGCTGTTGAGTCAGCTGTCTGTTCCCTCCCCCGTTCTCCTCTGGTCCTCCCCTTGCTCCTCTGGTCCTCCCCCTGCTTTGTTCCCCCCAGGTGAGCGCTGCAGGGAGAGAGAGGAGGTGAGCGCTGCGGGAAGGGAGAGACAGAGGAGCGGAGGGGGGCGGCGGCCCACTGTCACTGAAGCCGGCCCACTGAGCCATCGGCCCACCGGGAAACTCTCTGTAGTCCCAATGGCCAGTCCATCCCTGTATCATCCCAGTATATTCCATAACTTCCAAAATCATGACAGCACAGCCAGGATATACAGTAGACATATTTATCTCCCTCAGTCAATTTGTAGCTCTTTGAGCCCAAACATAGCGCTGTGAGTCCAAACATCTTTAACCTAGTACCTAGTACCAGAAGCAGAACCAGCCCAATTCATCCCTTAGGCGAACTGGGCATCCGAGACCTAACATATTTGTGGCTTTTTCTAAGCTAATTTCATGCTGGACAATAATATGCATGCTAGCCAACTGTAAACTGTAGGTATTCAGAGATATGAATACCTATAGAAAACTGCGGCTTGAACATGTTTTTAAATGCAGTGACATTCCAGCAACCCTCCTCAGATGCTTTGTCAGATGGCCTCTGTCAACACAAAGGGGGTGTATCAAAGGGGATACCAAAGAAAACAGGAAGACCAACACATTGTGGGAGCGCTTGTGTACCATCAAGCAACTGAAGTTCTGTCATGTTATGAGAGACAATTTTCCACTTGACTGAAATCTGTTGAAACAGAACATTGCAAGTATTCTTATTTTAAACTCCTTTTTATTTCTTCTCTGTTGCTTTATGGTCTTATGGGCCCAGATTCACAGAGCAATTACGCCTGTCTAACTGGTGTTAGACAGGAGTAATTTCAAATTTTGCGCGCCGTATCACTAGTTTGAATCCTCAAACCATGATACGGCGGCTTCGGGCTTCGATCCGAGAGGCTTACGTCCTCGTAAGCCTTCGGATCTACACTGCGATATTTTTGCGGCCGCTGGGAGGAGTTCGCGTCGTTTTCATGCGTCGGGATATGCAAATGAGTTTTTACGGCGATCCACGAAGGTACGAGTGTCCCTCGCAATCGCCTACGTCATGTTTTGGCTACGTAATGTTAGAGGAGCTTTTTGCTGGTCTAACAGTGCGTAACCCATGTAAAGTATGGCCGTCGTTCCCGCGTCGATTTGAAAATATATATTTTTTTTAACGTAACTCGTTCGGGAATAGGAATGTACGTAAACGACGCTACTACGACGTGACGACGTGTTTTCGCGCAATGCACGGCGGGAAATTTGCAAACGGAGCATGCGCAGTTCGATCGTCGCAGGAACACGCCTATCTTAAATGCTTCACGCCCCCTACTCGCGCAGATGGATTGTGACGGGAGAAATACACTACGCCGCCGTCGTTTACTGGACAAAATCTACCTGGATTCCACGTAGAGCCAGGTAAAAAACGGCGGCGTAGTGTATTTCTGATACTCTACGAGAATCTAATTCTCTGTGAATCTGCCCCATGGTCTTTATTTCTTTGTAACACTTTCTGTAAATATTTTATTTGCACCACTTTGACCTTTTCGGTTCTAAACCCTATTTTGAAAAGTGTTGAAACTTTCTCTAAAGCTTATAATGCAAACGAAAACAGTCCCTGTCTCTTGAAGAGGCGCTACTGTATGATAAATCTCTGAACATATCTGTCCGTGGTGACAGTGTGTGCACAGATGTTTATTTCATAATTGTTCTTGCAAATATTGTGAACGAGTGAAAGGCCAGTCATATCTGGTGGCAGTTTGAAGTTTAAAGGTTTAATTGCTTAATTAACTTAACCCAGTGACAATCGCTCTCAGGCTGCTGGCACCTAAATTGTGGGCCCGCAAGCTGGAAAATCTTGGGTAGTGGCAACTGGTGCTCCATTGGTCAGGGAGGGGTGGAAGATGGACCTGATAATGGACACCTGCCGCTCCAGGCCACACTGTGCACCCACAATTCCCCCCAAGTCGCTGGCTCACTTACCCTTTGCTGCCCCCAGATTGACATGTTTTAGGCTTTCCCCCTCCGTCTCCTCCATGTTCCGGCCTCTGTGTATCCCCTCTGTCTTCCAATATTGAGAGTGTTTTTTCACAAACCCAGAATTATTAACTGCTTCAATACTGGGCATTTTCATCCCCTTCCTGCCCAGATCAATTTTTAGTTTTCAGCGCTGTCGCATTTTGAATGACAATTGCGTGGTCATGCAACACTGTACCCAAATGAAATGAATATTTTTTGTGCTATAAACAAAAGAGCGACAATTAAAACAAAACACAATATTCTTTACTTTTTGATTTAATGAACATCAATTTAAAAAAAAAATTAGACCTATACGTATTCTACATATTTTTGGTAAAAAAGACGCAATGAGTGTTTATTGATTGGTTTGCACAAAAGTTAGCGTCTACAAAATAAGGGAAAGATTTTTTTTTTTTAATAGTAATGGCGGCGATCTGCGATTTTTATTGTGACCGTGACATTGCGATGGACATATCGGACACTTTTGACAAGTTTTTGGGACCATTTTGGGCCATTTTGGGACCATTCACATTTATACAGCGATTAGTGCTATAAAACTGCACTGATTACTGTGTAAATGTGACTGGCAGGAAAGCGGGTTAACACTAGGGGGCGATCAAAGGGTTAATATGTTCCCTAGTGAGTAATTTTATTTGTAGGGGGAGGGGACTCACAAGGGGAGGAGACCGATGTGTGTTCCTCTGTACTGGGAACACACATCGGTCTCCTCTCCTCTGACAGGACATGGATCTGTGTCCTGCCGTGGTCCTGCTGTGACATCATGGCTGCTGGGTACACACACCAGGTCCCGAGCGATGCGGCACGCGTCGGTGCCCCCTAGCTATCCATGAAGCTTAGGACGTTATTTGACGTCCAACCGGAGGGAGGGGAGGGTTCCCGCCGACGTCATTCTACAATGACTCGGTAGGGAAGGTGTTAAAATAAGCTTCCATAACCCCCAGGAGTCATTTAAAGGCCACTGCATTCTTAAAAGCCAACTCACACCACAATAAGTTTGCTTTACCTTTGACTGCAAAGCATTTCACCATTATCGTGAAATTTTTTGGAATTCTCCCAAATTTTACAGAAATTTCATGTAAATGCGTACATGCTTTGAAATTGAAAGGTTCACTTTAAAACAATTTTGCAAGAAAACGTATGACTCTGTTTTATATGGACCCCTCCCCACTGCCTTCTAGCAAATAAAAGTGGGCCTCTCATCCTGATTACGGAATGAAGTCCAGGCAATGTAAAATAAAACATTTCGCCAGGAAAGCAGTGTATTTTCTGGTTGTGCTGTAAAACAAGTTTTTATCACTAGGGTAAAACTGTAGTATCTTATCCCTCTCCTTAGAAACCCCAGACTTTAGGAAGAGATGATATTTGGAGGGGTTTTGAACTGGCAAGGAAATCCAATTTATTACTTGTTACTGACCTCTTCCAGCCCCAGCCAGACTGCTATTTCATTTACCACAAAGCCTGCAATTATGAAGCCAGTAAGAACAGGTCTCACTAACAGATACTCCAAAGTGAAATACTAAGACAGTTCTTTGCTGCCCAACTGCTGCATTGTATGAAGATATCTGGGCTTCATGCTGCTTCCTTAAACCACTAATTACCTGACTTCAGTACACTAAGCTGTGGGAGATTAGTAGAATACTAATCCTGGACTGATCAGTAGTTCCTTGCAATTAATATTATTGTATTATTATTATTATTATTATTATTATTATTTCAATTGGGTCATAAGATAATGTACAGCCATTCATGGTCATTTTAGTGTCATAAAGCTGACTTTATAATTGCCCACATAAGAAAACACTTATCCACCAAGACCAATTAAGAGGCCAATTAAACAGTAATAGTGTCTTTGTATCGTGGGAGGAAACCAGAGTTCTAGGTTACTTTTAATGATTTTCCCATTCCCCAATAGAACAATTTCACACTGAGTCATGTCAAGTGTGAAAGACACTTCTTTTTATTAAGAACATATGTGATAGGGGCTCATCATACCAAAGTTATTTATAGAAGCAATTCACTATGTGTTCTTAAAATGATGTTTTGCTGGAAAGTCACTATAAACAAAATAGATTTGAAATTTAATTTGTATGTGTTATTTTGTAATATTGATCACACTTACAGTATATGATACATGTGCATAAACAGCATTGAAATGACTGAATTCCAAATTTTCTTATGTCATATAGTAATTGACATTTATCTTTGAAATACATAGTCAGGCCATTATGGTACAGTAGGTGACCGCGATATTGTGTCAATCTCGCTCCCTTTCTCGGCAAGATTGACCACCTACAAGCCCCATCGCGGGAGCCAGCACCCAGCTGGCTTGCCGCGATGGAGACAAAGCCGTCATAGAAGCGATGGGGATCCGACTTGGATTCCCGCCAAATCTACATGCGGCATTTGGTATGAATCATGAGGGGGAACTCCACCCAAAAATGTTAAATAACAATCCGGCATGGGTTCCCCCCCAGGAGGCATACCAGGCCCTTAGGTCTGCTATGGATTGTAAGGAGAACCCCCCCTACGCCAAAAAAAAACGGCGTGGGGGTTCCCCCACAATCCATACCAGACCCGTATCCAAAGCACGCCGCCCGGATACCTAAGACAGATATTTGCACCCACTTCCGGGCATAGACCCCTGCATTATCTTCCACAGTCAACGCCACGTCCGGCACCCCCCGCTGTCTTCTGGGAGACACAGGGGAGCACTGTCATTGCGCAACGCAAGCCGCACATGCGCAGTAGGGAACCAAGAAGTGAAGCTGTAAGGCTTCGCTTCCTGATTCCCTTACCAAAGATGGCAGCGGCAGCATCCGAGGACCAAGGGACGGCTCGGCCTTGGGTGCCGACATCTCGGGGCACTGGACTGGCAAGTGTCATTATTTTAAAAGTCAGCAGCTGCAGTATTTCTAGCTGCTGATTTAAAAAATAAAAATTGGCGGACCTCCGTTTTGAAGAGGAAGTAAACCCTCTCGTCCAAAAAAATAAAATGACAACCTGCAAGACAAAGGGGCATAATGAGCTAGTATGCTTAGCATACTAGCTTATTATGAATTACTTACTTCAGATCGAAGCCCCCGCAGCGGCCCTCGTTCTCCTCCTCCGACGCTGCCATGATACCCGGAGTGACTTCCGGGTATCGCTGCTTCGGCGCTGTGACTAGCCAGAGCAGCGATGAAGTCACTCCCGTGCATGCATTTGGGTGCCGCCACTAACGGCATAATTGCCTGTGCCCGATGTCATGATTGCCTGTGCCCGATGTCTATGACGCATGCACCATAGACATCGGTGCCACTATTTTTTGCAAATATCTCCTAAACCTTTTAGGTTTGGGAGATATTTTTTGCACCCACAGGTAAGCCTTAAACCACTTTAAGTACAAGGTCTAGCTGAAGGATTTAAGCTTACCTAACATACCTATACGTTTTTTGTCTGGTATCACAAAGTATTATTAAACACCAAGAATGTTTCTTTTTAATTTGTTCTGGAGTATTGGGTCAAAAAGGGGGTCCGTATTCTGAAAAACTTCTGGTCTTGGGTTTATGCTTTACAGAGTCAAGCATATACAAGAACATTTGAGTTTAAGACATTCTACTGCAAGTCGAATGCTCTTGGATATGCTTGACTCTGTAAAACATAGATAAACCCAAGACCAGAGGTTTTTAAGGTCTTCTACGTTAGGTGCAGGTGGCTTTATCCAATTAATACATTTTTCTGTTAGAATGCAGAGATGTTGGATGCTTGTTAGTCTAGGAAAAGCTTTCTCAGCATCATTAATAATGTGAAATAAGGCTTTGGAAAGAGTGACCTTTCTTCCACAACCAGTGCCATGAAATTGATTATATGAGTATATGAGAGCAGAGCCGTAGTAGATGATCTAAACTGCCTGTATGCATTTAGAACTTTTAGTAAGATTTTACTGGTAATAATTGATTTCACTCTTCTTTACTCAATTAACTTTTTGGTACATTTTTCTGTCCATTTAGTAATAAAGTCAGACTTGGGAAAATATGTTTTAAAATGGACACAAATCTATATATTTTTTAATTAATTGAGTTTGGGTTGTTTGCTTTCAATTTTGTCACGGTCTTCTGGCCTATCAAAACAGTAGAAGAATTGTCTACCCAAGAAAACAGCTCTTCATTTCATCTCATGTCTTATGCCCTGTACACACGAGCGGAATTCCTGTCGGAAAAAAGTTTTTTTTGGCGGAATTCCGCTCAAACTTGGCTTGCATACACACGGTCACACAAAAGTTCTCTGAACTTTCAAGGGTTAAGAACGCAGTGACATAAAACACTACGATGAGATGAGAAAAATAAGTTCAATGCTTCTGAGCATGCATCAAATTGTTTCCGAGCATGCATGTTTTTTGCGCATCGGAAAAGCATACAGGCGATTGGATTTCCCTATAGAAATTTGTTTTTCGTCGGGAAAATGGAGAACCTCATCTCAATCTTTTTATGGTGGGAATTCCGACAGAAAAGTCCGATGGAGCATACACATGGTCGGAAATTCCCAGACCAAAAGCTCCCATCTGACTTTTTCTGCCGGGAATTACCGCCAGCAAAAGATTGAGATGAAGTTCTCAATTTTCCCGACGGAAAAAAAATCAGTACGGGGCTTTAGAAAATAAGTTCAGCAACATTCCAACTGGATGCCTCGGATTTTTTTTTTTACTTGAAAGATTTTTATTGAAATAACAATAGAAAAACAAGGGAGTACAGTACAACATGACAATGCACATCATAAAAACTTGTACAAAGATAACAAAGACAATCAAAATGATTGGACAAGTAAATAACATAGAACATAAACCGTAGCAACAGATCTGGATAATAAGGAAGATAACACATCCTACAACTCTATACCCAAGATAAGAGTGATAAAATAAAAGAAAGTTAAGAATAAGAAAAGCAAGAGGAGCAGAATAAAAAGAGAGAAAAAAAATATAAAAGGTCAAAATTAAATATATAAAGAGAAAAATACATAAAGGGATAAAAATCAGTACAGTTCCATTCAAACAAAATATATACCATAAAAAAATATAAGAAATTCAGGTCAGTCTTGGAAACGCAATAACCACCATGGATTCCACTTAGCATCATAGATCGGGACAGTATCATGAAGTTTATGGATTTATTAGCATCAAACCAAGGTTTATTATTAACCATTAACACTGGCTTATATACAAACCTTACAAATTTTGTATTGTAAGCAATACCTTTATTAAAAATAAAAATATCCCAGGTGGGGTAGAAATCTGGGGGCCCTTTATTATATTATATTTATTATTTTTATTATAATATTATTACTTCCAGATTCCTATAAGTCCCCCACACAACTTCCCACATCCTCTAGAAAAGGTGCCTTGCAAGGTGAGGAAAGCCTTAACAGCCCTACCTTACATGGTATCTCCTGACATTGGAAGGCATGTGGCCTTATATGTTTGCAGCCCTGCTTCTCCTGGACATGCAGGTTGCATGCTTGGATAACAGCCTTTTTGGAACTCTAATGCTACGTACACACGATCATTTTTCGGCTTGTAAAAAACAAAAATTTTCAGCCTCTAGAAAAAAACAACATTTTTTCCAACTTCATCATTAAAACGACAACACGTACAACGGCATGCTTACTCCATTACGAATGGTAGTTTTACCAGAACGAGCGCTCCCATCCCATAACTTGCTTCTGAGCATGCACTGGTTTTTAACGTCGCTGTAGCCCACACGCGATCATTTTTTTACAACCCGAAAAACGACAACGTTTAAAACATTGTTAAAAAATGCAGCATGTTCGAATTTTTTTTTTTGTCGTTTTTCGGGACGGGAAAAATTATGTGAAGCCCACACACGATCATTTTAAATGACATTTTTTACAAAAAAGTTGTTTTTTACATGCCGTAAAATTATCGCGTGTACACGCGGCATAAGGAGAATGCCACAGCCATTTGATTCTATTTTTTTTTTATGAGACAGTGCATATTTAAATAAAATAGAAAATCCAGGCATGCAGCTTAATTGGCCTGGACAAAGAAGTCGAGTGCGCGCCCCCCTTTCTCTACCATTCCAGGCTACATGCCTTTTTAGTTCAAAATTTTTATTAAAGTTTAAAATGAGAACAGCAATGAAGTAGTCAAAAGACAAGGTGCTTGCAGATAGAATAAAACAAACATTACAGCCTGGCACCTAAGCCCAGCTCATGTAAACCTTACACAACAGTGATCTTTAACATAGAGCAGTAAGTCTAACAAGTTGTGTCCCCCACACCCGGACCCAGGTACAGACCCAGCAACCAAGCCATGCGAAAGTATATCTTACCACAATGGGAGAGGCCCACATACCCCCACTCCCCCGGAAGCCCCAACGGGAACAAGCTGCATCCCAGGAGACGGGGCCGCCCGAACCCCCCCCTCCCACGTGGCCGCCAGCTCCCCACCCGAGCCCACACAGAAGGGGACCACCTCCCCTTCCTGTTGATCCTTCCTAGCAAACAAGTGTAAGGAAATGCAAAGAAAATCCTCCGTGACAGAGGGTCACCTCAGGTATGCCAAGATAGGCGAGGGAAAGGAGAGAAAGTAAAGGGGAAGATGTGTGAGATTAGAAGAGAAATACTGACACCAGCTATCCATGTGGGGAATCGACAGACACATCTCCCAATTGTATCCCAGGTATGAGAGAGATATTACTGTAAGAGGCCCATGGTTCCCAAATGTTGTTGAATCTCTCCGTTCTATCATTGAGTTTAGCTACTAGTTGTTCCTGTACCATGATCCAGGAGACTTTCCTCCTGAACCCTTGAAAGGATGCGGTAGGTTTCTTCCAGGCTTTAGCAATGGTCAATTTAGCACCTAGCAGTAAGAAGAACGCCAGTGCCTGTGAGTGTTTGGATAGGTTCGGGATACGATGGTTAAGTAGTGCTACATTAGGATGAGGGCCTATCGATATCCCTAACACCGAACCCATAGTACGGAACACCTTCCGCCAAAACGGTCTTATGCGAGGACAGGTCCACCAAACGTGCAGCATGGTGCCTTCAAGTTCACAGCCTCTAAAGCAGACTGGCGAGGTTCCCGGGTACATTTTTGCCAGCCTGGAAGGAACATAGTACCATCTCAACAGTACTTTAAGGCTAGCCTCGATGAGGGAGACATTGAGTATACCTTTATATGCTCTATTAGAAGCACCGAACCACACTTCAGGATCCCACAAGCCGCCCACGTCTTCCTCCCAGGCTCGAGCATAGGTCGGCTTATCCGTCTTTGTCATCAATGCAGTATAGATCAACGATATTCCTCCCCTCTGATCCACCGCGTCCGCACACCACTGTTCATAGGGGGTAATGGAGGGGGGCAGAGGTTTGTTGGTCCAGATGGAGTGCAGAAAGTGTGAGATTTGAGAGAACCTAAAAAGCTCTGTGTCCGGCATGTCTAGTGTCTTCCTGCAGTGTGAGAGGGAGAGAGGACCTACTCGATTGAGAAAGTGCCCGATCCGATAAAGACCCTTATCTGTCCACCATTTAAAGGCAACAATATCCAATCCCGGGGGAAACTCCTTATTATGAAACAAATGCCTCAAAGACCTCCATGGCGATATCAGGGTTTGTCTGTCATAAAGCTTGGAACAAAAAGTCACAGAATGCGAGAGAGTTGGGGCCATTATGGCCGGTCTGCATTTAGGATCGCAACCCAAAAGGTAATCAACGGTGTGTAACGGGACTGCCTGTCTTTCCATAAGTAACCAATCCGGTTTAGGGCCCCTGGAAAAGGCTATCGATATTTGAGCTAATTGAGCAGCCTGATAGTAGTTCCACAGGCTCGGGAGGCCTAAACCACCCTGCGATCTTAGTCGAGCCAGTACACTTAAGGGACACCTGTACCCCTTCTTACCCCAAACAAAGCGAACTATCCCTGACTGTAACCTACAGAGGACTTTTTTCGGGACTGGTATTGGGAGAGAACGAAATAAGTATAAAAGGCGTGGAAGGATGGTCATTTTGACCGCGTGTATCCTGCCCAACCAGGATAATCCTGCCCTGGACCACCTTTCCATGTCACCCTGGCACTTAAGGATCATAGGGGGATAATTAGTTTTGAAGAGGTTGTAGATATCAGGTGTCAGTTTGACACCCAAATAAGGGATGTGTGAGGGAGCCCACGAAAATGCAAATTTATTGGTAAGTGGGGCAAGAAGGTCCGGAGGAACCGATATATTCAACGCGATCGATTTGTCCATGTTAACCTGTAGACCAGAAGTTTCACTGAAGACCCGCAGCGTCTTGAGGATTACGGGCGTGGAAGTCAAGGGGGAGGTTACAAAAAGGAGGAGGTCGTCCGCATACAGGGCGCATTTATGTTCCTGTGACCCGCAAGTTACCCCTTTAATATCGGGGTTCGATCGTAGCGCCACTGCCAGTGTCTCTATAGCTACCGCAAACAGGAGGGGGGATAGTGGGCATCCCTGTCTGGTTCCCCGGCCTATAGAAAAGGAGTCTGAAAATCTGCCCAGCAGGCGAATCTGCGCAGTGGGGCATGAGTAGAGGGAATTGATGAGATTAAGAAAGTGAGGGCCGAAGCCCCATCTTCCCAGGACATCAGACAGGTATGCCCAGTCTATAGAGTCGAAAGCTTTATGTAAGTCTATGGAAAGTAAGAAACCTTTTTGTGGGGACCCCCCGTCCCATCCTGACTTGAGCAGGGAAACAATGTCAATAGCGCGCCGGATCTGGTGGCTACATGCCTTTTAAACACTGGTGAATACTTTACAAGAGAGGACAGTCAAGGCACTTTGCACCAGTGTTGAGGGATAAGAGATCTCCCCCACACCTGGTCCCCAAGAGAAAGTGAGGGTTTGTGGGGAAAGACTTAAAAAAAACCTTCCTTTTATATTGAAATAATAATAATAAAAGAGCCCCAAGATATCTGCCAATCAGGGAAGTAAGTGCAGGGTGCATTGGTAACCATTTCCCGCTCCCACTCTTACAAGAAATTAAAAGTAAATAAAGACACTCATCACTGTGAAAAAGTCCAGTGCTGCAGATCCATCATCAGTCAAAATGGCTCAGCACCTGACTATTGCCTTGTTTCCACTGCACGGAACGGTTCGGGTCAGTAAATTTGGAGCGGTTAGGATGGGACCGGTCTATTCTCGTGAGCGTTTCCACTGCAAATCGGACCGTCAGGGACCATTCAGGTTTTAGAAAAAATTCCTAGCGCGTCCACCATTCAGTGAGATGTATTTGTAGGTCCGCCCTAATGGAACCGTTCCACTTTCTCTGGACCCACATTAGAAGCAGGACCCTTGCTGGCGCGGTACGGTTTGCTTTTATGGCACACTTTCATAATGGAAACACCCAAAATAGCGAACCGTACCGAACCGATCCGCTCAGTGGAAACGAGGCATATGTTTCCCTACCTCAATAATGACCTAAGGCACAAAGACACAAACAACAGTGTCAAGAATACTGGGTGACATAATTTACCAAATATGGTCATGACATAATGTGGCCAATTCATTTGCCTTTGTTTACATTGTCTTTGTCTACATTTTAGCATTGTGGGTTTTGACTGGCTTAAAATGACCAGTTTGGTGAATAAGTGAATACGTGGGTTTTTTCCACTTCGTTAAGACTTCAGTAATGAGATCTTTCTTTCAAAGCTCCTTGCTTTGTTCCCAGTCATTTTGAATCCAACATTTTAATGTACAGGGTTTGTCGCTTGCTCTCACTTCTACAGCTGTATTCTTCGTAACTTAAAATAGATAAAATCCTGCAGGTGTAGACATGGTGACTAAAAGCAAAGGTTTCACCTCCGGAGGCTCTGAGATACATTAGAAACCATTATTCAAGTAATTCAGCTCTCCAACTTCTCCTAAAAAAAAGCAGAAATTCAGCTTGAGGGTTGACCTTTCAAATGAAGTCACTTTACATTTTCTTAAAAAGTCAGAAACTTGGTAATTATTTAAGAGGATTAAAGCAGAACTCCAGACAAAAATGACATAATTGAATAGGCCATTAAAGGATAAAATAATAATATTAATAAAAATGTTTTTTTACTTCTACTGCAATATTCACCTTTATTTAAGGAGAATTCCACCACAGTACTTTTTCTGATGGTTGATCTCCTCAATCTGATAACCAGCCATTATATCCTTTTCCATGGAGCCCAGTGCACCCCGGACCCAACCCAGCTTATCACAGAATAATGAAAGGAGAAGTAGCATAGTGGTGAGCTCATTTCTCTGTAACTCTGCACTGCAGTGATGTATTAATGAATACAGAGCTGCACTCATTTGTGTCTTTGATATCTGCTTAGAGTTCAGCTTAAATTTTAGACTGACTAATTCAATTGAAATTACTTTAAAATGCAGCATTATTTCATCGATTTTCATTATCTGTGTTTCCCCCCCTAAAGATTGGCACAGTTTGGAATGATCCAACAATTAAAACAAATTCTGAGCAAGAAACATGCACTATATTTTTCAAAGTATTGGGACACCTGCCTTGACACGCACGTGAACTTTAATGCCATCCCAGTCTTAGTCTGTAGAGTTTAATATTGAGTTGGCCCACCCTTTGCAGCTATAACAGCTTCAACTCTTCTGGGAAGGTTTTCCACAAGCTTTAGGAGTGTGTCTAGGAGGTTAGCGCATTTGTGAGGTCAGGCACTGATGTGGACAAGAAGGCCTGGCTCACAGTCTCCACTCTAAACAATCCCAAAGGTGTTCTATTGGGTTGAGTTCAGGACTCTGTGCAGGACAGTCAAGTTCCCCAACCCCAAACTTGCTTATCCATGTCTTTATGGACCTTGCTTTGTGCACTGGTTCAAATCTTTTAGTGGAGGGGGATTATAGTTTGGGTTTTTTCAGGGGTTGGGCTTGGCCCCTTAGTTCTAGTGCAGGGAACTCTTAACCCCTTCCATACAGGGCATTTTCACCCCCTTCCTGCCCAGACCAATTTTTAGTTTTCAGCGCTGTTGCACTTTGAATGACAATTGCGCGGTCAGGCAATACTGTACCCAAATTAAATCATTATGTTTTTTTCCCCACACAAATAGAGCTTTCGTTTGGTGGTATTTGATCATCTCTGCGGTTTTAATTTTTTGCGCTATAAACAAAAGAAGAGCGACAATTTAAAAAAAAACACAATATTTTTTCCTTTTTATTTAATACATCTCACAATATTTTTTTAAAAAAAAACTTTTTTTCCCCTCAGTTTAGACCGATACGTATTTTACGTATTTTTGGTAAAAAAAAACCGCAATAATCGTATATTGATTGGTTTGCGCAAAAGTTATAGCGTCTACAAAATAGGTGATAGATTTATGGCATTTTTTTTTTTTTTTTTTTACTAGTAATGGCGGGGATCTGCATTTTTTTTTTGTGACCGTGACGTTGCGGCGGACATATCGGACACTTTTGACACGTTTTTGGGACCGTTCACATTTACACAGCGATTATTGCTATAAAACTGCACTAATTACTGTGTAAATGTGACTGGCAGGGAAGGGGTTAACACTAGGGGGCGCTGAAGGGGTTAAAATGTGTCCTAAAGTATGTTCTAACTGTAGGGGGAGGGGGACTCACAGGGGGAGGAGATCGATGTGTGTTCCTCTGTACTGGGAACACACATCAGTCTCCTCACCGCTGACAGGAGGTGGATCTGTGTGTTTACACACACAGATCCACACTCCTGCCGTGATTTCCGGAAATCGCGGGTGCCCGGCGGCAATCACGGCCGTCGGGCACGCGCGCGGGATCGCGGGTGGTGCCGCGGGCGCACGCGCGCACGCCCTAGAACGCCGTGAAGACAGGACGTTGTGCAATGTCCTGTCTCATCGGCAAGGGGATCACCATGACGTGATTCCCCTATAGGCCGGTATGGAAGTGGTTAAGGAGTCAGCATGCAAAAATATTTTAGACAATTGTATGCTCCCAACTTTGTGGGAACAGTTTGGGGATGGCCCCTTCCTGTTCCAACATGACTGCACACCAGTGCACATAGCAAGGTCCATAAAGACATGGATGAGTGAGTTTGGGGTGGAGTTTGGGTTGGTCTAGCAGCGTGGAAGAGCAGAGGATTCTCTGTCCCCTAGGCCTAAATAAGCAGTTTAACTTTGCAGTGTGGGTGCAGCTCAACTGCAAGTGATCATTTTTTTTTTTTTTTTCAACGAAGGCAGACTAATGCTCTAGGTAGGCTCTCCGAAATTATCCTCCACACCCCTCAAAATGTTTAGGTGCCAGCCCAGCTCATCTAACTGCATGCAGTGTAAAATTCAAATAACCAGATGACTACACTCTGAAAAATCCCCCAACTTTATTGTAAAGGTAAAAGCATTTCATTAAAGCACCATGTCGCCGTGGAGGCACACCAAAGTCTACACGTTTAACGCTAGCTCAGCACTTACTGCAATAACACGAAACGTGCAGACTCGCCTGTGTCCCCACTGTGTCATGGTGCTTTAATGTAATGCTTTTACCTTTACAATGAAGTTGGGTGGTTTTTCAGAGTGCAGCCATGCATATCTTTTTACACTGCATTAAGTTTCCCAGAATTGAAATATTTATATATATTTTTTCATCTAACAGCATTTTTTTTTTAATAGCAAAATATACTCCAGCAGCTAAAATCACTTATATATTATTACCTGGATATTGTAAACTTTCCTTAATCTATTCCAAAGACTTACATTTTACTTTTTTAAGCCAAATGCTGTAACTTTGTCAGACACACATTTGCAGATTTTTTTTTTATATTAAACACAATCAGAAGTGCTATTGCTAACAATATTTACAATGCTTAAAAGAGCTTTAGGGGCAAATGTATGGATATCAGAGATAAGGTATGAATGATAGAGTATATGCATAAATCCAGAGGTGACTGGGGGGGGGGGGGGTAGCCTTCAGAATAACTAGATAAATGCAGCTACGTCCCTCTGAAGCATCTTATCTTACCTTGTGCTTCTGTTGTATTATAATGTGGGTTTTATAGACAAGTAAATAAGACTTGTCTATCAAAAAAAAATTGCTGGCAATTTGTCGGGACAATGGCTGGTGTTGGCACTTCAATCATCACAGCACCGTGGTTGTGTGGTGTCAGGATGATTAAAGCACATTATTTCTATTATTAAATTGTAATATAAAATGTAATAGTTCAACTCACTGTAATGCAAAATCAGTGGGAGCCCTGAGTGTGTCACTTGCCACCGTCACCTGCCACCAGATGGGGAATGTCACTTGCTACGTCGCCTGTTATCAGACGCAGATTGTCACTTGCCAGTGTCCAGTGACAGTGGTCCTGTTGTTCCAGAGTGAGGGCGGGCGTTGAGTGATAGTGGTGTCTCCAGCTTTCATATTTAGAAGAACACATGGGGGGACAGGGACAAAAGTAGGGGGCAACTATAAACCACAAATATATATATATATATATATATATATATATATATACTCATACACAGATATAAATACAGAGGCCCCGATTCACAAAGAAGTTACATTGGCGTATCTCTGGATACGCCGCTGTAATTTTAAATGTGCGCCGTCGCATCTTTGCGCCTATTCACAAAGCGAGATACGCCGAAAAACATGGCTTTAGTCGTCAATTCGGCGTTCCCATGTTAAATATGCAAATGACCAAGATACGCCGATTTATGAACGTAGATGCGCTTCATATAAGCGCTTTGCGTAAGGCTTACATCTGGCGTAAAGTTACCCCTGCTATATGAGGCGCAGATAATGCAAACATATGGGCCATCAAATTTTACGTCATTTACGCCGTTTATGTAGTACATGAATAGGGCTGGGAGTAGGTTACGTTCACTCGTTGCATTGCGCGCCTACATCACCTAGGCATTCAATCCGACGTGCTTCTGAACATGCGCACTGGGATACGTCCATGGGCGGCACATGCACCGTTCGTTACATAATTTGCATGGGGTCACGGTTAATTTTAATAAAACACGCCCACTGCCTAGCTAGTTTGAATTACGCGGACTTACGTCGGCACATTTACACTACGCCGCCGTAACTTAGGGAGCAAGTGCTTTGTGAATACAGCACTTGCCCCTCTAAGTTGCAGCGGCGTAAAGAAGATACGCTACGCCGCTCTAAAGATACGCCCGGGCCACAGTGTCTTGAAAAGTATTGGTGGTGGGGAGGACAGGGTGGATGCAGCCAGGTGGAGGGGAGGACAGGGTGGATGCAGCCAGGTGGAGGGGAGGACAGGGTGGATGCAGCCAGGTGGAGGGGAGGACAGGGTGGATGCCACCAGGTGGAGGGGAGGACAGGGTGGATGCAGACGGGTGGAGGGGAGGCAGGGTGGATGCAGCCAGATGTAGGGGAGGACAGAGTGGATGCAGCCAGGTGGAGGGGAGGACAGGGTGAAAGCAGCCAGGTGGAGGTGAGGACAGGTTGGGAGCAACCAGGTGGAGGGGAGGACAGAGTGGATGCAACCAGGTTAAGGCGAGGACAGGGTGGGAGCAAGCAGGTGGAGGGGAGGACAAAGTGGATGCAGCCAGGTGGAGGGGAGGACAGGGTGGGTGCACCCAGTGATAAGGTCCTGTACCTTTATGGAAGCCTGCATCCCCGCCTCCTTATCCCCCCACCTGGAGGTAAGTTCTTACCTTGGGGGATATATAGTAGAATCACTGGCACTTTCTCTCTGGTTCCCTCCAACCAACAGTCTCATGGTCCCCCTTTTCACAAGGTCCTCTCTCCCCTCTCCTCTTCCCCCTCCCACTCGACATGTTGGGGGCTGCAGTGCACTCTGAGGGAATCATCCTGTGCCTGCTGGTATCCAGGACTACATGTCCTATAATCCTCTCTTGTCAGTTTCCCAGCCATTGGCCATGAATGTAGCCAAAAGGAGTGAGCATTGCCGGGTGAATGAGAGCTGCTCTGCTCAAGGAGGAGAAGGAGGGGTGGAAATCCCCACACAGCTGTGGCACTGCCTGTGCCTCTTCACAGAGCCTGTCAGTCTAGGTGCCTCTGACCTGTGTTTGTTTGGTTGCAGCAACGGCTGATGGGGGTCGGCACCAGCACAGCCTGGTCACTATTTTCTCATGGAGGCAATTGACCCATTGCCCCTTTGGATCCACCCCTGTCTCCAACAGTGGCATATAAATGTTAGATCCTGGTGGCAAGCTGCAGAGAGGAGTGCTTTTATCTGTGTATGAGCGATGAGCTCATTGTAGTGGGCCAACAATCCCCCTGCTGAGCTAAAGCTAGGCTAACAGGAAAGACCATGTTTCCTGCTGTTCGGGGAACTTTAGTTCTGAGACAGCAATGACATGTTGGACCACTGCAGAGAAACCAATGCTCATGCACATAGCAATTGTTCTGTCTTCAGCCTGCTGCTTAGATATAAGGTTTTTCATGCTGCTTTTGTATTTTTGCTTGATATGATTGAGCAAAGGAAATAAGAAGAATTATACCTCATTCACTAAGTTAGGGGTAAAATCCTTTGCAAATTTAACAGAATAATTGCTTAATTAAATCAACCCCAGTGTTTGTCTGCAACCTCTAGTTATTTATGGCATTTATCATAAAATTACAACAGGGCTTTAAAGTGGTTGATGTCTATGACGCATGTGCCGTATATAATGGTGCAGACGGTCTTTAGAAATGGCAATCGTGCTGTTTCTAGAGGTCATGACGTGACTGCCGGCTCCCGCGTGCATGCGCGGGAGTGACATCCTCACGGCTCCGACCAATCACAGCGCCGGAGCCGCTATACCTGTGACGGACGGTGCTGTGACAGGCACTGCATCGGGGGCTTCGATCCTAGGTACGTATTACATAATGAGCTAGTATACTATGCATACTAGCTTATTATGCCTTTGTCTTGCAGGTGTTATTCCTATTTTATTTTTCAAAAGTGGGTTTACAACCACTTTAAATATAGATTCTAAGACATTATAACACAAATTCAGACCACCGAATGTTATTATCCTAGAGAAATAAAAAAAAGTGTGTTTTTTAAATCTGTTGAATATTAGAACGTGTCCTTGTGATATTTTAAATTAAGTTAAGGAAATACAGTATGGGCCAGATTCAGATAGAATTAGATTATCGTAGCGTTTCCCAAATACACTACGCCGCCGTATTTTACCTGGCTCTACGTGGAATCCAGGTAGATTTTGTCCAGTAAACGACGGCGGCGTAGTGTATTTCTCCCGGCGCAATCCATATACGCGATTAGGGGGCGTGAAGCATTTAAAATAGGCGCGTTCCCGCGGCAATCGAACTGCGCATGCTCCGTTCCCAAATTTCCCGCCGTGCATTGCGCGAATTCACGTCGTTACGTCATTTTTTCTTGAGTAGCGTCGTTTACGGACATTCCTATTCCCGAACGAGTTACGTAAAAAAAAATATATATATTTTAAATTTGATGCGGGAACGACGGCCATACTTAACATGGGTTACGCACTGTTAGACCAGCAAAAAGCTGGTCTAACAGTACGTAGAGAAAAATTGACGTAAGCGATTGCGAAGACCGCTCGTATCTTCGTGGATCGCCGTAAAAACTCATTTGCATATCCCGACGCATGAAAACGACGCAAACTCCTCCCAGCGGCCGCAAAAATATCGCAGCGTAGATCCGAAGTCTTACGAAGACGTAAGCCTCTCGGATCGAAGCCCGAAGCCGCCATATCATGGTTTGAGGATTCAAACTAGTGATACGGCACGCAAAATTTGAAATTACTCCTGTCTAACACCAGTTAGACAGGCGTAATTGCTCTGTGAATCTGGGCCTATGTGTTTTGAATGTGAGGGACACCATGGTTCAAGGTACAGGAGTTTTTATTAAACAAAACAATCAGTGTTCACTGATCAAGGGTGGTGATCATAATCTGGGACATGATGTGCTGTGTTCTCATATGCTTCACAGCCACCACTGCTGTTAGTAGCAGAACTCTTTTTCACATTCAAGACATAAATTACGTAATGTAAGTTACTTTACAAAACTCTGGTTTGACACATCTTCATTATGCATTCCAGTTCTGGTCACTGATCCTCAGGAAGGATATTCTTGCACTGGAGAGAGTCCAGAGAAGGACGACAAAGATAATGAGGAGGCTGTAGGACTACAAATATTAAACATATTCTCCCTGGAGAAGAGACGCTTAAGGGGATATGATCGCACTATACAAATCTTTAAATGGTGACTCTAGTAGTGGGAGGAAACTATTTATTTTTCTCTAAAATAAGACATGTGGCCACCATGTGGCCACCAGTGGCGGTGCGTCCATAGAGGGCGCAGGAGCACCTCCCCCTATCTCCTGCACTGCTCTTTCACCAATAGATAGATTCATGCATTGCATGAATCTATCTTTTGTCACCGCTAGCCACCTATTTAGGTGTCTGGCCCATTTTCGGGCACCGGGCATCTGAAGTACAGCGGTGGGGATGTTTTAGAAAATGCCTGATTAGCGCCGGCTCTAATAGGCGTCCTGATTAGAGCCTTAGGCTCTCATAAGCTTCCAAATTGGTAAACGGCGGGTGCAATGTGGAGGCTACACATTGCCGGACTTTCCAAGAAAAAAAGCCAGTCTGACTTTTTTTCTCGGAAAGTCCAACCGTGTGTACGAGGCATTAGAAAATCAAATCGCTTCCCTAACACTGGCACGCCTCTCAGCCAATCAGGTGCACCAGGTCTGGTTACCTGTCACCTGATTGGCTGAAGTGACAGGTGCTATGATTGGACACTAGGGATGAGCCGAACATACCCGTGTTTGGTTTGCACCAGAACGTTCGAACAGACCGCAGGTTCGCACGAACATTTAGAACCCCATTGAAGTCTATGGGACTCGAACGTTCGAATTTAAAAACGATCATTTTAAAGACCAATATTGAATTTAATGTTGGAAAACGTCTTTCAGAACCCGGGTCTTGCCCCAGGGAACATGTATTAATGGAAAAAAAAGTTTTAAAAACGGTAGTTTTTTCTGGAGAATCGATTTTAATGATGCTTAAAGTGAAAAAAAAATATGAAAAATCCCTTTAAATATCGTACCTGCTGGGTGTCTATAGTAGTGGCATGTGTTTATAAATGTCCCTGCACAACATGAGATTACTCTCAGAAAAAAGTAATTTAATACTGCTTGCGGCTTTAATGTAATGTTTGGTCCCTGCAATATGGATACACATCATTGAAAAAAATATCATGAGTTTCCCCGCCACCACTCCACCCAGGTCATTACAAGACCCAGTGCCGATCCTGACCTCCCTGGGGCCCTAAGCAAAATGACATGGCACATTAAAAATGAGAAGCGGGGGGCGCTGACGACAGTGACATGCGACATGCGACAGCTAATGCGTTTAGGTGCTATCAAACGGCAAACCTGCAGTTACACCAACTGCGTTTAGGTGCTATTAAACAGCAAACGTGCAGTAACAGCTAATGCGTTTAGGTGCTATTAAACAGCACACGTGCAGTAACAGCTAATGTGTTTAGGTGCTATTAAACAGCAAACATGCAGTTACACAACTGTGTTTAGGTGCTATTAAACAGCAAACATGCAGTAACAGCTAATGCGTTTAGGTGATATTAAACAGCACAGGTGCATTAACAGCTAATGCGTTTAGGTGCTATTAAACAGCAAACATGCAGTAACAGCTAATGCGTTTAGGTGCTATTAAACAGCACACGCGCAATTACAGCAAATGTGTTTAGGTGCTATTAAACAGCACACGTGCACTAACAGCAATTGCGTTTATGGGCAAAAACACAGCAAATGTACAGTAAGAGCGACTGCATTTATGGGCTAAAAAACAGCACACGTGCAGTAAGAGCGACTGCCTTTATGTGCAATTAAATAGCCCACGTGCATTAACATCTAATGTGTGTCTGTGCAAATAAATAGCACACGTCCACTAACACTGAGTACTATGTTTAGGTGTAAACTTAACACTATGCAGGCAATACAACACACTAGAGCACTGCATCTAGCACAATCTACTGCCTAACAATAGGAATAGCTGATCTAGCTAAGCTATACAGTGTATAAATATATGTACAACTCCTAGGGATGTATATCTATTCTCTACACACTGTAAATTTAACTAAACTGACTAGCCTTCCTGCTCTATCTATCTATCTGGTAGAAAAGACACTGTAGATTCAGGTAGAAATGCCTATCTATAGGCATGCCTAGCGTCTGGCTTTTAAACTAGGCCGTCACAACTTTTTCAGGCAAGTGCTTTATTCCCAAAGCACTCGCCTGTAAGGTTGAGGCGGCGTAGTGTAAAAGAGCCAGCCGAATTCAAATTTGGCGCATGCTCCAAATATTGACGTCAATTTGACGTGTAAACGACGTAAACGGCACTTACGCAAAACCCTATTCGCGAACGTTTTACGTAAACAACATAAACGACGGGAAAAAAAACGTTGGCACGCCGTCCATACTTAACATTGCATGTGCCACATATAGTAGGCATAACATTACGACGGTACTACGCTAACGCAGGCAGGCTGCCTTTTATAGTGTGGGGCGTGTACTAAACCACCTGAGCCATAATTGGCCAAAGCCACCCTGGCTTTGGCCAATTATTGTTCTTCGTTTTTTGCGCGTTGTGATTGGCCAAGCATGCAGGGTCATGGTGCATGCTTGACCAATCATCAGCGTGCAACGCCGCAGTGAATTATGGGTGGACGCGCGTCACTCGAATTTGGCGCGAACTACCCGCTTTGTTCGAAATTCGTCGAATGTACGAACAGACGATGTTCAAGTCGAAAACATACGTTCGTATCGAACATGGAGCTCATGCCTATTGGGTACCTATCAGGACATTAAGACATCAAGGACTCAGAGAGAGAGTGGAGGACAGCGCCGTGACCCGAGACAGGTAAGTGCCAGAAGGGGGGCACACTGGAAACATTTGATGGGGCACACTGGCAGCATTTGATGGAGCAAACTGGTGGCAACTGATGAAGCAATTAATGGGGCACACTGGTGGCAATTGATGGGGCACACTGGCAGCAATTGATGGGGCACACTGGCAGCAATTGATGGGGCACACTGATGGCAATTGAGGAGGCAAACTGGCGACAATTGATGGAGCATGCTGGCAGGAATTGATGGGGCACACTGACGGCAATTGATGGGGCACACTGGCAGCAATTAATGGGGAAAACTGGCGGAAATTGATGGGGCACACTAGTGGGAATTGATGGGGCACACTGGCGGGAATTGATGGGGCACATTGGCAGCAATTGATGGTTACAGTATACAGTAGCTGAGTTTGATGGCACACAATAAGTGAGCACCAGCCGCCACTGGTGGCCACACAATAAAATCGAATGGAAATATATTAAATCATAAACTGAGTAAGGGTTCTTTACTGTTAGAACGGTAAGGATATGGAGCTCCCTTCCACATTTGTTGGTTTTAGTAGAGAGTGTAGGGATATTGAATATGGTAACTACACAGACACTCACACAAGCACACTTTTAGGTTGAACTGGATTGACTTGTCTTTATTCAACCTTACCAACCATGTAACTATGTGACTATGTAATGAGGACTTACTTTAGCAAAATCTCCACATTTATTATCAGAAAATAAAGAACATATGTGATTTTTAAACAAACCATTTTGTAAATTGTGGTTATGAAAACTATACTTTGTATTGCTGTCTGCAGGCTCTATGGTTTTCTAAAACTGTCACATACAGGCATACCCCAGTTTTAAGTACACAATGAAGTTTATTTACTAAAGCTGGAAAGCGCAAAATCAGGCTCACTTCTGCATAGAAACCAATGAGCTTCTAACCCCAGCTTGTTCAATTAAGCCTGGTAATAAAACCTGGAAACTCATTGGTTTCTATGCAGAAGTGAGCCTGATTTTGCTCTTTACAGCTTTAGTAAATAAACCCCATTGTGTACTTAAAAGTGGGGTATGCCTGTATTCTAATATAATAGAGAAAAAGGTTGCAGAGCACTGAATCCCATATGTAGGTAGCACAAACAACAGTAGAAATTGAAAAAGGTTTTAAATAAGCAACTCTAGTGCACAGGGACGATGGGTAGACTGCTAAACCACTGACTGCTAAAGGCTTTATGCTCTATATAAAACAATTTCCCAGGACACACATTCTCTGTTAAGAACCTCAGTCTAATAGTCTTAAACCCTGATAAAGGGGGACTCTTCTTAAAGAACCCCCAGATAAATCTTTTTTTTTTTCAATAAGTATTTTGAATAATACACTTTAAAGTGGTTGTAAAAGCAGAGGTCCCTCTCTATCCAGCGATGTTCACGAGTGTCTCATCCTTCTGAGATTCTCCCTCCTTATTGGCTGAGACACAGCAGCGGTGCCATTGGCTGCCGATGCCGTCAATCAAAGCTAGCCAATCAGGGGAGAGAGGGGATGAGGCTGGGCTGGGGTTTCATGTCTGAATGGACGCAGGGAGCTGTGACTCGGGTCGGGTGCCCCATAGCAAACTGCTTGCTGTGGGGGCACTGAACAGGAGGGAGGGACCAGGAGCACAGAAGAGAAACTAGAGAAGAGGAGGATTTGGCTGCTCTGTTCAAATCCACTACAACAGAGCAGGTAAGTATAACTTTTTTTTATAGGAAAAAAACAGAGACCTTACAATCACTTATCTGGAGTGTAAAATAGCTCAGTACTCGCTTTCTCTTGTATTTTTTTTTTTAAGAAGCAATATAATATTGCTTTTTTACTATTATGACAACCAGAAGTGGTTTGTATACTGCATACAGAAGCGTTTCAGATGTATTTTTTTTCTACTTATGTAATTGGTTCACTGCTTTATCCAAAAATATCCACAGAAGTTAAACTCAAATACAGATATCCACTGAAATAGTAGTTTCATTATTGCTGAGATACTTGCAAGACTCCTGTATATGTATATACCTTTCAATTAACTACAATTTACCACTTCCAGATCCAGACCGCCCACTGTATGTGTGTGTATATATATATATATATATATATATATATAAAAATACGTCGGCACTTTAAAAGATGGATATCTGGGTTATGGCAGCAGCTTCTGCCATAGCCCATGTGTCCATCTTTTCAGCGGGCGGTCGGGTTTGCGATAATGGTGGTCTCTGTGGCGGATTCGCCTCAAGATCACCGTTATCGCTTACCGGAGTAGTCGGAATTGGCAGAGGAGATCGAGTCCTGTCTCCTGCATGGTATGGATACGAGAAAGGGCAAGATGGCCCCCACCCGTCTCCATACCATAGCAGGGCGGAAGTGACGTCAAAACGTTACTTCCACCCAAAGCTCTTAAAGGGTTATTTTTTTGGCAATTTTTCTAAAAGACCTGCCATGCTTTTTTCTATTACAAGGGATGTTTACATTCTTTGTAATAGGAATAAAAGTGAACCAACATTTAAAACAAAACTGTCAAAATCAATAAAATAAAGTAAAATAAATAAGTAAAAATTTAAAAAAAATAAGCGTCCCGCACCGATAAGCTTGCGCGCAGAAGCAAACTCATACGTAAGCAGCACCCACATATGAAAAGAGTGTCCAAACCACACATGTGAGGTATCTCCACGATCATTATAGCGACCGCAATAATTCTAACCCTAGAACTCCTCTGTAACTTAAAACATGCACCTAAAAGTTTGTCGCCATTCTACGAGCGGGCGCAATTTTGAAGCGTGACATGTTGGGTATCAAATTAAACGGCGTAACATTATCTTTCACAATATAAAAAAAATGGGCTGAATTTACTATTGTCTTATTTTTTAATTCAAAAAAGTATATTTTTTCCCAAAAGAGTGTGCTTGTAAGACCACTGCGCAAATACGGTGTGACATAAAGTATTGCAATGACCGCCATTTTATTCTCTATGGTATTAAAAAAATATATAATGTTTGGGGGTTCTAAGTAATTTTCTAGCAAAAAAAAAATTGTTTTTAACTTGTAAACACCGAGTCTGAAAAAGTTGCTCGGTCCTTAAATGGTTAAGGCAGAACCTGCCGTAACCAGTCGGGTTGAGAAAAGACAGGATTTCTTCAGAACAGAAGTAGATGAAAATCTACATTCAATAGAATTCACCTAGATGAGACGGGTATTATTTCCAATTTGTGGATTTCTCATTCAAGTTCGATTTTATATGCCACACATACCAAAACATATAGTTTACTTTTTGAGAAGCGTAACAAACCTGGTGTACAATAACATTACAACATGGACCTGGAAAGCTTTACTCAACCCATCGTGTATTCGTAAGCGTCTGTACAAATCTAAAACAAAAATGTGTGTGTGTGTGTATATATATATATATATATATATATATATATATATATATATATATATACACACACACACACACACATACTATATACAGTATATCGTCAATGTATTCACAGGTAAAAATGAATTCTGACAAATACTTTTAGAAATAACGTTTTTTATTTAGCTCACACTGTAATCAATTGTAAATATTAAATAACATAAGTTCCAATAACATTTTTTTTTTATTGTCAAGTTAAACTTTAAGCCTAAACTTAGCCATCCACTTTGTACTTATACCATTTTATCTATGGGATACACCTTCAAAGCACTAAGTCTGAAACAAAGATAGTTAAAGTTTAATGAACAAGGGATTTTTAACACCCGACTCAGAGCTATCTTATCATTTTAAATAAGCAGGAAAGTTCAACACAGTTCAACTAATATGAGTACTTTAATATTTTAGAAGTAAAGGGCCAGATTCAGATAGAATTAGACTATCGTAGAGTATCAGAAATACACTACGCCGCCGTTTTTTACCTGGCTCTACGTGGAATCCAGGTAGATTTTGTCCAGTAAACGACGGCGGCGTAGTGTATTTCTCCCGTCGCAATCCATCTGCGCGAGTAGGGGGCGTGAATCATTTAAAACAGGCGCGTTCCTGCGGCGATCGAACTGCGCATGCTCCGTTCGCAAATTTCCCGCCGTGCATTGCGCGAAATCACGTCGTTACGTCATTTTTTCTTGAGTAGCGTCAGTTACGGAGATTCCTATTCCCGAACGAGTTACGTAAAAAAAAAAAAAAAAATTGAAATTCGACGCGGGAACGACGGCCATACTTAACATACATAAAAAACATACATTTGAGCAATAAATTGTATTAAATTATCAACTGTATTAGTTGAAAATACTTAGATTACACTTATTTAATAAAAAATACCTTTTTCTTGACTCACATGGGTTTTTATATAAGTATTTTAAACCAGTATTAAAATAACCAAGACCCTTGAGTCATGCAACTTTTTTATTTTATTCCTTTCATCTTTCCTTGCGAGAAAAGTAAAAAATATCAGTAGCAGCCAGTTCGTTTCTTTGGTGTAAGTGGACAGTTTGTAATTAATGGACACATTTAACATATTTCTTGATCTAAATATATAATAAGCTCTTTTCTTTTTTTTCTTTCAATTTTAATATTTAATTACTGTAGAAAAAATAGGGAACTTGAAAGGGAATTAAACATCAGTAAAACTAAAGAACTGTTATAATTCATTAATTGTTAATATTCAAACTAATCTTCCCTATTAGTGAAATGCCTTATGTGAGTTTTCATTATTTGACCTTCAAGATTCATCTTAACATTGTCTTTTTAGAATTTTGTACAGCTCCAAGCCATTTATTTCATTTTTAACCAAGGGAAATCTTTTCTGTTCAGAGCTAAATTGTAAGGTTTGAAAATCTTTCATGAGTTTCACTGACTTTTTTAATGTTAACTTGTAACATTTATCTCTTTGAAAATGTATTGCAACAGCCATTTATAGGTTAACTCAATGTAGTAAATGTCCTTAAAGCTACTAGCCATCATTTAAAATACAATTTCTTTATGTTTAATTTTATATAATCATTACAGCAAAAAAAAAAAAATGTATGCCTCCATTTAAATATAGAAACACATCAAGCAAATGCAAAAACAGATAACTAGTTCCATAGACTAAAGGGATAAAAAGACCCAAGGGAGCCCTTGTTGCTTCCTACCCGTTAAATCACATACTTGGATTCTCCCTATCTAAATATCTGTATTAGGAGGTTTATAACATAGTAAAAACGTTTGACAGTGCAAGGAGCCTTTGTATAGACATATAAATGCAAAGACAAAAAATGAGGCAAGTGTTTGTGGGAGAAGGAACTCATGAATGAATCAGATTGTAGGAAACGAGGGATTGGTTGTGATCCTGCAACAGTGCTCCTGCAACAGTGCTCATTGGAGAAAGCCCTTTCATGTTTTATTGTTTTATTGGGATACAGCACCATACAAAATGCTGTTTCAGGTCGGTTTTCAGACACTATTTTTTGCGAAATAGCGCCTGCAAACCGCCCCACTGTGAAAGGGGTCTTAGCGTTACACTATCAAGCTAAGTGAGTGTATCTATCCAAAGCTCTTGTTCTATTGTCCCATTGTAGCAATTTTTTTTTTTACCAATTTAAAAAAAGAAATAAAAAAACAGGCAATTAAAAAATAATTAAATCTCAACATATAAAATATCATCTAATAAGCATACAAAAAGGAAAATACACAAATAGGAAGAACACTAAAAACGAAGGCCCGGATTCACATAGGGCGGCATATCTTTAGAGCGGCGTAGCGTATCTTTTTTACGCTACGCTGCCGCAACTTAGAGAGGCAAATGCAGTATTCACAAAGCACTTGCGTCCTAAGTTATGGCGGCGTAGCATAAATGGGCCATAGGGGGCGTGTTGTATGCTAATGTACCCATGTAGATGCAAGGCAGAACGAATGGCGCATGTGCCGTCCGTGAACATATCCCTGTGCGCATGCTCATAATTACGCCGGCTAGAATTACTAAGATACGTCGAACACTGCATACGACCTGAGCGTAACTTACGCCCAGGCGCATTCAGGTACACCTTACGCAAACAACGTAAAATTAGACGGCTGTTCCAACGTCCATACCTTAACATGGGCTGCGCCTCATATAGCAGGGGTAACTTTACGCCGGACGTACGGCTTACGTAAACGGCGTAGCTTACAGCGACGGGCACATCTACGTTTATGAATCGGTGTATCTTGCTCATTTGCATAGTTTTATTGGGAACGCTGAATGCGTCCAGCGTAACTATGTGCCCACGATACGCCATTGTAGGTAAGTTACGTCGGACGGCTGAAGCCATGTTTTTCGGCGTATCTTACTTTGTGGATCGGCGTAAAGATTCGATGGCTGAGATTTGAAATTACGGCAGCTTATCTGGAGATACGCCGGCATAAAGCCTTTGTGGATCCGGGCCGAAATGTTCAAAAATACACTCCCTTTCTCAATATATATCAAGCTAAATGTGAGTGTAGCTGTCCAAAGCTCTTGTTCTATTGTCACATAGCAAATTTGCAGAATGACAATGTCCTACTTTTTCTTTGAGAATCTCTGCATTCGGAGAAGTCATGATATATTTATCCATTATATATGAAAATTATCATTCTCTGATGTGAGCTCCTATCTGGATAGTACTCCAGGGATTTTTCTCTTAATCAAGATAGATGTATGTGTTTTACTTTCTCTTGGCAATCAACTAATTAACCGTTAGGACAGTACACCCACCAAGTGGTGGTGGTGATTATTTGTTCACATATTGGACTTTCACTGCTGCACACCTATTGTTTTTTATGCCATTGGAATGTGTATGAATTTATGTAATATTGGAAGGTTGATTTTAGCGCGTTATTACTTTATTAGTATAACTATTATGCATGGTGTATCCAAAGAAAAAATGTTGCTTTAAATTGACGGGAAGTAACAATTATTGATGAGCTGTACCATTATAGTGATTAGGGATGAACAAAGTGATACTGGTAGAAATCATTTTGTTAACCACTTTAGGACCGCCGCATGTACATTTACGTCGGCAGAATGGCACCGACAGGCACATCAACGTATATATACGTTGGTGCCTTGGGGGTCCGGGGGTCCGATCAGACCCCCCGGTACATGCGGCGGTCCGGTTACCTGGCCGAGCGATCCGTGCAGAGGGGGTGGCGGTTGGTTTTTGTCCGCCCCCTCCGGATCGCTCTCAGCCAATGCGCGCGCTCCCCCTGCGTGTCATTTCCTCCTCCTGTGTAAACACAGGAAGGAGGAAGTGATGTGATCGCTCCCTCTGTGGTTTTTTTGACCACCGCTGAGGAGAGATCACATCACATAGTAAGTGTACACAACAGCACACTGACACACAGACACATAGGAACATTTGAAAAACAGTGGAAAATACTGCGCAGGTCTAATGAAAATAAAAATTGGATTGGTGGCAAAACCAAACGATTTTACATAAAGATAAACGTGAATGCTGCTGCAGCACAAATGTCAGATGAACAAAATATAAACAGTAAATTGGGTGTGCTGCGCTGCTAAAATTAATACATCAATAGTGAAGGTGATAACAAAATGTGCATTGAGTGCAAAAAAATTGTATATAAAAAACCAACACCAAGTGTTCCAATGTATGACAAAATCATATAAGAAAACAAACTGAATTGACAAAGTTCGTAAAAAGCTCCAGGGAAAAATCAAAGTTCAGTGAGTTCAGAGAAATATCCCAAGTAGGGGATTGAGATACTGCAGGACAGAAGAGAGCCTCCACCTCCACCTCTTATAGTAAATCTGCTTACCAGATAGATAATAATCGTGAGCATCAACAGCACAGCAGGCTGGATTGCCTTAACGGGTATTAAAGTGGAATCCTGTGTGTATCTCCAAGCTTGGTCTCAATGCGGCTGGATCCCAGAAAAACAATCACTCCCAGAGTGTAGCCAAGGGAAGAGAAAGGAAGCCAACATAGAGTAGTAACGTTTTAAAAGTTTAATAAAAGAAATTCGATTGCACTTACAAAAAACGAATCCTTTGGAAGCATATAAATAGTAAGCCGGCCGGCTCTCACAATCCGCCCGTCCTTCCGGATGGTCGTGAGGATAAAAACAATGGTGTCGTCAGCACGCCGTTCCTCCCTACGCCGTTTCGTCCAATAGCAGACTTCATCCAGGGGCACAAGCGGCGCGCTGACTCGCCACCTTTAAATTCGTTTGTAACATTCTAGGACCGCCCTTCTCTGACGTCTGGGGATCATGAATGGCGATCGGCCATCTTTGAAGAGGGATCGCTTGCCAATAGTATAAGCACTGTCAGTGCCTTGAACTTTGAAATTTTGTTTAAGATCACCCTTAGTGATAAGATCATCCCAAGCAGAGTTACAGAAAACTCAGGCAGCAATCAACCGTGTTACAAAAAGGGATCGCTTGCCTTAAACATTGAAAACACCTTTTGCAGTAAGGTCGCCCTAAACAAACAAGCGGGGAATTCAGGAAGCAATCGACCATTTTGGAAAAGGGATCGCTTGCCAGTAATAGGAATTGATATCTGAAAATAAGAATATGTAGGCAGAAAAAATATACATAAAAAAGAGCCTCAATTTGGAGTATAAGGGTTGTATGGCAAATACAGCTGGTATGACCACCTCCAAATATGCCACACATTAGTCCACTAATGAAGGGAAAACTTAATTATAAAAAATTAATTAGATAAAAAATATGAAAAATATATATATGCAGATTGATTCCATATATATATAAAAGTATATTAAAAATATATATTAAAGAAAGAAGCAAATTAGGGACGATTATTCCATACACACTGAAGTGCACACAGAAAAGGAAAATTGATAGAGTATAAAAAATTGATAGAGTATAAAAAATACGATTCCTTTGTGTGCTGATAGTGTAAATGAAGTGCACACTGAAAATTGGTAGAGTGTAGAAACTCCACAATTCCTTTGTATACTGATAGTGTATATCAATATGGTATGACACTACCAGATAATATATTAGAATGAATATATATTATGCCCTTTATACCAAATGAATGTAGCCCAACACTAAAAACATCTGTGTTAGAAGTAACTGTAAAAACAGAAATCCAACTTCCAGCATATATTAACCATGTTGGAAAATCAAAAAATATATGTAAAAGGACAGGATCTATAATAAAATGAGTTCAGAAAAAAAAAAAAATTATTTCAAAAAAGATTAACCACTTGTCATCTGCCCGCCGTCAATTGACGGCGGGCAGACGACTCCATTGTTCTGACATCACGTCATATGACGTGATGTCCCTTTAAAGCCGCGGGCGGGCGCGCGCGCGTCGCCGGCGGCGCGCGCGCGCGCACCCGCCGCTCCGCGGGGATCCCGTGCGAGTGCCCGGCGGCAACGATCGCCGCCGGGCACACGCGATTGCTCTGTAAGTGAGCTGGGACGTGCAGCTCTGTATGTAAACACGGAGCTGCACGTCCCTGTCAGGGAGAGAGGTGACAGATTGTGTTCCTTGTACATAGGGACACAATCGGTCACCTCCCCCAGTCACCCCCCCCTCCCCCTACAGTTAGAACACTCATAGGGCACACATTTAACCCCTTCCCCGCCCCCTAGTGGTTAACCCCTTCACTGCCAGTCACATTTATACAGTAATCAATGCATATTTATAGCATTTTTCACTGTATAAATGTAAATGGTCCCAAAAATGTCAGAAAAGTGTCCGAAATGTCCGCCATAACGTCGCAGTCCCAATAAAAAAATCGCAGATCGCCGCCATTAATAGTAAAAAAAAAAAAAAAAAAATGCCATAAACTATCCCCTATTTTGTAAACGCTATAAATTTTGCGCAAACCAATCGATAAACGCTTATTGCATTTTTTTTTTACCAAAAATATGTAGAAGAATACGTATCGGCCTAAACTGAGGGAAAAAAAAAATTTTTTATATATTTTTTTGGGGTTTATTTATTATAGCAAAAAGGAAAAAATATTGCATTTTTTTAAAAATTGACGCTCTATTTTTGTTTATAGCGCAAAAAATAAAAACCGCAGAGGTGATCAAATACCACCAAAAGAAAGCTCTATTTGTGGGGAAAAAAGGACGCCAATTTTGTTTGGGAGCCACGTCGCACGACCGCGCAATTGTCAGTTAAAGCGACGCAGTGCGGGAAGCTTATATTTTGTCTGGGCAGGAAGGGGGTCTAGGTGCACAGTAGGTAAGTGGTTAATTAAATTGGTGATGCGGATCGACTAGACTAAACAG
Organism: Rana kukunoris; assembly: GCA_029574335.1. Taxonomy (NCBI): domain Eukaryota; kingdom Metazoa; phylum Chordata; class Amphibia; order Anura; family Ranidae; genus Rana; species Rana kukunoris. Next base: position 563,540,608 of record CM056050.1, on the reverse strand, counting down.
TGTAACGATGTGAAGTTGTTAATGAGGTGAAACTGATTAGAACTTATTGATTCTCAGATCTACCCAGACATCAGAGCAGGTACACAATGAATATAGCCCAACACGGAAAAACATCTGTGTTGGAAGTAACTGTAAGAACAGAAATCCAACTTGCAGCATACATTAACCATGTTGGAAAATCAAAAAATATATGTAAAAGGACTGGATCTATAATAAAATTAGTTCAAAAAATATTTCAAAAGAGATTAATTAAATTGGTGATGCGGATCGACTAGACTAAACAGTGTAACGATGTGAAGTTGTTAATGAGGTGAAACTGATTAGAACTTATTGATTCTCAAATCTACCCAGACATCAGAGCAGGTACACACTACAGTAATGGTAAAAAAAGGAAATCAGCTGTTATCTATAAAAGCGTTGACGTCCGTGTCCACATTTAACCCATAAGGTAGGTATGTCCGGACTCGATAGATCCAAGACATTTCAAGTCTGGAGAGTCCTCTAACTAAGGAACTACCCCTCCAGTGGGGATCAAATTTATCGATCCCCAAAAATATCGTGCCTTCAGGATTACGACTATGATGTAGGTCGTAGTGTGCTGACACTGAATGTTGGGAGAACCCTGATCGAATATTAGTAATATGTTCCCCCAGTCGAACTTGCATTGTACGTTTGGTCCTACCAATATATTGTTTCCCGCAAGGACATTGCAGCAGGTAAACAATGCCAGTAGAGATACAGGTTATAAAGGGTTCAATCTTATGTTCCCTGGAGGTACTGGTTGAAAAAAATGATGTTGTTTTTTTCGTTTTTATTTTGTTTAACGTACAAACCTGGCACCTCCGGCATTGGTGGTAACCTACGATGCCTCTTTGAAAGAAGGAGACCTTTTTCGCCGGAGGGTCCACCACATTGGGGGCTATTTTGTCCCTCAAAGAAGGTACACCCCTAAAAATCACATGTGGATTCGAGGGTAGGAAAGTATTTAGGACTCTATCGTTTTCAAGTATATGCCAATGTTTTTTTATAATATTTTTAATCTTATAGTGTTGGCTGGAATATGTAGTGATAAGCGGGACTATAGGTCCAGTTTGATTATTTTTATTATTTATAACACTACAATTCAAAAGCTCAGAACGGTCTATTTCCCCCACTTCTATTAGGGTGGTTTCAAGCATTCTTTGATCGTATCCTTTTTCAGACAGCCTATTGGCAAGAATATCTGCTTGTGTCTTATAGTCATCTAGGGTTGTGCAGTTCCTTCTCATCCTAATGAATTGGCTTCTGGGAACAGATTTTAGCCAGTTGTTATGATGGCAACTTCCTATTGGTATGTAGGAGTTTCTGTCTGTCTTTTTAAAGAAAGTTTTTGTTTTAAATGTTCCTTCTTCCTTAGCGATGGTAAGATCTAGAAAGTTGATAACATCTTGATTAGCTTCGTATGTTAGCACAATACCTCTGTTGTTGTTATTCAAAAGGGAAATGAATTCATCCAATTGAGATCTGGTTCCAGTCCACAGGAGAAGGAGAATCAATAAGTTCTAATCAGTTTCACCTCATTAACAACTTCACATCGTTACACTGTTTAGTCTAGTCGATCCGCATCACCAATTTAATTAATCTCTTTTGAAATATTTTTTGAACTAATTTTATTATAGATCCAGTCCTTTTACATATATTTTTTGATTTTCCAACATGGTTAATGTATGCTGCAAGTTGGATTTCTGTTCTTACAGTTACTTCCAACACAGATGTTTTTCCGTGTTGGGCTATATTCATTGTGTACCTGCTCTGATGTCTGGGTAGATCTGAGAATCAATAAGTTCTAATCAGTTTCACCTCATTAACAACTTCACATCGTTACACTGTTTAGTCTAGTCGATCCGCATCACCAATTTAATTAATCTTTTTTGAAATAAAATTTTTTTTTTTTTTGAACTAATTTTATTATAGATCCTGTCCTTTTACATATATTTTTTGATTTTCCAACATGGTTAATATATGCTGGAAGTTGGATTTCTGTTTTTACAGTTACTTCTAACACAGATGTTTTTAGTGTTGGGCTACATTCATTTGGTATAAAGGGCATAATATATATTCATTCTAATATATTATCTGTTAGTGTCATACCATATTGATATACACTATCAGTATACAAAGGAATTGTGGAGTTTCTACACTCTACCAATTTTCAGTGTGCACTTCATTTACACTATCAGCACACAAAGGAATCGTATTTTTTATACTCTATCAATTTTTTATACTCTATCAATTTTCCTTTTCTGTGTGCACTTCAGTGTGTATGGAATAATCGTCCCTAATTTGCTTCTTTCTTTAATATATATTTTTAATATACTTTTATATATATATGGAATCAATCTGCATATATATATTTTTCATATTTTTTATCTAATTAATTTTTTATAATTAAGTTTTCCCTTCATTAGTGGACTAATGTGTGGCATATTTGGAGGTGGTCATACCAGCTGTATTTGCCATACAACCCTTATACTCCAAATTGAGGCTCTTTTTTATGTATATTTTTTCTGCCTACATATTCTTATTTTCAGATATCAATTCCTATTACTGGCAAGCGATCCCTTTTCCAAAATGGTCGATTGCTTCCTGAATTCCCCGCTTGTTTGTTTAGGGCGACCTTACTGCAAAAGGTGTTTTCAATGTTTAAGGCAAGCGATCCCTTTTTGTAACACGGTTGATTGCTGCCTGAGTTTTCTGTAACTCTGCTTGGGATGATCTTATCACTAAGGGTGATCTTAAACAAAATTTCAAAGTTTAAGGCACTGACAGTGCTTATACTATTGGCAAGCGATCCCTCTTCAAAGATGGCCGATCGCCATTCATGATCCCCAGACGTCAGAGAAGGGCGGTCCTAGAATGTTACAAACGAATTTAAAGGTGGCGAGTCAGCACGCCGCTCGTGCCCCTGGATGAAGTCTGCTATTGGACGAAACGGCGTAGGGAGGAACGGTGTGCTGACGACACCATTGTTTTTATCCTCACGACCATCCGGAAGGACGGGCGGATTGTGAGAGCCGGCCGGCTTACTATTTATATGCTTCCAAAGGATTCGTTTTTTGTAAGTGCAATCGAATTTCTTTTATTAAACGTTTAAATCGTTACTACTCTATGTTGGCTTCCTTTCTCTTCCCTTGGCTACACTCTGGGAGTGATTGTTTTTCTGGGATCCAGCCGCATTGAGACCAAGCTTGGAGATACACACAGGATTCCACTTTAATACCCGTTAAGGCAATCCAGCCTGCTGTGCTGTTGATGCTCACGATTATTATCTATCTGGTAAGCAGATTTACTATAAGAGGTGGAGGTGGAGGCTCTCTTCTGTCCTGCAGTATCTCAATCCCCTACTTGGGATATTTCTCTGAACTCACTGAACTTTGATTTTTCCCTGGAGCTTTTTACGAACTTTGTCAATTCAGTTTGTTTTCTTATATGATTTTGTCATACATTGGAACACTTGGTGTTGGTTTTTTATATACAATTTTTTTGCACTCAATGCACATTTTGTTATCACCTTCACTATTGATGTATTAATTTTAGCAGCGCAGCACACCCAATTTACTACATAGGAACATTTAACCCCCCCGATCGCCCTCCCCCTGTCACAGTGTCACTAAATGCAGTGATTATATGTATGATCACTTCAGTTAGTGTCAGTGTGACAGGCAGTGTTAGGTTCAGGGTAGCCCTCTACCCCCCCCTAATAAAGTTTTAACCCCTTGATCACCGCCCTAGTTAACCCTTTCACTCCCTATTGCCAGCGTCACTAAGCGATCATTTTTCTGATCGCTGTATTAGTGTCGCTGTTCCCGCTAGGTAGCTAATTTTTTTTTATTGCGATTTTTTTTTTTACTAAAGACATGTGGCTAAATAAATTTTGACTAAAATTTTGTTTATTTGATTTTTCTTATAACAAAAAGTAAAAAACATTGTTTTTTTTCCAAAAATGTTGCTCTATTTTTGTATATAGCGCAAAAAATATAGCGATCAAATACCACCAAAAGAAAGCTCTATTTGTGGGAAGAAAAGGACGCAAATTTTGTTTGGGAGCCACGTCGCACGACCGCGCAATTGTCAGTTAAAGCGACGCAGTGCCGAATTGCAAAAAGGGGCAAGGTCATTTGGCAGCATTTTGGTCCGGGTCTTAAGTGGTTGAGAAATCACAGATTTTGCAATCATTCAAAAATATTGCTGAAGTTGAAAGTCTCAATTTTGCTCATTGGACACTTTTCTTTTTTTTTTTATTTAAATGATGTGTTTCCCGATTATATATATATATATACTGTATATATATATATCTCGGGAAAGGGAGTATCTTTATGAACATTTAATTATTTTTTAATTGCTTGTTTTTTCATTTCTTTTTTAAATTGGTAAAAAAAAAATGTCTAATGAGGGCCATTTACTTGTCATTTTGACATTTACTTCGAACAAGAACATGAAGACACAAGTAAGGAGCTTCTGTAACCCTTAGGCCGCATACACACGATCAAATTTGTCCGCTCAAACTGGTCCGACAGACCAGTTCAGCAGACAAATCCGATCATGTGTATAGGCTAGCGGACATGTCTGACCGGCGGACAAATTTTAAAACATGCTTTAAAATTTGTCAGCCGGAGACATGTCCGTCGGATATGTCCGCTGGTGAGTACACTCACCAGCGGACATATCTGCCCGCACAAGCGTCGGAAGGATGCGACGCATGCGTGGACGTTTTTTACCTCCTGGTGCAGTGACGTGGCTGTCTGCCTGCGGGGATTTTGATCCGATGGTGTGTACACGCCATCGGACCAAAATCCGGAGGAGACATGTCCCTCTGTGTGTACGCGGCCTTAGGTGCCATTTACCAAAAAAAAAAAAAAAAAAAAACACTTTAACCTCCCACTCATTTAACAAAAATTTGGGGGAAATTAAAACTCTTGGGCCCAGATTCACAGAGCGATTACGCCTGCGCAACTGGTGTTGCGCGTGCGTAAGTCTAAATGTGCGCGTGTGTTTAGATGCGCGCGATTCAGAAAACGAATTACGCCAGAAATCTACTTTTTTTTGTCCGGCGTAATTTCGTTAGACAGACGCATCCGTCCGCGCAAAAATGCGCTAGACACACCATTGATTTGCTAGTCAAATATGCTAATGAGGGAGTTGCGGGGATCCACAACAAAACGCAGTTGCTGCGCAGGCTACGCGATGTGCGCAACAGCAAAATGTCCTGTCTAAAGTTAGAGCACCTAAAAGCTGGTCTAAAAAATGAAAAAAAGTCTACTTGTCAGATAAAGCAACACTGTTAGTGAGGAGTTCAGCAGTCACACGTGTTGCCCAACAATCTGTATGCCAACATGCCAGGGGCATCGTCGCGCATAGCTATACTACTGACTTTAGATGAACAAAGAAGGAGGAGGGCACGGAGGATGGCACTAAGGAGGGCACGGGAGATGTTTTTTTTTTTTTTTTATTTGCTTATATAAAATTTACAATTTAATCTAATCTAATACAATATTCTTATCTGATACAAGCCCCTCACTCTTCACTTGATATATCACACACGCATAGACATCTTTGGCATGAGTGATTCTGAGGTGTCTCGCATCTTCAGATTCACCCCTCATGCCATCATGGAATTACCACAACCTTGCAGGAGGACATCACCAGCCCAACACATGGCACCACCCATGACACCCATGACAGCTACATATACAATCAGAGCCCCATCCCCACAGATTTCGAACAGAACATGTATGGGGACAGCTGGCTGGTTGGTGAGTAACATGGGTGGCAGGCATGACTATCCCCTCCCGTGATGCACACCTCACAAGTGGCACATGCATGACTAACATCCTCCTGTCTTTTCCCTTCAAGGTGACTCTGCATATGCACTGGTACCCCATCTCATGACCCCATCTCATGGCAGCTCACATTATGCATCTTTGCACGTTAAACACACACATTAATCATGGCACAATGAGAATGCATGCATGCACACCACTGTGGTCCCTAGCACACACACCCCACATCCTCATCACATTGGATTGGCACCAGTCCACCATGCAGGACTTGTGAGCTGCAACGCCATGCCATGGCTCCAATTATGTCACTGTACATTCATACACCATTCACACAGACCTGGGGATCACTTCTCCACCACAAATGAGGGTGACACCCCTTTTCCCGCAGGAATATCACCCCCACATTCCAAAATCATACACAAACAGAACCAAAAAAATTAAATAAATGACGAGCAAAAATAAAAAATGCCCAGCAAAAATATAATTTAAACAAAATAACAACAAAGAAAACACATAAAAGACAAAAATCACTCTGCAAAACAGTCCTCAAATATCTCAAAGACACGTCACAAACAAACAAAAGCACCTTGCTGTAGAGGGAGGGATACAAAGGGATGTATTTTTGCAAAGGAAGTGCATTTGTGTCTGTCTATTTATGCTGTCTGCGTAGTTCATAAAGTTGCCCTAGTCCATTTCCAATTTCACTGATTGCGCTGCTCCCGAGTTGTGAGCATGCGCACATCGGAGCTGACCATGGTCTCCTTCAAGCGCGCATGCGCGAGCCGGCCGGCCCTTCATTTGCATGGGGTCACGGCTCATTTCAATGTAACACGCCCACGTCCCTCCCAATTTGTATTACTCCTCCTTACGCCTCTGGAAAAAATCTTACGCTTGCGCAATTTCCTGCGCAAAAGCTACGTGAATCGGGGGATTAGGCGGCTAGATGGCGCAAGTCTAACGTAATGGCGGTGCGCTACGCCGGTCCAATAATGCGCCGATGTACGTGAATCTGGGCCTTGATTTCTTAATTCCCAATAGAGGCGTTCATTAGTAGACAAAAATAAATCAGGCATGGTATTCAGACTTAAATCATGTGCTAGAGCCAATAACAGAAATAGTTGGCCATGACACAGCTAAGATGAGGAAGTAAGTGCGTTCTGATGACTGAAGCTACCTATAATGTAAATATTTTCAAATATAAATAACAATTCAATATATTCTATTGGAGTTCATTTTGGCCTCTTTTACAGTATGTGTACTGCCAGCTATATCAGTGTTGGATAGGTAAGTATGCAAAGTTAAATAATAAAAGGTCCCAATTAGATATAGCCTGTGATTCCTCAGTATTAAATTTAAATATATCACAGTTTGGGGTAGTGATTATTTTAGGCTTTTAGAGCTATATAAAAAAAGTCTTTGCACATTAACATTCAAAGGGGTGCAGGCTATCCATTTGCCTAGAAATGTCCCAGAATGTGCCTGGAAAAGCTTAAAGGGTAACTCCAATTTTGTGAGGAAAAAAATACCAAATAAAGAAAAAAATAATATAGCACATATAATTGCGACACTAATAATATTCTAATTGAATGTTATTAAAAATTGCCTTTCCTGTTCAATCTGCAGCCACTGTAATCTTCTGAGAATGCATTGCCATATGGCTACCTGGAGTTGTTCTGTACACAGAGGGCCAGATTCAGATACAAATGTGTATCTATCCAGGGGCGTAGCGTATGCTCTTTACGCTACGCCTCCACAAATTTTATGGGCAAGTGCCTTATTCAGAAAGCACTTGCTCCATAAGTTGCGGCGGCGTAGCGTAAAGTGTCCGGCGTAAGGGCACCTAATTCAAATTACTAATGTGGGGGCATGATTCATGTAAATAAATCATGACCCCACGCAACTTACGTATTTTCTGAACGGCGCATGCGCCGTCCGTGGATGTATCCCAGTGCACATGCGTGAAATCACGACGCAACTAGTCAATGTAAATGACGTGTACGTAAATGACGTCCAGCCCCATTCCCGAACGTTTTACGCAAACGACGTAAACGACATACAATTCGAAGCTGTCCCGACGTCCATACTTAACATTGGCTGCGCCTCACTATAGCAGGGGTAAATTTATGCCGGAAAAAGCCTTACGCAAACGACGTAAACTACGACGCCCGGCCGCAAGTACATTTGGGAATCGGCGTAAATCCCTAATTTACATATTAGACGTGTAAATTGACGGAAGCGCCACCTAGCGGCCATCGTAAAACTGCAACTTATATACGACAGTGTAACAGACTTACGCCGCTCGTATATTAGCAGAATTCCGGTGTATCTTCTTTTCTGAATACCAAAAAAAAATACGCCGGCTACTCTTAGAATTTACGTGGCGTATCCCTTGATACGCTGACGTAAATATTTTCTGAATCGGGCCCAGAGTGTCTACTGACCACTCCCCAGAAACATAATTTCCTGCTTGAGTGATTGGCTTACCAATTTTCCCTGAAGTCTGCCTAAGATACAAGTCAGATTTTATAATTGTGAAATCCTTTGCGCTAAAACAATCAATATGACAATAATAATGCTCAGATTGCAGCAAAAACTAATAGTGTTTACCATACACAAGTGAAGCATAAATATAAAAGTGAATTTGCGCAAAAAAACACATCAGTCAATAAAACATATGTGACAAATATGTAATAAATAATAGGTGAAAAGTAGATAGATAAATTAAAATAGAAATAAAAGTCCATATGTGTTAAAAAAGTCCATATAGTGCAAACGTGCAGTGCACAAAAGTTGCTCTCAGTGAAGCTGTAAAGCTGACAATAAAGTGCTAGTGCTCCTCCGTGCATTCAGCCTCTCAGGCCTCTCACCTTAATGGCATATATAAATGCCGTGATACTGGGTCAAACTAGCCCGTGCCACTCCAAACACACAGCCTCACAGGCCTCTCACCTCTCAATAGATCAATAAAAGCCTCCAAACAAATCCTCTGGGTAAATTCAATGATAGTGGGCGACACCAGGAGCTATTCAGTCATCTCTATGTCTTGTGGTACCCCTTTGCTGTATTACTCGGGGAAACATAAGGAAAGATAGGCCTCCAATGGTGTAGTATGTCACAACGTATATATTTATTAAAACAAAGTAATCTCCTTACATCAATAAAGAATAAAAGCAGGCATCAAATACACAAGGCGGCATCTGCCATATATCTCACGTCACTTCCAGGTGTACGTCTGAATCCCTACGCGTTACGGCTCTCTTGCCTTCATCTGGGGAACCTGATTTAGTGTGGCAGCATTCAATATATATGCCGTTTGGCGGATGTATGCCAATCCGCCATCATTGCGGGGTTCGACGGAAATTGTCGATCCGCCATCTTGTCGAAGTCCGGTGGATTCGAACGTTAAACGGAAGTGTATGTTCCGTCATTCTACACTCCGCCGGGGTATATTGCGTTCGATCGTTAGGTGGACATCATTCGCCATTTTGTCGAAATTCAATGTATACGATCATTGACCGGTAGTCCGTACGATCGTTGGACGGACGTTATCCGCCATTTTGTCGAAGTTCAATGCATACGATCATTGACCGGAAATACGTACGATCGTTAGACGGACGCTATTCGCCATTTTGTCGAAGTTCAATGCATACGATCATTGACCGGAAGTACGTACGATCGTTGGACGGACGTTATTCGCCATTTTGTCGAAGTTCAAAACATACGGTCATTGACCGGAAGCAAAACAACCCGTCATCACCGGACCCCCGACCAAGATGCTCCCCCGCCATTTTCTTGGAGTCCTTATTGTGGTCTGCCATCACTCAGAGGGAGGCCCTCTTATCTAAATCGGGCTACCTCTAACAGTGACACAATATGCAGTTATCCACACTCCCATAAGATCAAACGTAGTCTGCATGTATCTCTTGTACATGTAAACTTAATATACTATTATAAAATATATATAAAAAATATTAAAATGAAATAAAATGTATATAAAATTACATATATATGAGTATATGTAAAGGGACTAAAGATTTATTGGTAAAGATTCCTCGATCGATATTGTAAAGTATTATAGCTATGATACGGTGTAATAGTCATAAATGACCAAATAAATCTCAATAGGGGCTTATCCTTATTACAATCTAGGGTTATAAAAACTTCAGCCTAGGGTAACGGACGTACACCTCGATTGAGCTCACCTCCTCTCAATAGCCTATTCGCATTTACATTCCAAAATCTATAGTATACAGGCAACAGGTATCAAATCAATATATTAAAATATTAAATATTAAAAGTTACTCAAAAAACAGTTTAAATCGAATTCTACATTGAGGCCTCTAGGTGTCAGAGTATTCATACTATGTATCCATTTTGATTCTAATTGACTAATGGTCCTCACTAGGTGGCTCCCTCTCCACGCTTTATTGTATTTATCTATGCCCCAAAACTGTAAATGCTTGGGGTCTTTGTTGTGGACCCTTTCAAAATGTCTCGATACATTGTGTTTTGTACACCCTTTGATGATCTTTTTGACATGTTCTTTCACTCTCACCTTCAGTGCTCGTTTAGTTCTTCCCACATACTGTAGTTTGCAGCTACATTGGAGAACATAGACTACTCCTTCTGTATGACATCCGATAAAGTCTTTGATGTCATATTTCTCTCCTGTATTTGTGACTAAAACCTTTTTTAAGAATGTGGATACGAACAGCTATCTGTCGATGGATAGCTGCCATTTCAAACCCTGGCTTTTCAACATCCCGAGAGGACAGTTCGTGAGAATGAAAAGAAACTGTACAAAGAATCGGATTATAAGGACCAGGCAGAAATATTAGGTAAGAGATTCAAAATTAAAGGATATGAAGACACCTGGATTGACAACCAAATTCAAGAGGTTAATAAAATGGATAGAGAGAAGATACTAAAAGATAAAATGAGTGGAAGGAAAGAGGGAGAACAAATGGCCCCAAGCATCATTCTTAGCTACAACACTCAATACAAGGATGTGGCTAAGGTGATCAATAGACACTGGCACATCCTGAGAAGTGATAAAGATCTTCAGAAGATACTACCAGAGAAACCAAGGATCCTATATAAGAAAGCCCCGACTTTAAAAGACATTATTGTCAAATCAGTAATAGAACCCCCCCTCAAAAACACATTCTCCTTCTTTACAGGAAAGGGTTTTTACCCCTGCAAAAATTGTTTTGCATGCAAACATGCACAAAAGTTCCAAGGAAAAAGGACAGAATTTATTTCCACAAATACAGGAGAGAAATATGACATCAAAGACTTTATCGGATGTCATACAGAAGGAGTAGTCTATGTTCTCCAATGTAGCTGCAAACTACAGTATGTGGGAAGAACTAAACGAGCACTGAAGGTGAGAGTGAAAGAACATGTCAAAAAGATCATCAAAGGGTGTACAAAACACAATGTATCGAGACATTTTGAAAGGGTCCACAACAAAGACCCCAAGCATTTACAGTTTTGGGGCATAGATAAATACAATAAAGCGTGGAGAGGGAGCCACCTAGTGAGGACCATTAGTCAATTAGAATCAAAATGGATACATAGTATGAATACTCTGACACCTAGAGGCCTCAATGTAGAATTCGATTTAAACTGTTTTTTTGAGTAACTTTTAATATTTAATATTTTAATATATTGATTTGATACCTGTTGCCTGTATACTATAGATTTTGGAATGTAAATGCGAATAGGCTATTGAGAGGAGGTGAGCTCAATCGAGGTGTACGTCCGTTACCCTAGGCTGAAGTTTTTATAACCCTAGATTGTAATAAGGATAAGCCCCTATTGAGATTTATTTGGTCATTTATGACTATTACACCGTATCATAGCTATAATACTTTACAATATCGATCGAGGAATCTTTACCAATAAATCTTTAGTCCCTTTACATATACTCATATATATGTAATTTTATATACATTTTATTTAATTTTAATATTTTTTATATATATTTTATAATAGTATATTAAGTTTACATGTACAAGAGATACATGCAGACTACGTTTGATCTTATGGGAGTGTGGATAACTGCATATTGTGTCACTGTTAGAGGTAGCCCGATTTAGATAAGAGGGCCTCCCTCTGAGTGATGGCAGACCACAATAAGGACTCCAAGAAAATGGCGGGGGAGCATCTTGGTCGGGGGTCCGGTGATGACGGGTTGTTTTGCTTCCGGTCAATGACCGTATGTTTTGAACTTCGACAAAATGGCGAATAACGTCCGTCCAACGATCGTACGTACTTCCGGTCAATGATCGTATGCATTGAACTTCGACAAAATGGCGAATAGCGTCCGTCTAACGATCGTACGTATTTCCGGTCAATGATCGTATGCATTGAACTTCGACAAAATGGCGGATAACGTCCGTCCAACGATCGTACGGACTACCGGTCAATGATCGTATACATTGAATTTCGACAAAATGGCGAATGATGTCCACCTAACGATCGAACGCAATATACCCCGGCGGAGTGTAGAATGACGGAACATACACTTCCGTTTAACGTTCGAATCCACCGGACTTCGACAAGATGGCGGATCGACAATTTCCGTCGAACCCCGCAATGATGGCGGATTGGCATACATCCGCCAAACGGCATATATATTGAGAGCTGCCACACTAAATCAGGTTCCCCAGATGAAGGCAAGAGAGCCGTAACGCGTAGGGATTCAGACGTACACCTGGAAGTGACGTGAGATATATGGCAGATGCCGCCTTGTGTATTTGATGCCTGCTTTTATTCTTTATTGATGTAAGGAGATTACTTTGTTTTAATAAATATATACGTTGTGACATACTACACCATTGGAGGCCTATCTTTCCTTATGTTTCCCCGAGTAATACAGCAAAGGGGTACCACAAGACATAGAGATGACTGAATAGCTCCTGGTGTCGCCCACTATCATTGAATTTACCCAGAGGATTTGTTTGGAGGCTTTTATTGATCTATTGAGAGGTGAGAGGCCTGTGAGGCTGTGTGTTTGGAGTGGCACGGGCTAGTTTGACCCAGTATCACGGCATTTATATATGCCATTAAGGTGAGAGGCCTGAGAGGCTGAATGCACGGAGGAGCACTAGCACTTTATTGTCAGCTTTACAGCTTCACTGAGAGCAACTTTTGTGCACTGCACGTTTGCACTATATGGACTTTTTTAACACATATGGACTTTTATTTCTATTTTAATTTATCTATCTACTTTTCACCTATTATTTATTACATATTTGTCACATATGTTTTATTGACTGATGTGTTTTTTTGCGCAAATTCACTTTTATATTTATAAGTCAGATTTTAGGCATCCCCTGCAACAAAAATGTAATTTTTGGAGAGATACTTTCAATAGGAACACGTATAAAGGGATGCAGGCCCAGCAGATTTCCTCATTAGTGCCCTGCAGCTGCCATACCTGACAGTTAATTATGAAATCACTCCCATTAGACCCACTCGGTACAGAGGCACAGACAAACACACATGGATTACTTCAGAATAACCAAAGAAAGTAATCTGCAACAAAGGTTGTTATAATCCTTGCAAATGCAATGTTCATAGATCACCCAGAGGGATTTTTTTCTCAACACAAGTGGAGTTATGCCTTAACCGCTTAACCGCTGCGCAAATTTTCCCATTGAACAACGAGGAAATAGAGAGCATGCTCTCTTTTTGGCTCGACGAGCTTCCCGATGGGTTGCTCGGTGAAAAGTGTACACACGACCGGTTTTCTCGGCAGAATACGTCTCCCATCGAGGTTCTCGCTGGATTCTGCTGAGAAACTCGGTCGTGTGTATGGGGCCTCACTCCTCCAGCACTTCACTTGCTGCACAACCTCACTCCTCCAGCACTTCACTTGCTGCAGACTGTTACTCCTCCAGACTAGCTAGCACTGCAATGACACTAACTTAGGCAGGCCTGAGTGAACTGCCTTTTGTGGGCCCCTGTGGTGTAGAAATAGTTCAGGTGCTAGTTGTTCTCAGTTCAGCTACCAATCCCAGATAGCTCTCTTCAGGCCTTGCAGTCAGCCTGGCTGCAATGACCTCTCTCCACTGCCCTTCCCACAGTCCTCTCCTCTGTTTCTGCACCCATCTCAAACTTCAATCTACCAGTTCTCTCAGGAATGCCTCCTCAGTCCTCCCGACTGTGCTCACTCACCAGCCCTCTTGGCTGTGACCAGTTGTCTTCCCTTGAGTCTCTTCAGCCTCGTACACACGATCAGTCCATCCGATGAGAACGGTCTGAAGGACCATTGTCATCGGTTAACCGATGAAGCTGACTGATGGTCTGATGTGCCTACACATCATCGGTTAAAAAAACGATCGTGTTAGAACGTGGTGACGTTTACGTGCTGAAAAAAACGAAGTTCAATGCTTCCAAGCATGCGCTGCCTTTTAACCGGTTTTGACCCATTGGGCAGGCGTCCATCGGGCAGGCGTCCATCAGTTCAATTTTAAAGCAAGTTCTATTTTTTTCTACCGAAGGATAACTGACCAATGGCGCCTACACACGATCGGTTTGGACCGATGAAACGGACCTTCAGTCTTTAGAAGTGTTCTCTCCTGCTGTCCTCTACTTGCTCTCTCATGTGTCTCTCCTTCAAGAATCTTCTCACTCTCCCTGGATGCATCCAAGCTCTGGTCCAGGGTTACCCACCCCCCAGACCGGGGAGCTCCCTGTGGGCCCCAACAGCATTCACACTCTCTCACTCCAACCCTTCCAGCCGACAACTCCTCACCAGCTGGGCTGACCCCAGGTATTTAAGGAGGCCTACCCTCTGCCAATCCAAATTGGGGATTGGTCAAGGCTCCTCAGGATACCCCAGGCAGATCCACTTCTCCTCCCCTCCTCTCCTTCCAGTACTTTCTAGAATGCATTCTTAAAAGGTAGAGCTCCTGCTGGGAAGTAAAGTAAACGTTTACTTTACTTCCCAGAAGCCTTTATCTGAAGGACATCTTGGTCTTTTTTGGCTCTTCTTTTATCCAAGGGCCCTTTCACACAGGGCTGTCTGTGTGCGAACTCCGTTTTAGCTCAGCGGGGATCGCTCTATCGATCCTCACTGAGCAGGCAGATGACTTTTATCTCACTGAACGATAAAAGAGGATTGCTCAGAGCTGGATTAACTCTGTGTGGCAAGACTGGGCACAGAAATCTTTTACTCTACATTTTGACAGAAAAAAAAAATTGGGTTTACATCCACTTTAATGGTCCGTGAAAGGGCCCTTATGCAAAAGCGTAAAAAATCCTCACTATGTGAGCCAATCCTCACTATATGAGCCTATGTGATATATATATATATATATATATATGTGTATGTGTGTGTGTGTGTGTCTTTATCTTTTGCACAGCCTTGAGGAATGGGGAGTCCTTTGTCCCCCGAAACGTGTTGACTATATTCTACCATCTGTACTCCATATACAGCTGATTTATTTTACAACTACTGCATTTCGGCACTCTTTTACCTTCACCGCCATTGAGCACTTTCTAGAAGGAAGAGGAAGGTGACAGTGATGCTACCTGTGAGTCACCCAGCCCTGGCCTAGGTCACTCCCAGCCCAGAATGAAAACAAGCAGGCCTAGCCACCACCTGTCTAAATTTTCCTACTCTCCAAAAAAATACCTCTACCTAACTAGAAGGTGCTACACTCTTTTCCAGAAATTAATGCTAGATGTGTCAGTAGTTTGTATACAAAAACAAAATGTTATACTTAATGGATTTAGTATTCATTTGCCTTTAAAGGGGTTGTAAACCTGTGTTTTTTCACATTAATGCTTCCTATGAAAAAACACCTTGCAGTTTCCGTAGGCACGTCTCTGCTGTCCTTCTCTTCACAGAGTCCCGGCTTTGATTGGATAAATTGATAGCAGCACAGCCATTGGCTCCCGCTGCTGTCAATCAAATCCAATGACGCAGGCGCCAGGGGCGGGGCCGAGTCATACACTCGGTGTCTAGGTAACCCCAAGAGAGAGAGCTTCCCAAAGGGGGTAATCTAATGCGGAGAGTAGCCACGAGAGCCGCCGTGGGACCCCAGAACAGGTGGATCGGGGGCCACTCTGTGCAAAATGAACTGGACAGTGGAGATAAGTATGACATGTTTGTTATTTAAAAAAAACAAAACAAGAACCTTTAGTGTCACTTTAAGGCCGAGAAGGATTTTATCCATAATACAGCAAATTGGACACACTTTATAAGGATTTAGGGAAGTGTTCCTCAACCTCGTATGCACAATCTGGAGGCAACTATTCTAAAATGCAAAAATGTAAACAGATAGTTTTACATAATGTAACAGCATTCACACATGTAGGACAACCAACACTAGAGGTGATTTATTTTTACAAGCAGTATTTTTTTGTGCACTGGTACTGACTAGGATTCCAGTGTTTCTCTTCGAAGCAATTTTTAGGCATTTTTTCTGATGATTCATAAAGGCACTCCAGGGTGCCACAGCATCCTGGTTG
Organism: Rana kukunoris; assembly: GCA_029574335.1. Classification (NCBI taxonomy): domain Eukaryota; kingdom Metazoa; phylum Chordata; class Amphibia; order Anura; family Ranidae; genus Rana; species Rana kukunoris. The sequence goes on along the minus strand of CM056050.1, from coordinate 563,524,304 downwards.
CAAAAAGCCTGATTATTTAGTACTCTGAAGATGCAAAGTGGTTGTACTATTTATTTTTCTTTTGTTTGACATGTTTTGCTTTTTCATCCTGAAGTTGCTCACAACTTTTAATGGAATAAAATGAAAAGAGCTATTTTTACAAGATATGGCTGCAGATGACAATTAGTATTTCAATGAGTCCTAAGACTACATGTAAGACAACTACTTAAGTCTGAATCTGTAGGCAGGCATTAACTTTATAAAGATTGTACTCCATAAACGGTGTCCCTGTATAGAGCACTATAATTATTTTTTGGTATTATGATAATATATTGATATTATGATAATTTATTACAAATTAAACCACCTTATTACTGGGCAGTTAAACCCCCTTCCTGCCCAGACCAATTGTCAGTTTTCAGCGTTGTCACTCTTTGAATGACAAATGCGCAGTCGTGTTACAGTGTAGTCAAATTTAATTTTTATCATTTTTTTTTCACACAGATAGAGCTTTAATTTGGTGGTATTTAGTTGCTGCTGTTTTTTTTTTTTTTTTTGGTATAGTTTGATATACAATTTTGAAAACAGGTGTTTTTTTTAATTCGCTGATGTGCACTGATGAAGCTGCACTGATGGTCACTGATAGGCTGGGCTAATGAGCACTGATAGTTGGTATTGATGGTCACTGATAAAATGGCACTAATAAGCACTGATAGGTGGCAGTGATAAGCACTGATGAGGCGATACTGAGAGGTGGCTATGATGGGTGACACTGATGGTATGAACTGATGGGTGGTACTAAAGGGCACTTATAGGTGGCACTGAAGGGCACTGATAGGTGGCACTAATAAGCAGCACTGATAGATGGCACTAATGTGCACTGAAGATCACTGATGGGTGGCACTGATGGGCACTGGTACGTGACACATAGGCCCCATACAGACGAGCAGACAGATTTGTTCAAATCGGTCGGACAGACCGATTTGAACAAATCTGTCTGCTGGGGACGTATTGGTTTGATCGTGTACACATGATCAAACCAAAATCCCCGCCGCCAGACGGCGCGGTGACGTGGCGGTGACGTTGACACCGCCACGTCACCGCACCAGGAAGTAAAACCTTTCCGCGCATGCATCAAAACCATTTGACGCGTGTGCGAGAAGACGTGTCTGCTGGTTAGCGTACTAACCAGCAGACATGTCGGGCGGACGGGTTCCCAGCCGACAGATTTGAAAGCATGCTTTCAAATCTGTCGGCTGGCCAAATCCGTCGGCTCGCCCGTACACACGATCGAATCTGTCTGCTGGGACGGTCTGGCAGACCGTTTCCAGCAGACAGATTTGGTCGTGTGTACGCGGCCTAATAGGCAACACTGCTCTGTGGCACTGATTACGAGACACTGATGGGCAGCACTGGGTGGCATTGATGGATGGCAGTGTGGGCACTGGAAGGTGGCACTGTGGGCACTGGCAGCTGACACTGGTGGGCACAGAAAATACAGCCGCGGCTTTCTGTGGGAGTGACCGATGTCCCTCTGACAGAAGCCGGTGATCGTTACTGATTACTGAGCTTCTGTTTACATCACGTGATTGGCTGACAGCTGATCACGTGGTAAGGGGCCAGGATCGACCCCCTACTCTGATCACTTAAGTCTCATAGACTCTGTGATCACAGAGCATGCTACGCACGAGCCACAGGGACGTGCAGACTGCACTTGCCCAAGAGGACATCCATGCATGCCCTCCTGGCAATTAAGGCCCGCGCTGTAGCCATCTTTCGGTTATAGTGCGAGCAGCAAGTAGTTAAATTGCATAAACATATTAAAGAAAACAAAGCCTAGCGTGTCAAAAAAACTGATGTCCCAAATTATTTACAGTACAAAAAAGATTAGGCCAGAAATAGAAAAAATAAGGTATCAGCTTTTGACATAGGACTAGTACAAAAAGATGATCCTGCCTCAAAAACTTACATTTGTTTTATATTATTGTGCAAATTCTCAATTATAAACCCTTGTTACCTCCTCCCATGCTCGCATTCAGGACTTCTCCAGAGCCTCTCCCATCGTCTGGTGTGCGATCAGACCTATCCCACAACCGCCCACCCACAACCGCCATCAAATCATTCTCTGCATCAATTGCCTTTTATACCACCACACCCTCCCTTTAGAATGTAAGCTCTACAAGCCGGGCCCTGTAAAGTGCTGTGTAAACTGTTGGCGCTATATAAATTGTGTATAATGATAATAAGAATAATAATAAATCCCCTAGTAAACAAAGGCCTGCACTTGCTTTACTCAATAGGAAAAGAAAAATAAGCTTGAAAAGAAAAAAGTTGCTCAACACAGTGGCAGGCACAACTATATGACCCATTATATATGTTGCCTCTCAGAAACTACCCTCTGCTTTCCCTTTAAATTGAAACTGTGGCCATACTACGGTCATTCACATATTTATAGTCCTATTCATACATTCTGAATAGGCAATAAATAACAATTGAAACAAGCACTCACTGGCATCTTTAGCTGCAGACATCAATTTATCTGAAATGAGAAAAAAATGTTTGGCACTATCTATCTATAATCAAACACTTATATCAAGAATCTAATAATGAATTGCAAACATGAGTATTCTTGTTAAAGCACTAATAAAGTCATTACAAAACGTGTGTTTGTATCATTCCATTGAAACCATCACAAGCTCAGTTAATAAAATGTAATAAGATATCATAAAGCCTCATACACACTGGATGTTATAAAAACGTCAGTAGCATTCACTGTAGAAAGCTGTAGCCGTAGTTTTTCAGCATTTTTGCAGTAGCGTGTTTTCAGCGTTTTTTTTTTTTTTAACTGTAGCTTTTTTTAGCAAAACTATATGCCATAAAATCCTATGGCTCAAAAACGCTGATAAACACAAGATAGCCGCATTTTTTCTGTTGTTTTTAGCGTTTTTCAGCTTTTATCAGAGTTAAAGCATTTTTACAGCTGAAAAACTCCTTTAGAAACCCACTAGTCCTGGTTTCAGCCAGAAAACGACCACACAATTGTCAGTTTAAGCAACACAGTGCCATATTGCGAAAAATTGCCTGTCTGTAAGTGGTTAAAATTGATGGCAGAAACACATTTAAAAAAAAAATGTGACAGGGAAACATAAAGCAAAGTTTCTTACTAAGTAAAATTTATACTAAGTTTAGTAAGTGGTACCAACAAGGAAAAGCTGGAAGGACATATTGGCCCGGATTCACGTAGAGCGGCGTATATTTATGCCGGCGTAGCGCATCGTCTTTACGCTACGATGGCACAACGTAGAGAAGCAAGCATGCTATTCACGAAGAATATGCGCTCCACGTTGCGCAGGCGTAGCGTATAGTTGTCGGCGTAAGCCGACGTAAGTCAAAGTAGGTGGAAGTGGGCTTATATATTTAAATGAAGCGTGACCCCATGCAAATGATGGCCATAGCTTCAAAAAACGAACACAGTTACGTTGAAATATCTGCCTAAGATACATCAAACACTGCCTATGACTTGAATGTAACCTACGCACAGCCCTATTCACGTAGTACTACATAAACGGCGTACGCAACGTAAAATTCGATGGCGCTGTTCCCTGGCCCATATATTTGCATTACCTGCGCCTGCTATATGAGGGGTAACTTTACGCCGGATGTAAGTCTTATGCAAATCGCGTATATGAAGCGGCCGGGTGCATCTACGTTCGTGAATCGGCGTATCTTACTCATTTGCATATTTAAAATGGGAACGCCGAATGGGTCCAGCGTAACTATGCGCCCACGATACGCCAGCGTAGGCAAGTTACGTCGGGCGGCTGAACCCTTGTTTTACAGCGTATCTAGCTTTGCGAATCGGCGTAACAATACGACGGCGCACATTTGTACTTACGACGCATATCTATAGATACGCCGGCGCAAAATGTTTGTGAATCTGGGCTAATGCATCTAATTAGGTTAGCTGCTTCCTATGGGGGAACTCGTGCATTCAGACATACAACCAATGGCTCCCGCTGCTCTCAGCCAAGCCTGCAAAACAGGGAAGAGGGAAGAGCAGCTACTGCAGACATGCACAACATTGGGCCAAAATCAGGCTCAGGTGAGCATTTGGGGGGGGGGTTGCTTTTTAAAGGGTTTTTTTACGTAAAAGTGGATGTAAACCCACTCTCATCCTTTCTAAACTACTGCCACAGTGCTAATCTATAAGGATATACATACTTGTATCCTTACCTGTCAAATGTCTCCCCTCTGTCTGTTATAAGAACTGAAAAACTGCAGATTCTGTGGGTGGATCTGTTGTCTGGAGCTTGGAGGGTGAAGTCGTGATGTCAGTAGACTCCCCGCCCTCCTCTATACTCCCTTGTCAACATGCATTTTCTCCTGTGTATTCCTTACACTAAATTCTGCTATGATCACCAACATCCAGTCAAAATCCAGAAAAGTAACCACATGACTTCAGAAAAGGAGTGGGGGTGGGAATTAAAAATGAGTGTCTGTCTCCAGGCTGGTGCATGAGATATGTAAATAACCTGTCACTCACAGCAAAGGGGCGGAACGGACCAAGGGTTTTCTCTGTTAGTCCGTTTTAATTCACTGAACAATAAAGGAGGATTGCTCAGAGCTGGATTAACTCTGTTTGGCAAAACTGGGCACAGATGATAGGAAATCTTATACTGTACATTGTGACATCAAAAAAAAAAAAAAACAATTCAGGTTTACATCCACTTTAAGGTAAAAAAAAGAACTTTTACCTTTATAACCTTTTTAAGTTTTACGTGAATGCATCAGAGATAATTTTACGGAACAAAATATTTTTTAAACAGTAAGCAGGTAAAAAAGTGCAAACAGAAATATTTGCAGAAAAATAGTATTACAAATAAAAAAGAGACAATAATGCAACTGAAAACAGAAAGGTTTTAAGAATGAAAAATACCTAACAAATCTGGTTCACAAAGTCTAATCAATGAGCAAGATCGATCAGTGACTATCATAAGTCTTGGCAGACTTTTCTTGTTTTGATGGTAAAAAGAGAGCTGTAGGCTGTGGATGTAGTCCCCTTTCTCTGGTCTATGGGGAGGTTGTTGACAGAAATGATTTGACCAATCAAGAGGTCAATGAAGTAGCCAAGTTATGAAATATACTGAAGTTTGGATTCTTCAGGATGGGATAAACAGCCATTGGCTCCCGCCGCTGTCAATCAAATCCAATGAGGTGGCTGCCAGGGGGCGGGGGCCAAGTCATACACTCGGCAGCTATGGCCGCTGAGTGTATAAAACGGGAGAGCGCACAGCAAGGTAACCCCCTTTTCGAAGAGAGCTTCCCAGAGGGGGTAAGCTATTGCAGGGAGGAGCCGCCAGAGCCGCCGTGGGACCCCAGAAGAGGAGGATCGGGGCCACTCGAGGAGGTAAGTATAACATGTTTTTTTTTATTAAAATCTGAACCTTTGCTATCACTTTAAGTCTCCTATGGCAATGAAGACCACCTCATGGTGCAATCCACATGTTCATTGTTAAACAGTTCAAATACAATCCAATAATTTGAAAGCTAATGACTGCACTGATTGCTTTTATATATATTTTTTAGCACTTTACTTAAAGGGGTTGTAAAGGTAAAAGTTTTTTTACCTTAATGCATCCTATGCATTAGGGTAAAAAAACATCTCACAGCACCGCTCCCCCGAGTCCCCGTTTTACTTACCTTACCGTTCGAAACTCCTGGGCGCGTCAACGTCATCCTCTTCAGTTCCCAGCCTGGCCGTTGATTGGCTAGGCTGGGCGGATTGATAGCAGCGCAGCCATTGACTGGCGCTGCTGTCAATCACAGCGGATGACGCGCCGCGCCGGGGGGCAGAGCCGAGTGATACAGTCGGCGGCTATGGCCGCCGCTGTATAACGGGAGCGTGCTCGCGAAAGCTTTACACCGTGCGAGCGCCCTCGCATGAAGATGGAAAGCTTTTGCGAGGAGGAGCCCAGACAGCCGCCGAGGGACCCCAGAAGACAGCTTTCCGGGTGCAAAACGAACTGCACAGTGGAGGTAAGTATCACATGTTTGTTATTTTATTTATTTTTTTAAATACTGAGTTTAGTGTCCCTTTAAGCACACATGCTTTTACAACAAAATAAAATGATGGCAATAATTTTGTTTCTGCCAAACAGCTGATCCCGAAATATTTTTATTTTTTTTAAAGAAATTGCCTACTTATATAAATAATACAGTACATCATGTAAAGTCATATAGTTAAACGCTTCTAAAATCTGCCAATGTGTAATCTCTAAGCCTCAAATCTGACATATTACAGTTTTAGGGTAAATGTCAAGCAGACTTACTGCTTATTAACTAGGAAAAATAGTGGACATTCTATTTGAATCAAACATATTTTTTTTATACCTGAGCTTATGTGCGTCTGGGTGGTATTATCTTCAAGAGCTGCACTGGATCAGGATTAGTGACATGTCAGAGCTCCCAGCCAAATTCCCTTTCTGCGGAGTGAGATGTTAGTTTGCATAAATTTTATTGCTGGAAAAAAGAAATAGCAGAACTTATCTTAGCATGGGTTAACTGCTTCTTTTCAGAGCCTGCGTACCTCTTAGCTGAGCCTTCACCATCTGTAATTAGGAAAACTTTGCTGGAATATTTTTTTAAATACCTTTGAAATGTTAATGAAAACTTTTGCCATGTTAATGGTAAAATATATTTTCAAATTATATTCGGAGTGCAGTTTAATTAGTCTGTAACAAGTCCTAGTTTCTCTGGGACACAAACAGCTATTTCTAAAGGAGCGGGTCAAACATGTCATTTTCATTTGAGAGATTGAATATCACAGAAATTGTGACTTAGTCATGTTTCTTTTCTACTTTTTTGGTTATAGTTTAACCTCCCTGGCGGTATGATTCTTTCAGATTTTAGGTGCTAAAAGCGGTACCATTATTTGCAAGGGAATTTGGCGTTTTATACTGTAGGCTTGTAATTCTTAGGAATAACTCACTGAAATCTATCCAAACAAGAGTCTAATAGGCATCCTGGGTATGATTTTTTTTTTTTTCTTATTAAAAATTATAATATAATAAATAATTATAAAAAATTATAACAAATAATAATATAATCATAGTAAAAATTATTCAATAATGTAATCAAATCAAAATCACTGAAATTTGCTCAGTTGCAGAATTTTTGCTGTCATTATTTTTTTTTTTTATGACGAATTTCCCCATAAATCGCTATCGCTAAATTCTGCAAGTGATTCTGATTTATTATCGCTGTTTTTTAGCTGCTCTAAAACAATTTTTGCCATAAAGGGACACTTTTGGTTGCTATGGGCAATCTACAGTTTACAGGGAGAAAGAACAGTTTTTATTATATAAAAGGACATGTAGTGTACAGGGCAGACCACTAGGGACATGGGGGGTGTGTATTTTTTACATACAGTACTGTAATCTATAAGATTACAGTGTACTGTATGTATAGTGTTTGTTTACTTTTTTAAATTTGGCGCCGTTCCCCCCCCTACGTCGCGACGCTCGCAGGGAAGGGAATCGGCAGAACACACAGCATCAGGCGGACATCCGCCCGCCGTGTACTGCGGGGATTCATCGCTGGATCGCAGAGAAAGGGTAAGTAAACTTTTTTCTGCATCCAGCGAGGCAAGTCCGTGTGTGGCACGGGGTTACCGATCGTAGCTTTAAAATCTCACCCCGTGCCACACACGGGAAGACCGCCAGGGAGGTTAAGGCAAGGTTAGTACCTCTGTGAGGGTTTTATTATTGTCTGTCTTCATTTTCTTCTTACGTCATGTCCTTATTACTGTCATAGCTGGGACAGAAGGTCAGAGGGACTACCATCATTGTAAAGCTGAACAATCTGTGCTTCCCCCCCAAGCAGTGATCAGTGCGAACTGCAGTGGTGGCTGGTGCTCAAAATTTTTGGGGGGACGCAAAGGAAAACAAAATTGCAGTTTCACTGTGCCCAAACGCAGCCACTGTGCCATGTTATCAAACACAGCCACTGTACCATCAATTTGCACCACTGTGCCATGCCATTAAACCAGCCACTGTGCCATCAATTGTCACCACTGTTCCATGCCATTAAACCAGCCACTGTGCCATCCATTGTCACCACTGTTCCATGCCATTAAACCAGCCACTGTGCCATCCATTGTCACCACTGGTCCATGCCATTAAACCAGCCACTGTGCCATCAATTGTCACCATTGTTCAATGCCATTAAACCAGCCACTGTGCCATCCATTGTCACCACTGTTCCATGCCATTAAACCAGCCACTGTGCCATCCATTGTCACCACTGTGCCCATGGTCGCCGCTGTGCCAATTGTCCCCACTGTGCCCTGTAAATTGCCCTCTCCCCCCCCCACCCGCCACTTACCTTTACTGGAGTCAGGCATCTACGTCCCATGATGTCTTCTCCTGCCCTCGATGACTGACAGGCGTCTCAGCCAATCAGGTTACCGGTAGCCAGAACCGGCCAACCTGATTGGCTGAGATGCCTGATCAAAAATAGGAATTACTACATAAAGTAGTAGAGAGGCGGACTTTTTCAGGCAATCACAAGGACATAAAATTTAAGAAAAATATTTAATTATATATCATAAAATCCAAAAACAAAAACAAAAACAAAAACTAAAATATACAGAAACAGGGTATACAGAGTATATATCAGCAATGGTAGCTTGCATCTCGCCTACGCGTTTCGCCTAACGGCTTCTTCAGGGCGAGTTTGAGAGAGGGCTGGTAGTATATAATTGCTAATTTCATATATCTGCAAAGAAAGGAAATACATAAACAATAACAGATTTTCTAAAAAAGTTTTTTTTAAAAAACACTAAAAGTCAATGAGCAACAAGGGATCCCCAAAAGAAACAATACCAAAACAGTTGCTGTCCATCCGATTATATCAAGGATTAAGTAAATATCCGTATGGCTTGTGAGAGCTCAATGCGGCTGGAAAAAGAAAACACAGAATCGGTGTCATGTATGTTTCAATTCTGCTAAAAATTTATAAACTGGGAGATAATAATAAAGAATTACCAGACAAAGTGTACCAAATATACGAAAAAGTGTATCCTATGGTTAGCAGCGAATCATCATATAAAGATGAACAAATGTATTTCTACAGAGAAAGAAAAAAGAAAAGTAAGAGCTAGTAAATAAATGAGTATGAGGACGTATGGTATGTGCATTAATGGAAGTTTATAAAGATGTCAGTTTACCTGAGATAGAGCCAGAAATCAAAGAAGGACCCGGGACTGATCACAGCAGTAAACATAGACCATAGCCAGAGAGGAGTAGAATCCAATCAAAATAGGCTAGACCGGGTTATGATGTCCAATATAGGACAGTCCAATGAGTCAGGAGTCTAGATGCAAGATAAGTTGCTAGTGAGTAAAGAAAGAGAAAGAGCACATTTGTCCCAAAGAAATTCTAATTGTAGTATTCGCATACCTGGATATAGATCGCTGTTGATATGTCCCGGGGGGAGTCAGACCTGTGCTGCACGCCAATTTGATCATTCATGATGAAGGTTTATATAGGATTCCGAGGGGCGTCACATGACAGGGAAGCGTGGTGACGTCATTAACGCGGCGCCCATACGTGGGCGACGCATGAATAGCAGCTCACTGATGGAGAGGGGGAGAGGGGTGGATCCTGAGGCAGGGAAGGTGTATGTTCCTGCCCATCTGAGGATCAGTCATACTACGAGAGAGGGGCGGTGCCGAGCGCACAGAGTCTGTGGCAAACAGAAACGCCCCTATGCCTGTTTGTATATAGCGTGGGTGTATGTAAGGCGGCGCTGTCCGTCCCGCCAACAACACATACATCCCACAGACGTAGGAGCATAGGGAAAGGCATCCCCGCCTACAAACATATGTATATAGAATATACAGAAGAAAGAAAAGAAGGGAGAGATTGGACATGCCATGGGGGTAAACATAGGAATCAAAATAGAATAGAACATATATATATATATAGAAAGAACAATCTATATCTACAGCAGTAGGGACATCATCGTATATCAGATGTGAGTGGTCAATTACAAGAAAGATAGTTTGAGTGCAGTCACTACAAATAGCCACAAGATGGCAGCAGTAGATATCGAAAACTGAGAACTTGGATTATTCAGCAACCATTGGTACAAATAGAGATCCCGAGCACATACAGACAGTTAGTGAATTAGGAACTTGGAAATTATTTTTAAATCAAGACACTTATAAAAAGAATATAAAATATATCAAAACTGTGACAATTCTCTGGTATAGTAACATATAGATATAGTTTAATTTACATATATTTAGGCAGGTGAATAACAAATGGGAGATCAAAACATATAAATACAACATAAGCAAACCTATATATATGGTGTCTCTATGTGTCTAATCTTTTTCTACAATCTAGGGGCGAATCTATTCTTTGTAGAGTCTTGGCAGGTTTTTCGGATAACTGAGGTTAGTATTTTTATTTTTATTGGTGACATGTATTTCATTCTCATATTCAGGCGTGATGTAAATTACAAGCGTGATGTAAATTACATAGAATGAAAGCCCCAGGGAAGAGGGGGAGGACTTAGTGGCGACGGTTCTGGAGTTTCTAGGGATTAAGGAAGGGTTTGAAGCTCAAGGCATCATTAAGGCCGGGGAACGTATTGGCCTTTAGTCTATGGATCCAGCGTGTTTCGCATTGTAAAACACGTTGGTCAAAGTTACCCCCTCTCGGATCCTCATATATACTCTCTAGGGCATTGAATTTAAATACATGGGGTTCGTACTGGTGTGTAAAAGCTATGTGGTAACCCATAGTAGTGTTAAGGAGACCATTGGTCGCATAGTAGATGTGATCCTTAATGCGTTTCCAGAATGGTCGTATAGTTTTACCAACATAATAGCTTCCACACTGGCATTGGATCAGATATATAACCCCCTTGGTCTGGCAGGTAATATGTTGTTTGATAGTATGTCTTTGCCCATTAGGCAGGAGTACAGTAGTACCCACTAACACAAAATCACAATAATTGCATTCACCGCATCTATATAGGCCGGGAGGATCTCGTTTTGCATCACTCGATCTACAGTATGTACTTGCGACCAGGCGATCACGAATCGATCTTGCCCGCCTGAAAGTGATTTCAGGTCTAGGTCCAATGTGTTTAGATAATACTGGATCGGAAGTGAGTATATGCCAGTGTTTATGTACTATTGTTCTGATTTCAGCATGCTGGTTGGAGTATGTTGTAATCAGCCGCGTAGCGCTGGGACTGGTTAGTTTGTTGTTGTGTGCTAAAAGGTCGCTCCTTGACTTGCCATTGGCCTTAGCAAAAGCTTTTTTAAGGCATTTTTTGCTATATCCCCTTAATCTTAGTCGTGTATATAGGAGATCTGCTTCTACTTTGAATTTTAAGTCATCTGAGCAGTTTCGTCGAAGTCGCAGGTATTGTCCAAATGGTATACTTTGAATTAGATCTAGAGATACTGGAAAGAGCTGTAAAGAAAAAATCCCTTAAATTCCCCCCACTTCAGACCAATCCAAATGTCTGGGCCTTTCTAATGCAGGCAATCAAGGATATTGAATCCCTGCCTCCATGCCTCCCTAATGCCAATCGTAACCTTACTATGGCTCAAACACAGGCTCTTAACAATCTGAGCCGCAGTTCTCATCTGGTGATCAAGCCCTCGGACAAGGGTGGTAATGTAGTAGTCATGAATGAGCTCAACTATCGCAACATGTGCTGGGACATACTGAAAAACAGAGCCTGGTATAGACCAGTAGCACACGATCTCATTGACAAGTACAACCAACAATATAACGATACCATCCAAACCGCTCTCTCCGAGAGTTTGATCACCAGATCCATATTCGACGGCATACAAGTCCCTCACCCCAAAATTCCAACTTTCTACTCACTCCCCAAGACCCACAAAAATCTACGAGACCCTCCTGGCCGTCCAATTGTTTCGGGTATCGGCTCTAAAACTGAGCGAGCGAGTAGATTTGTAGATAGTTACTTGAGACCACATGTGAGCACTATGCCTTCCTATATCCAGGATACTCCTGACTTACTACGAGCACTGGACGGCCTAATTGTACCTCCAGGCTGTCTCCTAGTTTCAATAGATGTGGAGGCATTATACTCCTCTATCCCACATAGAAAAGGATTGGAAACGATTGGCAAATTCTTGGCTGAAAGGGGCCCCAAATCCTGTAAACTCAATGATTTTGTTTTGCAACTTTTGGCCCATATTCTTACCAAGAATATTTTTGTGTTTGATGGGTCCCACTTCCTCCAGGTACAGGGTGTCGCTATGGGCACGTGCTGCGCACCGTCCTATGCAAACCTGTACCTGGGGGGGTGGGAACGGGAGGTTTTTTCCAGTGACGTTTTTTCTGATCTACTACCATCCATACTAGGGTGGTATCGATATATAGATGATATCCTACTCCTATGGACGGGATCTCAGATGGAACTGGACACCTTCATGAGGAAACTTGGCCACAATAGCTATAATTTAAAATTTACCATGACCTCCAGCCTGACCGAGCTAGCCTTTCTGGATTTGACCATTGGCATTTCGGAAGAGGGTATGCTTAATACCTCCTTATACCGAAAACCCACCTCGGGGAATACGATACTTCATGCTACGAGTAGTCACCCCAGATCTCTAATTCAAAGTATACCATTTGGACAATACCTGCGACTTCGACGAAACTGCTCAGATGACTTAAAATTCAAAGTAGAAGCAGATCTCCTATATACACGACTAAGATTAAGGGGATATAGCAAAAAATGCCTTAAAAAAGCTTTTGCTAAGGCCAATGGCAAGTCAAGGAGCGACCTTTTAGCACACAACAACAAACTAACCAGTCCCAGCGCTACGCGGCTGATTACAACATACTCCAACCAGCATGCTGAAATCAGAACAATAGTACATAAACACTGGCATATACTCACTTCCGATCCAGTATTATCTAAACACATTGGACCTAGACCTGAAATCACTTTCAGGCGGGCAAGATCGATTCGTGATCGCCAGGTCGCAAGTACATACTGTAGATCGAGTGATGCAAAACGAGATCCTCCCGGCCTATATAGATGCGGTGAATGCAATTATTGTGATTTTGTGTCAGTGGGTACTACTGTACTCCTGCCTAATGGGCAAAGACATACTATCAAACAACATATTACCTGCCAGACCAAGGGGGTTATATATCTGATCCAATGCCAGTGTGGAAGCTATTATGTTGGTAAAACTATACGACCATTCTGGAAACGCATTAAGGATCACATCTACTATGCGACCAATGGTCTCCTTAACACTACTATGGGTTACCACATAGCTTTTACACACCAGTACGAACCCCATGTATTTAAATTCAATGCCCTAGAGAGTATATATGAGGATCCGAGAGGGGGTAACTTTGACCAACGTGTTTTACAATGCGAAACACGCTGGATCCATAGACTAAAGGCCAATACGTTCCCCGGCCTTAATGATGCCTTGAGCTTCAAACCCTTCCTTAATCCCTAGAAACTCCAGAACCGTCGCCACTAAGTCCTCCCCCTCTTCCCTGGGGCTTTCATTCTATGTAATTTACATCACGCTTGTAATTTACATCACGCCTGAATATGAGAATGAAATACATGTCACCAATAAAAATAAAAATACTAACCTCAGTTATCCGAAAAACCTGCCAAGACTCTACAAAGAATAGATTCGCCCCTAGATTGTAGAAAAAGATTAGACACATAGAGACACCATATATATAGGTTTGCTTATGTTGTATTTATATGTTTTGATCTCCCATTTGTTGTTCACCTGCCTAAATATATGTAAATTAAACTATATCTATATGTTACTATACCAGAGAATTGTCACAGTTTTGATATATTTTATATTCTTTTTATAAGTGTCTTGATTTAAAAATAATTTCCAAGTTCCTAATTCACTAACTGTCTGTATGCGCTCGGGATCTCTATTTGTACCAATGGTTGCTGAATAATCCAAGTTCTCAGTTTTCGATATCTACTGCTGCCATCTTGTGGCTATTTGTAGTGACTGCACTCAAACTATCTTTCTTGTAATTGACCACTCACATCTGATATACGATGATGTCCCTACTGCTGTAGATATAGATTGTTCTTTCTATATATATATATATGTTCTATTCTATTTTGATTCCTATGTTTACCCCCATGGCATGTCCAATCTCTCCCTTCTTTTCTTTCTTCTGTATATTCTATATACATATGTTTGTAGGTGGGGATGCCTTTCCCTATGCTCCTACGTCTGTGGGATGTATGTGTTGTTGGCGGGACGGACAGCGCCGCCTTACATACACCCACGCTATATACAAACAGGCATAGGGGCGTTTCTGTTTGCCACAGACTCTGTGCGCTCGGCACCGCCCCTCTCTCGTAGTATGACTGATCCTCAGATGGGCAGGAACATACACCTTCCCTGCCTCAGGATCCACCCCTCTCCCCCTCTCCATCAGTGAGCTGCTATTCATGCGTCGCCCACGTATGGGCGCCGCGTTAATGACGTCACCACGCTTCCCTGTCATGTGACGCCCCTCGGAATCCTATATAAACCTTCATCATGAATGATCAAATTGGCGTGCAGCACAGGTCTGACTCCCCCCGGGACATATCAACAGCGATCTATATCCAGGTATGCGAATACTACAATTAGAATTTCTTTGGGACAAATGTGCTCTTTCTCTTTCTTTACTCACTAGCAACTTATCTTGCATCTAGACTCCTGACTCATTGGACTGTCCTATATTGGACATCATAACCCGGTCTAGCCTATTTTGATTGGATTCTACTCCTCTCTGGCTATGGTCTATGTTTACTGCTGTGATCAGTCCCGGGTCCTTCTTTGATTTCTGGCTCTATCTCAGGTAAACTGACATCTTTATAAACTTCCATTAATGCACATACCATACGTCCTCATACTCATTTATTTACTAGCTCTTACTTTTCTTTTTTCTTTCTCTGTAGAAATACATTTGTTCATCTTTATATGATGATTCGCTGCTAACCATAGGATACACTTTTTCGTATATTTGGTACACTTTGTCTGGTAATTCTTTATTATTATCTCCCAGTTTATAAATTTTTAGCAGAATTGAAACATACATGACACCGATTCTGTGTTTTCTTTTTCCAGCCGCATTGAGCTCTCACAAGCCATACGGATATTTACTTAATCCTTGATATAATCGGATGGACAGCAACTGTTTTGGTATTGTTTCTTTTGGGGATCCCTTGTTGCTCATTGACTTTTAGTGTTTTTTTAAAAAAAACTTTTTTAGAAAATCTGTTATTGTTTATGTATTTCCTTTCTTTGCAGATATATGAAATTAGCAATTATATACTACCAGCCCTCTCTCAAACTCGCCCTGAAGAAGCCGTTAGGCTAAACGCGTAGGCGAGATGCAAGCTACCATTGCTGATATATACTCTGTATACCCTGTTTCTGTATATTTTAGTTTTTGTTTTTGTTTTTGTTTTTGGATTTTATGATATATAATTAAATATTTTTCTTAAATTTTATGTCCTTGTGATTGCCTGAAAAAGTCCGCCTCTCTACTACTTTATGTAGTAATTCCTATTTTTGATCGAATTATTTCGGATGTTGGCTACATGTGAGTGCTTTTATGTTTCCCCGTTCCCTATATTTCTGGCTGAGATGCCTGTCATCTTATCCAAGGGACATACAGTCTGTGCGCTCCGAGAATAAGCTTCCAGGACCCGTGGGCTGTACTGGGAAAGCCTATCAGAGCTGTTGGCTCTGATAGACATTTCCGTACAGCCAACCAGCTGGCGTTATTCAGATGGCCAGACATGAGCGCCGACCATCTGAATAACAGCGGCAGCGGCCATAATAACATAGATTCGTGCAATGCATGAATCTATGTTATTAGACTCATTGGCGGGGAGAGCCAGAGGGGGCGGCGCTCCAGTGCCCTCTATGGACGAACCGCCACTGGCGAACTGTGCTACAAGAAAAAGATAAAAATAAAGGTGGGGTCTAAATAGGTTATCCAAAAACCCATATGTATCCCACCACACACTAAATGTGCTAGTATACGTTTCCAACCTGTAAAAACAGTAAAAATGACTGGTGCTGCAATAGTACAAAAAAACTGGAATAAACAGCTATACAAACATGTCAAAAATAGTTAAAAATTTGCAACCAAAATAAAACAAAACAAGCAAAGTGTCCTGTTATGAGGTGAAAACAATAGATACAAATAAATGTAACATTTAGTACAACCCACAGGTGAACAGTGCAGGTGAAATTATACAAGGACAGTGTCCATTGCAGATGATGTTGATTATGTGTAATCACAAGGTAACAATTCATCCAACAATATCATCCAAAAGATTTTCAGCCGTTGTTATACATTCAGACAGAGTTGCCGCTTACCAGATCCGGTGGACCTCTGTTACGGAGGTCTTATGGGCTCATTAAACCAGGGGTCACTCGGAGGGGTTCTCGTTGACTACGCACTGGTGTGCCAGCGTATCCGGCTTCCTTCAAGCTTCCCGGGGCTGTGATGGATCCTATTCCAGGCAATCTCAGCTTCCAATGGGATGGCATGGTGTGCGGGTATGTTTAGAGGAAGAGCAAAAAAAGCTTCATGGCGCAGTACGATTTGGGTAATCAAAAAAAAACGTTTATTGATAAAGCAGGTTTACTGACATCAGGTTAAAAGCTTATTTCAGCAGAACAGTTTAAAAAAAACAGGATAAAAAACTTCCAGCAGCGGCTCCAGCCGATCAGCTGGGGCGTGGTGACGTCAGGTAATTATTGCTCCGCCCGACGCTGCGTTTCTCCTCAACAGGCATCAACAGGGATAGGAGGCAATACCCCGGACGTCACACACCACGCTATTTATAGCTACTAACAGGAGAGTGACACCGGAAACACAAGCAGCACTCCCATGTCTCCCGATTGCCAAGATCCGACTTTACATATAGAACATTTCAGCCGTGTATTTGCAAACACAGCTGCGCCACCGCATGGATCTTGCGGCATAGTCGCAGCCGTATCTGCACCGACAACACGCTTCCTAAATTAAAAACATGTATACATAAATTGCCTGCCGCAATACATGTACAATACATGTACAAAAACATTAGTTATTAATACTTTCAGGACATTTAAAGAAAGTTTTCCTTTTCATTTTGTATTCATCTAAAGGCACTGTGTCGCTTTAAATGACAATTGCGTGGTCATGCAACGTCATACCCAAACAAAATTTATGTCCTTTTTTTCCACAACTAGAGCTTTAATTTGGTGTTATTTGATCACCTTTGCGATATTAATTATTTGCTCTATAAACAAAAAAAAGCATAAATAAAAAAATAAAAAACTATGGGCCAAATTCTCAAAAGAGATACGCCGGTGTATCGCAGGAAAGACCATCGTATCTCTGTTTTTTTCCCGGGGTATCTATGCGTGTGATTCCTAGAATCACTTACGCATAGATACGGCGTAAATCCGACAGGTGTAAGACACTTACACCGTCGGATCTTAGATGTAATTACTTCGCTGGCCGCTAGGTGGCCTTTACGTTGATTTCTCATTTGCCTATGCAAATGAGCCTAATACGCCGATTCCCAAACGTTTTTACGCCGCCTCGTCGTCGTTTACGTTGTTTCCGTAAGCGTAAACCTACCCCTGCTATATGAGGGGTAGGTTTACGAAGTTCCGTCGTTGCAATGTTAAGTATGGCGTCGGGTCAGCATCGTCTTTTTCCATCGTTTACGTCGTTTTACTAAGTCGTTCGCGAATAGGTCATTGCGTAAGTGACGATTACATTGTTTTCACGTCGGTTTCAATGACGTTTTCCGACGTGAGCTGGAGCATGCGCACTGGGCTTTTTTCCCGGCCAGCGCATGCGCAGTTCGATCGACGCGGGGGCGCACTTAATTTAAATACAAGCCGCCCCCTTTGAATTATGCGGGAAAATGCCGGGCCATTTACACTACGCCGCCGCAAACTACGGAGCAAGTGCTTGGAGAATACGGCACTTGCTCCAGTAAGTTGCGGCGGCGTAGTGTAAATGGCTTACGCTACGCCGCCGCGGATTCTACCAAAATCTGGCCCTATATTTTTTTACTTTTTGCAATAATAAATATCTCCAAAAAATTGTAACCTTGTAAAACAACCCATTTATTTTAACCTCTTATGGACCGGTACACACAGATATACTGCGGCCCTCCTGCATGAAATCAAGTACCTGTACGTGATTTCCTGCACTGGGTCTGGGGTGCGCACCATTGGCGACCCGATAGCTGCTGGGACCCGCCAATCGTTCTCAGGAGAGGCAGAATGACGGTCTGCCTATGTAAACAAGGAAGGCCGCCATTCTGTGAGAGGGGACGATGGAGATCTTATGTTTCTGTTAAGCACAGAAACACGGATCTCTGTCTTCCACCAATCAAAGAACCCCCCCCCCCCACGCACAGACAGTTAGCAAGCACTCCCTAGGAGCACATTTAACCCTTTGATCGCCCCTGGTGTTAACCCCTTCCCTGCCAGTGTTATTAGTACAGTTTTTAGCACTGTATTAGTGTCACCGATCCCCAAAATGTGTCAAAAGAGACAGGTGTCTGATTTATCTGTCCGCAATGTTGCAGTCCCGCTAAATCACTGTTTGCCGCCATTACTAGTAAAAAAATGTGCACAAACCAAATCAATGTACACTTATTGGGATTTTTGTTACCAAAAATATGTAGCAGAATACATATTGGCTTAAACTGATGAAGACTAATGAAGAAATTTTATGTTTTTATATTGCATATGTTTTATAGCACGGGTCTTTAAACTATGGCCCAGTTGTTCAGGAACTACAATTCCCATCATGCCCTAGTCATGTCTGTGAATGTCGGTGTGTTACAATGCCTCGTGGGATGTGTAGTTCTACAACAGCTGGAGGGCCGTAGTTTGATGATCCCTGTTTTATAGCATAAAGTAAACAATATTGTTTTTTTTTATCTGTTTTTATTTATAGAGCAAAAAATAAAAACCACACAGGGGATCAAATACCACCAAAAGAAAGCTCTATTTGCAGGGAAAAAAATTACATCAATTTTATATGGGTACAGCGTTGCACATTTCCGCAATTGTCAGTTAAAGTAACGCAGTGGCATTTTGCAAAAAAATGGCCTAGTCATGAAGGGGGTAAACCTTCCAGGGCTGAAGTTGTTAAAATAGAAATAATGAGCAAAACATTTTTGTATAGATAGAAAAAATAAACATTACAAATACCCTTTTTCACTTTTTTATAAGTGATGACATTCCCTCTGTTCTCAGCTGCATAAGAGCTGGGGGGGAGGATAATCAGCAGCACACTGAGCTTCCCAGTGAATGGTTGTGCAGGGGGGGCATGTCAGGACAAGTCTGAACATTGCAGGAGAGCACACTGCGTTCCCAGTACAGCTAGAAAGCTGATCACTGCGTGTTCTCCTGCCTAGCATGGTCAGTTTCTAATAGGATAGCAGGGACTGGCAGGAACCAGACATTTTGCCCAAAGGAAACAATACAAAGAGAACAGGATACTTTCTCATACAAGTACACGGTACAGCAGGCACATATCAGGAATATGAAATGTTGGTAGACATGTGAAATTCGTTTAATTCCAAATTCATTTTTTTT
Source organism: Rana kukunoris (assembly GCA_029574335.1). Taxonomy (NCBI): domain Eukaryota; kingdom Metazoa; phylum Chordata; class Amphibia; order Anura; family Ranidae; genus Rana; species Rana kukunoris. The sequence goes on along the minus strand of CM056050.1, from coordinate 563,504,647 downwards.
TTAAATATCAACAAATTTGTTAATTTGGGAGCATCCGAATTAATGAATATCCAAAATAATTATTTTTTTTCCAAATATTCGTAAATTCTAATTTTCGTAAATTAGTAATTCGAAAATCCGAAAACCCCGAAAATTCGGAAACCTAAAATAATACCATTAAATTATAGGTATTCGAATTTCCTGTCAAATTTGGCTGTAACGTGAACGTAATAAATACAAAATTTACCAAAGTTTCTAATCATCTAAAATAACAAATGTTGTATCTAAACGAATGGACCATAATTAATTAATTAATAAAAAATAACAACAATAATAATACCAATTTTTTTATTATTTTCTATAATTATTATTAATTTGTTCCATTTGTTTAGGTATGGCATTCTTTATTTCGGATAATTCGTAACTTTGGATAAATTCTTATTCGTTATGTTCACTAACAGCCAAATTTGAAAAGAAATTCCAATACCTATAATTTAAGGCTTCATTTCCACTGGCGTTTTTTTTTTAAACGGAGCTCAAAAACGCAGCGGCAGCTTCAGCGTTTTTTAAAGTCTGGCGTTTTTACAGCTCTATTGCTGGAGCTTCAGAACGCACTGGTCCCACGTTTTTTTTTTTTGCAGCTTAAAAACGTCTCAGCCACAGCTACAGCTCAAAACGTCATGGTGGGCATGAGGCCATAGACTAACATGGACAGGCGTTTTTAAGCTGCAAAAACGCTCAGAAAAGTGGCTGTAAAAACGCCAGTGGAAATGAGCCCTAATAGTTAGTTATTATTAGTTAGTTATTCTTTAGAATTTTTGGATTTTCGTTCTTTCGAAGACACAGATTTCAAATTTACGAATCTTCGAATTTACAAATTTACAAATGTATGAATTGCAGTCATAACGAATGAAAAAAAAAAAAGAAAAACGAATGAAACGAAAAACAAAACCAACACATTTTTTAGCAGTGCACATATCTTAATGTTGGGATAACAAACTCTTTAACCACTTCAATACATGGCATTTTCACCCCTTCCTGCCCAGGCCAATTTTCAGCTTTCAGTGCTGTAACATTTTAAATGACAATTACGCGATCCTGCAACACTGTACCCATATGACATTTTGATAATTTTCCCCACAAATAGATCTTTCTTTTGGTGGTATTTGATCACCTCTGTGGTTTTTATTTTAAACAAAAAAAGAGCAACAATTTTGAAAAAAACACAATATTTTTTACTTTTTACTATAATAAATATCCCATATAAAAGAAAAAAAAATCTTCCTCAGTTTAGGCCGATATGTATTCTGCTACATATTTTTGCTAAAAAAAAAAAAATTGCAATAAGTGTATATAGATTGGTTTGGGCAAAAGTTATAGCGCCTACAAAATAGGGAATACATTTTTTGCATTTTTATTATTTTTATTATTATTATTTTTTTACTAGTAACGGCAGTGATTTGCGTTTTTTATCATGACTGTGACATTGTGGTGGACATATCGGATACTTTTGGCACTATTTTGGTACCATTCACATGTATACAGTGATCAGTGCTATAAAAATTTGATTACTGTGTAAATGTGACTGACAGGGAAGGGGTTAACAAGGGGTTAACTGTGTTACATAGGGAGTGATTCTAACTGTAGGGGGCAGGGACTCACAAACAGAGAAGACCGATCGGTGTTCCTCTGTACTGGGAACACACCATCGGTCTCCTCTCCCCTGACAGGCTGTGGATCGGTGTGTTTACAGGTGTGCATGTGTGACAGGCAATCGCGGGTGCCTGGCAGACATTGTGGCCACCGGGCACACGTATCGACTCCAGAGCACGCCCCTAGAGGCTCAGGAAGCCAAAGAAGTCATATGACAGCAGGCCGGAGTGACAAACTGTTTCTGCCGCCGTCATATGACAATGGGGTGGTAAAGAAGTGGTTAAGCTCCATGTGCAAAAAGGGATCTTTATTGTAAGAGATTCGTAGAATAACCAAAGGAGTTGATCCCAGCAGAATAAGCTAACTGTTTCAAAGAAGTGTTAAAGGTTTAATTCACCTATACCAAAAAACTGCTTATGCAGATAAGGGGAGTCTGTAGAGACATACAAACTGTGCACAAATGGCCAAAGTTGAATAATGCCCTTCCTTGGTATAGGTGTATGGTATTTACCTACCTCAGAAGGCTGACCGGAAAACTCCTAATCAGTGCAGGGACAAGGCAATTTGGTGCCCAGGGCGAAGATGGCAAACTGCGCCCCCCCCCCCCTACAAAACTTGTAGTTTCTACATTCAAACATATCACCCCACACAGTATTGCCCCTTCACATATCACCTCACACAGTGTTTCCCCCTTTACATACAGTGGTGTCTCCAGTTTTCAAAGTTAGGGGGGGCACATGTGGGGACAGTGAAAATAGTAGGGAGGCCAACTATAAAAATACAATTCTATATATATATATATCCTGGGGCCCTTTACTTCTGTTGTGAGGGCCCATTTTTTACGATCCTGCAACGAGACCCTTTCATATGTTTTGCAGTGTGCCCCCTTCTTACTGTATTGGGGCCCCCCAGGGTGGCAGAAAACAAGAGGTATGTCACCAGCACACCAGGAATATATAAGGGTCCAAAGCAGTGGGAGAACTACCAGGGTTGCTATGGTTGCACTTGTGACCGGGCCCTATTGTTCTTCCACTGTGGGGTTCCCCAGCTGTCCTTCCCCTGCTATTGACAGAGCTGGTCTGACACCTGTCTCCTTGGCAGGGGTAGCAGTCTATTCGGGCTTGTTGTTGACATACTGATCGGGATGTTATCCAGGTGATGCTCCCAGTCATATTTAATAAACACAGTATTAATTAGCATCAACTGTACAACTATAAAAGCAACCGTATGTTCAGCAGCCATGTGGGCTCTATGCCTGTAAGGTGTGAGCTTTGATCAATAAAATCACTGATATTTAACACTAGGATTTGACTAGGAGCATGACGTGGATTGCCTCCCGATCAGCATGTCAGAGAAGCTCCACTGCTGCTAAGCAACCTGCAGGGAGCTCAACTGTCTACAACCAATAGAGATTGGCTCGGGTGTGTTTAAAACCCAACATGCCCGACCCCACCAGGAAGATGGCACTTCACACGGCTAATCACAGGCAGTGAGACATTTCCTGATCTGTGCAGCTGCAGACCGGGAAATGTCTCCCTGCTTGTGATTAGCACTGTGCAGTGTGGCCTTCCTGGTGGGATCAGCCAAGTGGGATTTCAAACACGCCTGAGCACATCTCTAACAACCAATTGTACTGGCCCTCCTGTGCATGAACCCATTAGCCCCATAATGTAATCAGCACTGGGTCATAATGTGCTGCTGCCATGGAGACAGAGACCAGCGTTGCCACCTGTCTAGGATTCACCCGGACAGTTCGGGTTTGGAATCATGCATCCAGGTTTCAGACTCCCTGAAACCCAGACAAATTATTCAGACTGGACTATGACTTTGCAGCGGGGTTGCTGGCTGCAGTTGTCTAGACGGAGTGTGTCTGCTGTTACACTCTCTTTTACACTGCCCAAAGTCCACTAACCTAAAAATTACCCCACACACACTCAGTGAACCCCTTTAAATCAGGGTTCCAGGAGCATCCCATATGTTAGAGTCCCCAGAGTTTTCTCTTACATCAGAGTCTGCATACTTAAAGTGTGGGGGAACTCTGTGGACTGATGTAAAGGAGGAACTCTTGTTCATACGATTAGAAATGTTAATAGAAAAATATATGTATGGCTTATACTATAAATAAAAAAAATTGCTGTTCTGGTTTGACTTGAAGAAAAGGTGGCAACCCTAGACAGGATAAGACAGCAACCCTGATAGTTCTGCCGCAGGTCCACCACTGGGAGGATACCCACATCCACCTATAATGTGTGGATGGGGGAATTGGAATTTTTTTTTTTTTTTTATTATTCAACCTAATAGTTGAATGAAAAAAGTGATCACTGTATGGTCTGCTCAAGAGCTAAGACCAGCCATAGACAGTTTATATCTCAGCTGGTTCAGCAGGAACTGGCTGAGATTTAAACCATTAATGGCAGGCTGAATGCACCAAGTTGATTGATCAAATTGGGTACAACCAGCCTGACGGATTCTCTTATGATTATCGCTAGCGGTTGCTATATCTGCTAGTGATAATCATTGTTTGTTGGGAGAATACAATTGCTCAGTGGAAGGGATTTCCCTGTCACCACTGACTGTACTGACAGGGGAATCATGCAAGTTTCTTCCCTGCAATCTGTGGTTGCTGGAAAGAAATGTGTACCATCTATTAACAGCCTAACTGAAAGTGAAAGTGAATTAGGTGAATGTCTTGAAAGAACATGGGGGGGGGGGAGACAGGTGGGAGAGAGAAGACAGAGGGATGGTGATAAGTACAGTTCAATGATCACAGTGTACTGCAGTGTACACCCACCCACATTTCCAGGCAAAATGATCAGGCATCTTTGGTACACAGAGGCAGCTGCTGTTTTCATATTTCCCGCCCACAAACACATCCCCTTCTCTCCAGATACAGCTGCACAGCATGTGGGCGGGAAGTCACTGGAGGAGCAGAGGTGGGAGGATCTGTATTCCTCTCTGATCTCTCTGGTCAGTGAAGGGGAGGGGGGGTGATGTTTCGCTGGGCTGTGTAAGTGCAGCCAGTCTCAGATCTTACAGACTGATTCTCCTGTCCTACAGACGGGAGGCATAAGTCTGTTTTTTCATGGTTACTGAGAGCAAGACCCCCTGCTGGTGGAGTCCTTTATAAAGTGCAGGGAGAGGGAGCAGATTGGGCAGCTGTGGCTCTTGTATTATGCTCAGTAAGTGAGAAAAGGGAGGGAGAGAAATCCATCCCCTCTCACACTCCGCCCTGGGCACCCTTTCCTCCCGCCCACCCCTTGTACCGGCCCTTCTCCTAATATGTTGCTAAGGTTGTTGCTATCTGACCCTTAACTGTTATTGTTTACCTTCACCATCACAAGCGTGAGTTCTCAAACACTGAGCTCAGAGCTACATCATCAGGGGAGAGAAGAAGCATGTGAGGGGATTTAAATCAGAGAGAGAGCTCACTCCTGTGATGGTGAAGGTGAACAGTAACAGCTGGGAGTCCCTTAGCAACATTCTTAGCAATGTCCTAAGAGTTTTCCAGAGTTGAAATTGAAGCACCACACCACTGCTAAGAGGTCCAGATACAACTTTATTCCATTAAATGTCAGGGGGACAATTCAAAAGGCATCCAACACATTTCAGGGGTCTAAGTTCCCCCTTCATCTGGGCTAGATAGAACATAAGATTGTCATAGCAATCCGATATCAATACAATATAAATTAAAACCGAACAGAATAATAGTAATGAAAGTTTAAAATATTTTCACAAAAATTAGAAGATGACTGCTGAACAAATATGATACATTGTGGGTGATTTTATAACCTAATTAAAATGAGAGAAATAATAAAATAAAAATTGGGTAAAAATTCTAGAAACTGGTATGTATATAATTTGAACCATACAGTTTGTGTTTATAGGGGAATCCCTCCTACTGAACTACTGTTCTCCTGATGGGGGAGCTGTCCCTGACAGGAGAACACAGTGATTATTGCTAACGGCTGTAGCCGCTGGCAAAAATTTCATAAATTGTTATCTGTAAGTGCTGATCGGTGGTCACATGACGTGACACATCTCTCCGACTCTCACCTCCTCACCTCCTGATTGACATCACCGGGGGGAATCTCAGCCCCTCCCGCTGAAGCTCTGAGATAGGGAGAGGAGAGATGTAGCACATCTCACGTGACCACTGAACAGCGCTCACAAATAAGGTATATACAGCTTTTTCTTTTATACAACACACACACAGGGGAACATATCATTATAAGAGAGCGGATTATATAAAGTACATGATGTGGGTTAACAAATCCTTTAAATGCTCAATATTTTTACCTTCATACATTCTATGGAGCTCAGGAGTGTGCCTGCTTGGGTGCCCCCATAGCAATCCGCTTGCTATGGGGGCACTCGGCCGGAGGGAGGGGCCATGTGCGCCGCGAGGGGATCTGAGAAGAGGAAGATTAGTGCTGCTCTGTGCGATACAATTACACAGAGCAGGTAACATGTTTGTTATTTTTATTTATTTTTTTATCTGCCTTTAATACCACTTTAAATTGGGATAAGTGACTATTAGGCTGCATTCACACCTAGGAGTTTTGTCGCCCTACGCCCGACGCTACAATACGCCAGACCGTCGGATTTACATTATTCTCTATGGAGATCGTTCACATCTCCTAACACCGAACGCCGAAATTCAAACAAGTCCCGGACCCTTTTCCGACGCGCGTATCGGGCGGCTTCGGCGTTCCGCAAAGCCGTCAATACAATGTAAAAAAAACGCGGTTAAAAACGACGCGTTTTGTCCCCGCAAATCGCGGGACAAAACCCCTATTTTTTGTCGCTGCAAATCGCCACAAAACGCCTACGCGAAGGTGTGAATGCACGTGACTGTGACGCAATGCGTAGGGGGAGGAGCCATACGTACTGAGACCAGCGGAGGTTTCCCATACGAACTCAGCACTACTGAGTGGCTTTTACTGGGAACGGGGATCCGTGAGTGAAACCTGACACGCGCCTTTTTGCAAAAACTGTCTTTAGTTATTAGTTGTAATTTAGCGCATTTATATTTATTACTATAACTATAACTTCTCTAGCAGACCTTGCCCCTCAGTAAGGACCATCTACAATATATCTGTATTATTTCACTAAATTTAGGTTTAGATATGTTATTTCCCACTATTCATTGCAGCACAGATTAATCATGACCTATCTATTTTTTAAAAGAAAATACAATGCATAAGCAGCACCTTCAAATTACCGAAAATATACCTTAATCGACAATTACTGTGCTGCTTTTTTTCTATTATTTTTCCTGTTTTTTTTTTTTTCTTTCTTTTTTTTATGTATTGTATACAATACATCATGTAATAAAAATTATGTTTGTTCTACTCTAGAAATGTGAACGTAACATCACCTGTACTGTCAAGCTCAACTGGGCCATTTGCAATATTAGTGCAAGCTACTGATGGTTCTCTGGGTCTTCAGCTAAGGTAAGGACCTTAACAAGTAATAAAATAAAGTCTCATACAATTTCTTATACAGTAATGTAAGAGCTGCGAATATTACAAAATTCATAACAGTGATTTATTGCATAGATGTGTTTATTCAGTGGTGTGCTCTATTATTCTGGGCAAATACACTGCTATCTTTGTATGAGCAGAAATAAGCTATGTGAAGATGTCATTTACTTATTACAAAGATGGTCGATACAGATTTTTACATCGTTTTTCAACAACATGAAAAAAAAAATGTCAGTTTTTGATAACCAGCATGAAAAATATCAGAATAAAATGTGTGCACTTTTCCTAAAAAGTAGAGAAACCCATAAAATGATTCTTTTATTATATCTTGTAAGTATTTCTATATATCTATAGAGTACATGTCTTCTATTCATCCTTTATATTTCAGCCATTTATCCCTATGTTCTTTTTTTTTTCTTATTCATGACCTATTTTGGGGATATAAGAAGAATCATAATCTAGCAGCCTTTTGAAGCTGATTTTTCCTCCTTTCTAAGTATCTGCTTTAGTAAATTGGCATCCCACGGAATGTATTTAGGAACAATGCTGACTGTCTGTTCCAGTTAATCACGAATAAAGGAATAATACACATCATTCTGAATATTCAGAATTTGCATATTTTATTGCTTGCATATTTTATCTGGAATTGCATTTGACTTACAAATCAAGTAAAAGATATAAATAAATGTATTGCACTTGTAAATTAAATGTTCAGATTTAGTTTTTCTCCATAAGTAATTTTTTGTTAAATAAGAAAAATTCAAGCGTGCAGTGGACAAAGATATACTGTATATAATCGAGTAAAAGCCGACCCGAATATAAGCTGAGTTTAATTTTACCACAAGAAAATGGGAAAACGTATTAACTTGAGTATAAGACAAGGATGGGAAATGCAGCAGCTACTGTATGTGGAAAAGAGGGTCAACAATGTCACAATGTCCATCTACAGCCTCACTATGCCCATTTGCAGCCTCACTGTCAGGGCCACTATCAGGGGGTTACAGACATTACACTGGTAAGGGGCCCGCAGGAGAGAGGTGTGCTGACACTTGCAGATTTTTTTCGGCAGCCCCCCCCCCCCCCCGGTTCTCTGCTTGCGTCAGGAGGGGAAAGAGAGGTGATCTGACTCTACTCCAGGGGAGTCATGCCTAAAGCTGTGTAAGGGGCCCCCAAATTCTTGATAGCTGCCCTGCTCACTGTGGTCATTGCATGCCTCACTGTGCCCATTTGCAGCTTCACTGTGCCCACTACTGTGCCCATTGTATGCCTCACTGTGCTCACTGCACGCCTCACTGTGCCCATTGTATGCCTCACTGTGCCCATTGCATGTCTCGCTGTGCCAATCTGCATTCCTGATCTCCTGCTGTTTCACGCAGTCAGTCGGGAGCCATCCAGTGTAACAAAGCCCCACCTCCTCATCTTCGTCCATGATAGGCGGAACACTCAGTTTTCCAGCAGTGAGTCAGTGTTCAGTGTTCCGCCTATCACGGACGAGGACAAGGAGGAGGCAGGGCTTTGTTACATTGGACGGCCACCGACTGACTGCGTGAAACAGCGGGAGATCAGGTATGCAGATCAGAGAGACTCGACTATAAGCTGAGGGGGGCTTTTTCAGCAAAAAAAAATTGCTAAAAAACTTGGCTTATACTAGGGTATGTATGGTATATATATTTTCTTTTTCAATCAGCTGACATCAGAAAGGTAAAATCTATTTGGCTACAAAATTGTACTTTAGCTTTGCTCTTAGCATTGCTTTACCTGAGCCAGAATATGTCAGTTTGCTTTTGCTCTGTGATGTTAAAAAAATTACTGCATTTTCAAGTCCCTATATAAGGTTACATACATTTGCTTTACAAAACTATGCTAAAATCAATTTTGAACTTTTACTAACTGTGGTCATAAATGTCGATTCAGTGGCCTGGTGTCAGGGTCAGGCATAAAGCAGAACGTTTTTGGCAATACTAAGAATAAATAATAAATGCATTCTATTGTTGTAATTACTTATATTTTAGCTTGTTGGAAAATGTCAGGGATCATTGCTGATAAAGCAGTAGTAAACCGCTGCAATAAATAAAAAAAATAAAAAAACTTCCACCTGCAAAATAATAGCATAATGCACTAGTATGCATCCCATACTAGAACATTATAAAACACTTACCTTAAAATGAAGCTCTCCAGTGGTATGCTGCGAGGGCATCCATCTTCCACCGATCTCCCTTCCTCCCGGGTTTGCAGACTCCAGCTGTGTCAGTGGCCAGAGGCATGATGATGTCACTCCCGTGCACGATGACGTCATTCCTCGGTTACGGCACGGTGCACCGAAGGAGCGGCACATTATGCTAGACCTTTAGGACGCATGCGCTGGTGATGTCACCAGCTGCATTTAGGATGAATGTCTCCTAAACGGTGCATGCTTAGGAGATATTCATTTTACCTAAAGGTAAGTCTATATGATAGGCTCACCTGTAGGTCAAAATCACAAAGTGGACACCTTTAAGGGTTTTAACTCGCCCCAGAAAACTCTTGTTTACACCATCTCTTTTTTGCCTGCCTGAATTAGTAGATTACCAGTCCTGGCCTGGGAAAACAGGCATTTAAAGACATGTATTAAAAGCAATAGTTATCAAGGATTCTATGTACATGTTTTAATTGTGTGAAAAACCTCTGGTATTGGGATTTTATTGGCAACAAAATACAAATTATATATAAAAAATATACATTTCTTGTAGAAAAACATCATTGTATATCATACATGTATGTGTTGAAACAATTAAAACATGAAATAAATCAATAAAGAATGAAAAAACAATGATACAATACCAGGATTCAAAACCTCCAGATGTCTGGAGACAGTCGACAGTCGAACGGTGGCTTAATCCATCTGTGTACATGTTTACCTGATTGGTTGAAGTGACCGTGCCATTGAAAACCAACTTGATCTACAGTGTATATATTTATATATGTATAGCGCTACCCCATTCAGTAGCCGCTGGTTGTTTTTTAGATCGGCGTATTAAGTTACCTAGGGGTAGTAGCAGTGAGTAGTGTTGCTCACGAATATTCGCATTGCGAATATTCGCTACGAATATTGCATATTCGAGTATTCGCGAATAACACGAATATCGCGGCGAATATTCGCTATTTCGTATATTCAAATTTTTTCATTTTTTTTTTTTAGAACAGATCACATCCTAGAGATCCCCATCGACGTCTAAAAGCATTGCTGGTATGATTAGAGACCTTGGGCCGAGTAGCTGCAGTGCTCATTTTATATTGCCGAAAAATCGCAATGCGATTATTCGGCAATAGCGATATCGCGCGATTATTTTATATTGTAATATATCACAAATATTCTGAGCCAATCAGAGTGCTCCATTCCGCATTTCTCGAAATTTCGCAATTATTTTGTATTGTAATATATCACGAATATTCTGAGCCAATCAGAGTGCTCCATTCCACATTTCTCGAATATTCGCAATTATTTTATATTGTAATATATCACGAATATTCTGAGCCAATCAGAGTGCTCCATTCCGCATTTCTCGAATATTCGCAATTATTTTATATTGTAATATATCACGAATATTCTGAGCCAATCAGAGTGCTCCATTCCGCGGCAATGGCAGGCACAGTTAGGTAGCACTGGTGGGCACAGATCGGTGGCATGGATAGGCGACACTGAATGAATGAATGAATGAATGAAAAACTTATAGGGCCAGATTCAGGTAGATGAGAGTATCTTTCCTCTGGAGTAACGCTTCTCATTTACGTTACTCTGAAGACCCTTTCGGCGCAAGTACTGTTATTCACATAGCAGTTGCGCGTAAACTTGCGCCAGAGTAACGATAATGCGCTGGCGTAACCCGACGCAAGGGGAAGTGGGTGTGATCATATGTAAATGATGGGCGGAGCCCAGCGCAGAGGCTTACGTTCAGCGCATCATCCACGGAGCATGCGCAGTGAGTGCGGCTCCACTCGCCCCCCTTGTGCGCATGCTCACAACTTCCGTCGGCACCACTTCACAGGAAACGTCAGCGCAATGCCTTCCGTTGGGCGTTTAAATGCGCCCGTAGAAGCGCCATTCCGGCACTAAAGTATATCCTGCTCCCCCTCCCCGCAGTGATGTTACTTTTGTTCTGAGATGGCTGCTCCCGTTCCCCGCAAACACACAGGAGAAAGCTGAACTTTAATGGCCAGGAGCTGTCAGCCGTCATCTCGGCTATGGAGACCTATGATGTCTTCCTCCATGGCTGTAAAATTTGACAGACAAGCATGGACAGAGGTGTTGTCCTGCAAGTGGGGGTGCTCAGCTAGCTCTTATCGTCGGTAACGCTGCTGTAGCTGCTCTCCTGCTGACCTGTGACCGTCTGGAGTAAAGATAAAGCAGCCTTTTGTAGAAATAACTTTGCGCCGGACGGACGAGATACGCGCGGCGCATGTAGCCAGCGTATGGTGCTAATCCGTTCGTGAATTGGGAAAAATCCCTCATTTGCATATTTGCAGGGGAAATCAATAGGCGCGACTGATGCGCCCAGCGAAATTAAGCGCTGACGATACTCTGGCGTCGGAACGTTCCGCCGGTCGCAAATGACCCGTTATTGGGCGTATCTAGTTTGGTGGGTACGGGCACATAGAAACGACGGCGCATCATCACAGTTACGCGGCGCATATCAAAATACTCCAGCGCAAGTGTTCCTGAATCTGGCCCATAGAGCGCGGCACATGCGAACTGAATCGCCTCTGGGCGCTTGTTGTTCCTGTCTCCTTTGATATCAAAAAAGATGAGTCTTGATCTTTCTCCTGAAGGCTAAGTGATTCGCCTCCAACCGAATGGTAGTCTGGGACCTTGGACGGCGAATCTTCTTTCTCCTTTGGACTTGTAGTTGGCTTTTGGGATCTGTAGTAGGTTCTGATTGGTGGATCGCAGGATGCGATTGGGATTGTGAGCTTTTATTTTATCGCATAGATATTGGGGGGCATTCCCATGGACACATCTATGCGTTAGACAGAGTGCTTTAAAAGCAATCCTGTCTTTAACTGGTAGCCAGTGAAGGGCTCTCAGTGAGGGTGAGATGGATTCCCAGGGTTTTTTTCCAGTCACAAGTCTTGCGGCCGTATTTTGAACGACTTGCAGACGAGCGATTTGGTACTTGGGGAGTCCGAGGTAAAGGGCATTTGCATAATCCAGTCTGGAGTTAACAATTGCTCCCACCACGACCGCTAAATCTTCTTTGGGTATGAAAGGGGTAAGTCTGCGTAGTAGGCGCAACAGATAGTGGGATCCGCTGACTACTGACCCTATTTGTGCGTCCATTGTCATGTAGGAGTCAAAGATGACCCCGAGACTTTTGACTTTGGCGCTAGGGGTGATGATTTTGCCCAGAATGGGTGGGGGTGTCTATGCTGTTGCAGGTTGATTCCTTTGCTTGGCGTGAAACAGGAGAAGTTCTGTTTTCGCTCCGTTGAGTTTAAGATAACTCTTTGTCATCCAGTCCTCTATCAAAGAGAGGCATGTCTCTAGATTGAGGTGGTGATCCTTTTTATTGCAAATGCGGAAATACAGTTGCGTGTCATCTGCATATGAGTGGTAGAGCAGTTTTTGGCTGCTGATAATCTCAAAAAGAGGACGAAGGTAGATGTTAAATAGCACTGGTGACAGCGGCGATCCTTGAGGGACTCCGCATGTAACTGTGCATTTCTCAGATGTGAAGGGTCCTAACTTCACTGTTTGCGATCGGTTTTCCAAAAAAGAGGAGAACCAAGATAAATCGCCTTCTGCGACTCTGGCTACTTCAGCAAGCCGCGTCAGTAACAGTTTGTGGTCTACAGTGTCGAAAGCTGCACTTAGGTCCAACAGAACTAGAAGACAAGATTCTCCTTCGTCTGTGGCCTCGAGAACATCGTCCCATACTTTGAGCAAGCGCGGTTTCAGTCCCGTGTCCGGGACGGAACCCCAATTGCAATGGATCAAGTAGCTTGTAGGTATCTAGATGCTGTTGCAGCTGTTGTACCACTACTTCTTTCCATTACTTTTGAGTGTACATTGAGGCTTGTTATGGGATGGCGGTGGAGTGGGTCCTTGGGGTCCAGGGAGGGTTTCTTGAGGATGGGTTGGATCATACCCTCTTTCAACTGTGAGGGCACTATGCCCTCCAAGAAAGACTGGTTGATAAGCTGCGTGATGGGAGGAGCCAAGATGTAGGCACATTCCTTTTTGCGTTTCGGCGCTACCAAGTCGGCTGACTGTAGCATTGGCCGAGTTTATGGCATCCAGTGTTTCAACGGCCGTTTGATGCGGTTGAGTTGTTTCTATTTTTTCCCTTAAAGTGGATTTGAAGAGTTCCGAGTGGAGCTTCTTCTGACATCTGGTCCAGTGTGTTGTCACTGGATTTGATGTTTGTGTTGCAGGGGGAATTGTGGAAATAATGAATTTAATTGCATGGTGGTCTGTCCATGGCAACTTTTCATTTTCCAAAATTTTTATTTCCAGAGCTTGTCTGAAAATAAGATCAAGTGTGTGACCTGAAGCATGTGTGGGTCCACATACTAGTTGCTGTGACCCTAACTAACACCAGGTGGTTAATACAGGCATCGGCAATGGGGTCTTGTGAGGAGTTGGCCCAGAGGTTGAAATCCCCGAGCAGCAAAAAATGTTTGCTGTTGAGGGTGTAAGTGGAGAAGAAATCCGTCCATGATGATAGGAGCTGCGATTTTGGGCCGGGTGGCCTATAGCAGAGCAGAATATGGATGGTCTCCTTTGAATTTGTTTGCAGTTGTAGCGTAAGGGTTTCCATGAATGGAAGAGGATTTTGAAGGACTGGTTTGGTGATTGCAAGCTGAGTCTTGCAAATCACTGCCAGGCTCCCTCCTCTTTGCCCTATTCTGTTTTCCGTTATAATACGGTAGTTTTCTGGCACCAGTTCTCCTAGAATTGTGTTACAGTCGGCTGTAAGCCAGCTCTCTGTAATGAAGAGGCAGTCTAGATCGTGTTGTAGAATGAAATCATGGATTTCAAGTCGGTGTTTTACTGCCGATCTTGTGTTGATCAAAGCACATGAAATGTGCTTAGGCTGGGGTAAACGGCTAAAATTTTTGACCGTCGATCGTCGATCGATCCTCAAAAGTTGCTCAATTCTTAGGGTCTTTTTGGTGATGGCTGGCAGTATTGCGGCGAAACGCCTCAGATTTCAAATGGTTTCTGCGGAGTACCGCAGATTAGCCATGGTCGCCATTCACCGGGGGAAAAGTCGTTTTTTATGGTGGCGATGAAGAGAGGATTCGGTGAATCCTCCCGGCTTGGTCCAGAGGAAGGCAAAAAAAACCTAACCGTGCTATGCCAATTTGCTTTGGTAGGGGAAAAAATTCCTTCCTGATCCCTGAAAGGCGATCGGGCGAACCCCTGGATCAAGTGCTATTAAGTTGTGAAAAGGGGGGTGGGGGGAGAGCTGACACTGCTGCTGGGGTGTACCAAGATGGCCGCCGACCAGGAGCAGGACATGGGACCCAGGCTGGTGTGTAGCCAGCTGGGTGGATTGGTGAGCGTGGGGGGGGACTGGTTGTTGAAGCCAGGGGTGGATGAGTCCTACAGGGGCTGGGGGTGAGCTCCTGGAGGGTTACTGATGGTGTTTTTGGCCGAGAGTGCGGCGCGCCGCTAGGCCGCGGATGAAGCCGCGGCCTTTCCTAAGATGCGGCGGCCGCGAATCAGCAGTGGCTGGCGCGGTTCAGGGGAGAAAAACGGGGAATAACTGGGAATAGAGGCGGGGAGGCGCCGGGGGAGGGTTGCTTGGCTGGTGGGTGGTAATGTGGGGTAAGGAGAGGGAAAGAGGCCCCAGCGTTCAGCTGATCCGGTGGCTTATCCTGATAAGGACGGCCGCCAATCAGTTCCAGGGGAGGTGAAGAGAAAAGTAAGGCCTACCTGGGGAGGATGTCTGGAGAAGAGGGGCTCAGGAGGAGAAAAAATGATTCGCTTGGGTGTCCCAGAGCAGAGGCTTGGCCAGGAACTGGAGCTGGAGCACAGTGTGCAGGGCTGGGAGGGACACTGCCTGTCTAGCTGTCTGCCTCCTACGCCTGCCCGGAGCTATGACACACACGCTCCTACTCCTAGGAGACGCGCGCCGCTGTGAGCTCCTGTTGCTAATCCGTCTGCCTCGCTGCTGCCTCACTGCTGCCTCCCGTGTCTTGAATTATGATTATCAATGATGGGCATTTATGGGTGGCATTGATGAGCAGCAGTGATGAGCATTGATGGGCAGCAGTGATAGCCAGCACTGACTGGCATCACTATTGGCCAATGATTGCTGGCACATGTGGGCACTGAAAGCTGGCATTTGTGGGCACTTGTGGGCACTAATTACTGGCAGGGATGGACAATAATTGCTGCCACTGGTTGGCACTTAATTGTAATCGGGGCACTGATTACATACCTAGCTGTCCCCTGTGAGGAGATGCAGCTGATCGGCTCTCCTCACACTCTCAGTGTGAGACAAAGAAAGCCAATTACAGGCATCTCTGTGTTTCAGTCACAGCTGATCACATAATTAAAGAGCCACGGCTCGGCACGGCCGCTGTCGCCATGCTGCGTGCCCCCGGGGGCACATGAGAGTGGTCGTATCTGGTGGCTGTCATATGATGTCCACCCAGAACAAGAGCCGCCCTGCCCAGCCGTCACACCCGCTTGACACCATCTGAACCAAATACATTTATCTTGGTCTCATCAGACCACAGGACATGGTTCCAGTAATCCATGTCCTTAGTCTGCTTGTCTTCAGCAAACTGTTTGCAGGCTTTCTTTTGCATCATCTTTAGAAGAGGCTTCCTTCAGGGACAACAACCATGAAGACCATTTTGATGCAGTGTGCAGCATGTGGTCTAAGCACTGACAGGCTGACCCCCCCCACCCCTTTAACCTCTTCATGGTTGCCACTTCCAAGCTATAAGCATGGCCGCTATTTTGCTATTTTTTTTTTTTCATGTGCTGAATAGGCAGACATGTAGAGTTCATCCCAAACTACACATGTTCACATCCCACCCATCCAACCCTTCCACTGAACCTCCAGCTGATGCATTTTGAAGTAATTTATTTAGTGACAATATCACTACCACCACTAAATCACAACAACATCGGGGCTCCTGGTGCTGGTGTTGCTGGACCTAAGTGCAGCTTTCGTCACAGTAGACGACAAAATCCTTCTCGCGCGTCTCACAGAAGTAGGCGGAGTCGCAGTTTCCGATCTACCATGGTTCGCATCATTCCTTGAAAATCGATCGCAGACAGTGAAACTAGGAGCTTTCACGTCAGAAGCCCGGACTGTTACGTACAGAGTCCTGCAAGGATCACCCCTGTCACCAGTGCTCTTCAACATCTACCTCCGCCCACTCCTCTCAATCATCAGCAAACAAGACTTGCTCTACCACTCTTACGCGGACGACACTCAACTTTATATTCGCATCACCAAAAAAAGATCAATATCATGGATTGGAAAAATGCCTGACATTGATAGAAAATTGGATGAGAGAGCGCCCTCAAACTCCATGGATCCAAAACAGAACTGCTCCTTCTCCATGCAAACCGAAAGATAAATTAAAGGATGACTTGGGTTCCTCCCACCATTTTGGGACAAACCATCACCCCTAGCACTAAAGTAAAAAGCCTCAGAGTTATCTTTGACTCAGACATGTCTATGGACGGACAAATAGGATCGGTGGTCAGCGGATCTCATTATCTCCTCCGCTTGCTGCGCAGACTCATCCCAAAAGAAGACACAGCTGTGGTAGTTGGAACACTAGTCAATTCCAGACTCGACTACGCAAACTCCCTCTACCTAGGACTACCGAAATACCAGATTGCTCATCTACAAGTTGTCCAGAACACTGCAGCCAGACTGGTAACGGGTAAAAAAACATGGGAACCAATCTCCCCGGCCATGAGGACCCTCCACTGGCTAGCCTTAAAGGACTGAGTGACATTCAAGACCCTCTGCCTCACTCACAAATGCACCAAGGAAACGCGCTGCAATACTTATGTGAAAAAATAAAACACTACACTCCAAATCATGTCCTCCGATCAACTAATCAGAACCTCCTCCACATCCCTAAATCTCGCTACAAAATGAAAGGAAAGCGTAGATTTGCTGTCCAAGGACCACGGTTATGGAACGCTCTACCCACGGACATTCGGATGGAGGAAAAACGTAAGACTCGTCAATTCTGAATCAGGGCTGGACGACCACATTGGCTACTTCGCCTTGAGGCGATTTAGTTCGCATTTGTAGCGCTATATAAGTTTCTCTCTCTCTCTCTCACTCACTCACTCACTCACTCACTCACTCACTCACTCTCTCACTCAGCTCATTGGCTGCTAGGACAATGGCGTTCACTTGAATCCTACCAACTAATGCACTGTGTAGGCCAGCTTCCTCCTAGCCACCAATAATATCATTGGTTGCCAGGTTGTAGGTGGCTAACTTGTACTTCTATGACAAAGGTAGTCACCAATGTCCTAGGAACTAATGAGGCTGTGCAAGAAATAAATAAATTAACTAAGTATACTAGACTCTTATCCTATACTGGGGTCTGATATATGGATTTTGAAGGGGAACCCTCACCCTACACAAATGTTGTGGGGTTCCCTCTTAAAATCCATACCAGGCCCTTATCCTTGATGAGCAGTAAGCTTATGCCCCCCCCCCCCCCACACCATCCGAACCAGGCTACAGGTATATACTGTAGGTATATACCGCCCTATTTTCTGGAAGTGGGACCTTTGGGAGACAAATTTTGCAATCTTTGTCCCATTGGGGATATTTACCTTCACTTCCTGCGCCATAGCCAAAGAGAACGTGAGAGAATTAGAGGAAATCCCTGCAAATAAGTGAATCTCAAGGGGCCAGATCCACAAAGAACTGGCGCTGGCATAGTCTAAGTTACATTACGCCGCTGTAAGTTACAGCGGCATATCCTTATCCACAAACACTTTCCGCTGTAACTTACAGCGGCGTAGTGTAATTGTTGCGGCGTAAGGCCACGCAATTCAAATTACAAAGCTGTGGGCGTGATTTAATTTAAATCAGCTTGACCCCACGTAAATTAAGTATTTTTTGAACGGCGCATGCGCCGTCCGTGGAGATATCCCAGTGCGCATGCGCAAAATCAAGTCGAAAATAGTCAATGAAAACGACGGGAAACGTAACTTACGCAATTCCCTATTCGCGCACGGTTTACGCAAACGACGTGAACGGCGGAAAAATCAATGCATTACGTACGCCTCTATACAGCAGGGGTAACTTTACGCCGGACCTACGCTTACGCAAACGATGTAAAAACACTGCGCCGGCCGTACGTACGTTTGTGGATCGGCGTATCTAGCTATAAATATGCACTGATTACTGTGTAAATGTGACTGGCATGGAAGGGGTTAACACTATGGGGCGCAGAAGGGGTTAAAATGTTCCCTAAAGTTTATTCTAACTGTAGGGGGGAGGAGACTCACAAGGGGAGGAGATTGATGTGTGTTCATCTGTACTGGGAACACAGCATTGGTCTCCTCGCCTCTGACAGGAGGTGGATCTGTGTGTTTACACACACAGATCCACACTCCTGCCGTGATCACCGGCAATCACGGGTGCCCGGTGGCAATTGCGGCTGCTCGGCACGCGCACCGAGTCACGAGCGGGCGGCAGAGTGCGCACGTCCCTTAGATCGCCGGGAACAAAGGACGTCATATGATGTCCACCCAGATCGAGGGAGGGTTCCTGCCGGCGTCATTTTACAATGGCCCGGTAAGGAAGGGGTTAAAGAGGCACTGTACAATGCTAGTGAATTGGAGGGGGACCTTATATAGACAGGTGTGTGTACCTTTCCAAATCATGTCCAATCAACTGAATTTACCACAGGTGGACTAGAATCAAGTTGTAGAAACATCTAATTGATCATCACTGGAAACAGGATGCACCTAAACTCAATTTTGAGTGTCATGGCAAAGGCTATGAATACTTATGTACATGTGATTTTTAACAAATTTGCATAGATTTCAAACACACTTCTTTCACGCTGTCATTATGGGGTATTGTTTTTAGAATTATGAGGAAAATAATGAATTTAATTAATTTCAGAATAAGGCTGTAACATAACAAAATTGGGAACAAGTTAAAGCGGATTTCCACCCAAAATTGGAACTTCCGCTAATCCCACTCCGCACCCCCTTACATGCCACATTTGCATGTAATTTTTTTTGGGGGGGGAGTGGGGGCTTCAGGAGGAGTGGGACTTCCTGTCCCACTTCCTCCTTCCGCCGAGGGGCTGGTTAGGCGATTAAGCTTAATCGCCTACAGCAGCCCCTCACTGTAGGCGATCGCATGGGACACATGACAGGTCCCATGCGATCGCCTGTCCAATCAGCGGCGGGCTGCGCCACTCACGCATGCGCAGTGGGTGCCCGGCCGTGAAGCCGAAGGCTGTCACAGGCCGGGTGCCCACAGTTGCGATGAGGACGCCGGCCGGGGAGGGGGGGAGAGGAGCGGAGCCCCGGTCGGCACGTCGCTGGAACGCTGGAGAAGGTAAGTGATTGTTTATTAAAAGCCAGCAGCTACACTTTTTGTAGCTGCTGACTTTTAATAAACACAAATATTGGCTGGAACACCCCTTTAAGATCTATCAATACTTTCCAGATGCACTGTAGTATAGTATAAAACAAAGTCCTGTATATGCAGTATGTATTATACAATACACGGTGATATATAAAAACCTTTGGCAGCTCCCATTTATCTTCCAGCTCAGTGTAAGTCTGTTAGCATGCCGCCTTTTATCTTTTCCTTCTTTAGTAATTTAATCTATCAATTGTTCAAAGGATAAGCATTTTTAAAAAGTCTACTTAGGCTTGATAAGGATATATTCTTTTTTTATCTGTATCCATGGTAACCACCCTGTCCACATCAGTGTGACAAACTTGTCGAATTTCGATTTAGAATCCATTGTTCCCAGAGATCTGTTGACTTTCTCATGGCAGTGTTACGGAAAAAGCAAGTACTCCTTTTATTACAAAATTGATTTTGTTAAGATGATGTGTGTATTAAGTTTAGGAGCTGTGATGCTATTTTCACTTAGCTCAATTATGTGCTGATAAGAGAGAAAAAAGAAGGAGATTAACACAACAAACCGTGTTAGCGAAATCAAATTCCCAAACGAATGGCTTGCTGTTAGCTGCACTGCCTTCCAGTATGTTCTTCTTTGTGGCTGTATTATCAAAACCCCAGAGCTGCAATGTGGCAGAAATTCCACCTGTTGGTCAAAAGCAACTTGAAACTTTGAATTCTTGTTATGTTGAAGATAATTTTTCAATGCAAAATAATCAGCGATAATGATTGCTTTGTATAAAGAGCAGTTCCATTGTGAAAGGATATCTGTTTCTGTTCAACCATTTCAGCCCCGGAGGATTTGGCTGCCAAAAGAGTTAGCCACTTTTTGCGATTCGGCACTGCGTCGCTTTAACTGACAATTGCGCGGTCGTGCGACGGGGCTCCCAAATAAAACTGACATCCTTTTTTTCCCACAAATAGAGCTTTCTTTTGGTGGTATTTGATCACATCTGCGGTGTAACAGAATGGCCCGTGACACCCAGAGACGTTGGAAGGATGAGAGATACTCCTGTGCCAGCAGCAACAATAACTCTTGGGTCGAAATCCACCCTGTGCCCTTTTGGGTGTAGGGTGGCTAATAGTGAATCATAATTCATATATTACATGTGATGGGACATTATTAATACTTCATATTTCTGGACTGAGATATCACAAGGAGTCATGATGACATGACCAGGTCAGCCAGTGAGTCATACCTTTTGTATAATAGGCTATTGAAATATCTGAAGGTGTGGATTGCACCCACTCTCACAAGCCTCTGCCATTGTGTGATAAAGCTGTATAGATAACTTATTCAACTAGATGTCTGTGTTATTATTCAAGGTTAATTGAACCCTATTGAAGATGCGGTGCCAACCGGTCTACATGGTTAGCTTACCTGAATGCCTTTTAGAGTGTGATTGAAGCCCCCCATGGTGTGAAGGGGGGTGGAGATTGCATTGTCCTGTGATTAACTGTATTATGCTGTACTGGATATAAGAAGCTGAGAAAATACTAATAAATTGTCATATCTTTGGAAGCAAGAACGGAGCGCAGTCTCGTTTATTCTGGGAAAGGATATGGATCGTGTATGCAATATTGTCGGAGTGTGTCAGATAAGCTTGTCGTGGTTGGATGGAAGGTTGTAAGCGGTGGTGACCGTTACATAGGTGGCACAGCAGTGGGATGATTCCATCTTCAGAAGGACGGCTACAAGGACACATGACAATGGAGACGGTGTATGAACGGATGAAGCTCTCTTCCCTTATGGACTTACTGGAGAGCCAGGGCAGACCGGCCAGCAACCGTAAGAAAAGGGACATTATCGCAGAACTGGTCGAAATGGATAGAGCTAAAAGGCCCGCCGTAGCAGACAGGACACCCGAAGAAGCAAGTTTTGATCGGGCTGTTAACATAAGACTGACACATTATGGTCCTAACCCTCCACCGGAGATCAGGGACCGAGTTATAGCGGCTCTGAATGCCACCTTGCTACAGAGGAGAAGTGCTGCAGCAGCTGAAGTCACAGCAGCACCAACTAAAGAGAGAGGAGAGGTGCAGATACCAGTCTCCATGGAAGAGGAATTCCAAAGAAGGGTACAAGAGATGCGGATACAGCATAGAGGACCAGTATCAGAGGGGGACACTGTGGTAGTGGATGGGACTGTGGTCTCCACTCACAGCAACCCAGCGGAAGAGCTGGCAACAGAGCAGAGTGTCATAGGCCTCTGCTCCTCACTAACAGAAGAGGGGGATCCTGTGGTAGTGGATGGGACTATGGTCTCCACTCACAGCAACCCAGCGGAAGAGCTGGCAACAGAGCAGAGTGTCATAGGCCTCTTCTCCTCACTAACAGAAGAGGGGGTTCCTGGGGTAGTGGATGGGACTTCAGTCTCCACTGGCACAACCCCAGAAAATGGTACAGGACTGGGACAGGAGGATGTCTGCTTTGCTTTGCAAGCACCGGGGGGTTTTCACCAAGCACCAGTGGATGGAACTTCAGTCTCCACTGGTATACCCCAGGAAGGGGGGGCAGTTGGCCCAGACCCCCAGCAGCATGATGGACTAAGCCCAGCTACCCTGCCTTCTCCCCAGCGGCAGGCGTGTTCTCTGAGAGAGGCAGAGGTTGGCGGGGTGAGTAATGCTCAGTTTGGAGCCATTTATTTGGGGTACAGTATGGATACCAACATTAGAGGACGGGAACTACTGACGGACTTCGGAGTCAACCCGTTTGGGGTTACCACCTGTGTCCGTCTCCCACCGAAAGGGGAGAGATGTAACAGAATGGCCCGTGACACCCAGAGACGTTGGAAGGATGAGAGATACTCCTGTGCCAGCAGCAACAATAACTCTTGGATCGAAATCCACCCTGTGCCCTTTTGGGTGTAGGGTGGCTAATAGTGAATCATAATTCATATATTACATGTGATGGGACATTATTAATACTTCATATTTCTGGACTGAGATATCACAAGGAGTCATGATGACATGACCAGGTCAGCCAGTGAGTCATAACTTTTGTATAATAGGCTATTGAAATATCTGAAGGTGTGGATTGCACCCACTCTCACAAGCCTCGGCCATTGTGTGATAAAGCTGTATGGATAACTTATTCAACTAGATGTCTGTGTTATTATTCAAGGTTAATTGAACCCTATTGAAGATGCGGTGCCGACCGGTCTACATGGTTAGCTTACCTGAATGCCTTTTAGAGTGTGATTGAAGCCCCCCATGGTGTGAAGGGGGGTGGAGATTGCATTGTCCTGTGATTAACTGTATTATGCTGTACTGGATATAAGAAGCTGAGAAAATACTAATAAATTGTCATATCTTTGGAAGCAAGAACGGAGCGCAGTCTCGTTTATTCTGGGAAAGGATATGGATCGTGTATGCAATATTGTCGGAGTGTGTCAGATAAGGTTGTCGTGGTTGGATGGAAGGTTGTAAGCGGTGATGACCATTACATGCGTTTTTTTATTTTTTGCGCCATAAACAAAAAGAGCAACAATTTCGAAAAAAGGAATATTTTTTACATTTTGCTTTAATAAATATCCCCCAAAAATGTATATAAAAAATATGTTTTTTCCCCTTATTTTAGGGCAATGTGTATTCTTCTAAATATTTTTGGTAAAAAATGGTAATAAACATATATTGATTGGTTTGCGCAAAAGTTATAGCGTCTACAAAATAGGGGATAGTTTTATGGCATTTTTATTATTAATATTTTTTTTACTAGTAATGGTGCCGATCTGCGATTTTTATTGTGACTGCAATATTGTGGCAGACACAGTGATGTTATTTTGCGACCATTGTAAAACCCTGCAATAATTTCCGAGAGAGGCAGAACAGTGGTTTGGATGTCAACGCGATGTCAACGCGATGTCTGCTGGCGGGGATTTTGGTTTGCTTGTGTGTTCACGCGAGCAAACCAAAATCCAAACAGACAGATCTGTTCAAATCGGTCGGTCCGACCGATTTGAACAGATAGATTGCCTCGTGTGTACGAGGCCTTAGTGTTACCCTATACAGGCCCCTGTTTTTTCTTTGTTTTGTTTTTTAAGACGGTGTATGGGTTACGTCCTGTTCTGCTAACACGTCCCTGACCTGAGGGTATAGTTCTGGACTAAGGGTGTTATGGGACTTAAGTGCACCTCTTCTTTTAATGATGCATGGGGTGGGGGGTGGGGATGGTTGGCTGTTGCTGATCGGGGTTGTTGTTGCTTTTCGTTTTTGTTTTTTTTCTTCCTTTTTACTGTTCACCAGGTTGTGTTGGTCTATTGGACAAGCTGTACGTCTCTATTGGCGTCTGTCTGGGTGTGATGCAATGTTTGGGGCAGGCCCTTACACTACATGGTTTTGGTAAACCTGAAGAGAAAAACCTGCAGGAAAACTGATAGTGTGTATGGGGCTTTAGTATTCAGGTAAGCAACTGCTAACATGGTGATCACATAACATAGTTAATATGGTAACATGGTGATCACATAACATGTTTAACATAGTGATCATATAACATGGTTAACATGGTGATCACATAACATGGTGATCACATAACATGGTAATCACACAACATGGTTAACATGGTGATCACATAACATGGTTAACATGGTGATCACATAACATGGTTAACATGGTGATCACATAACATGGTAACATGGTGATCACATAACATGGTAACATGGTGGTCACATAACATGGTAACAAGGTGATCACTTAACATGGTGATCACATAACATGGTAACATGGTGGTCACATAACATGGTAACAAGGTGATCACTTAACATGGTGATCACATAACATGGTAACATGGTGATCACATAACATGGTAACATGGTGGTCATATAACATGGTAACATGGTGGTCACATAACATGGTAACAAGGTGATCACATAACATGGTAACAAGGTGATCACTTAACATGGTTAACATGGTGATCACCAGTGTTCATTTTGGCAGCAAATTTCAATCTAGATTTAGTCTTATGCCGCGTACACACAATCATATTTCAGCATGAAAAAAACAACGTTTTTCAGCATGTCCAAACAACGTTTTTCCAACTTCATCATTAAAAACTATGTTGCCCACACACCATCTACATCTAGCAAAGCGCGGTGACGTACAACACGTACAGCGGCACTATAAAGGGGAAGTTCCATTCGGATGACGCCACCCTTTGGGCTGATTTTGTGTTAGTAAAAGACGATTTGCGCTTTTCTGTCTGTTACAGCGTGATGAATGTGCTTACTCCATTATGAACGGTAGTTTTACCAGAATGAGCGCTCCTGTCTCATAACTTGCTTCTGAGAATGCGCGTCTTTTTACGTCGTTTTAGCACACACACGATAATTTTTTACAACCCGAAAAACGACATAGTTTAAAACAACGTTAAAAAATGCACCATGTTCGAAAAATGTTTTTTTTTTCCCGTTTCTCAGAAGATGAAAAATGATGTGTAGCCCACACACGATAATTTTAAATGACGTTTTTTTAAAAACAACGTTTTTTTTCATGATTTTTGCATTAGTCTTAAGACTAAAATGGCATTTTAGTTTTAGTCCCATTTTAGTGTACTGCAATTGTTTTAATATGGCTTTGAAAACATGCTCCATTTTTCCCACCACTTTCCTTAGGCCCAGTTTACACCAGATGCAGTTCTGTACAGTTTTGTGTGCATTTTTTCTGCACAAAATGCATGCACAGTGTTTTCCATGTATTCCAATGGCTCTAGTTGGCTCTAGTTTACACCATGCAGTCAGTTTCCAGTGCAGAAACTGACCAGAAGCTGACTGCATGGTGTGAACTAGAGCCATTGGAATACATGGAAAACACTGTGCATGCATTTTGTGCAGAAAAAAAGCACACAAAACGGAACTGCGTCTGGTGTGAACTGGGTCTAAGACCGCGTACACACGACCGGTTTCCTCGACAGAATCCATCAAGAAACTTGGTGGCAGAGCTTTTTTTGCTGAGGAAACCATGTGTGTATGCTTTTCATCGAGAAAACTGGCGAGGAACTTGACGAGGAAAAAAGAGAGCACCTTTGGTAAAAGTAGTATTTGTAGTGGAAATAACACATTTGTCACGCTGTAACAGACTGAAAAGTGAAAATGTCTCTTACTAAACTTTTACTTAACACGCAGTAACATGAGATTAGCAAAAGCAGCCCCAAGGGTTGTGCCAGTGGAATCAAACTTCCCCTGCTGTTGTATGTATTGAAGTCACCGCGTTTGAGAACGAGGAGATTTGGTCTTGACAGTGTGTACGCAAAGACAGCTTGTCAAGTTTCTCGACGAGCCTAACAAGGAACTCGTCGAGGAAAACGATGTGTCTTTCCTGACGAGTTCCTTGGTCATGTGTACAAGGCCTTATTGCGATTCTTAGGTGACCTGCATTACCCCAGAGATGGTGGAGGACCATGATCATTCCTATACTGAGAATACATAATCAAACCCATTTTAAAGAAACCCACTCTCGACCCCAAAGACCCAAAACACTGTCGTCCCATAACAGGCCTAAACGTCTTCTCCAAGGTAATGGAGAAAATAGTGGTACAACAGCTGCAACAGCATCTAAATACCCATAATTTGCTTGATCCATTGCAATCGGGTTTCCGTCCCGGGCACGGGATGGAGACAGCACTGCTTAAAATATGGGATGACGCTATCGAGGCCGCAGACAAAGGAGAATCTTGTCTTCTAGTACTGCTGGACCTTAGCGCAGCTTTTGACACGGTAGATCACAAACTATTACTGACTCGGCTAGCTGAAGTAGCCAGAGTCACGGAATGTGATCTATCCTGGTTCTCCTCCTTTTTGGAAAACCGATCACAAATAGTGAAATTGGGACCTTTCACTTCTGAAAAACGCACAGTGTCATGCGGAGTCCCTCAAGGATCCCCCTTGTCGGCAGTGCTGTTTAATATCTATCTCTGCCCTCTCTTTGAAATCATCAGCAGCCAAAAGTTACTTTACCACTTTTATGCGGGTGACACACAATTGTATTTTAGCATCTGCAACAAAAAGGATCATCATCTCAGTCTAGAGAAATGCCTCTCTTTGATAGAAAATTGGATGTCAAAGGCCTCGTACACACGATCGAATTTGTCCGCTGAAAACGGTCCGATGGACCGTTTCAGCAGACATCTCCGATCGTGTGTATGGGCTAGCGGACAGATTTGTCCACCCGACAGATTTCAAAGCATGCTTTGAAATCTATCCGGTGGGAATCTGTCCGCCCAACATGTCTGCTGGTTAGTACACTTACCAGCAGACATGTCGTCCCGCTCCGCCGCCACACCGCCGCCGAATGGATTCGGCACATGCGCGGAAGTGTTTTACTTCCTGGTGCGGTGACGTGGCGGCGTCAACGTCACCGCCACGTCACCGACACGTCAGCGCGCTCTCTGCTGGCGGGGATTTTGGTTTGCTCGTGTGTACACGCGAGCAAACCAAAATCCCAGCAGACAGATTTGTTCAAATCTGTCGGACGGACAGATTTGAACAAATCTGTCCGCTCGTGTGTATGGGGCCAAAGAGTTATCTTAAACTCAACGGTTCGAAAACAGAACTTCTCCTGTTTCACGCCAAGCGTAAGAATCAACTGGCAACAACTTGGACACCTCCGCCCATTCTGGGCAAAATCATTGCCCCTATCACCAAAGTCAAAAGTCTCAGAGTCATCTTCGACACCTACATGACAATGGAGGCACAAATAGGGTCAGTAGTC